>JAOTQZ010000297.1:35487490-35555399 GCA_026546895.1 Pogonocichla stellata | reverse complement strand
GCCCCGCTCTGCAGCCGCCCTCCGCAGCCGGGCCGGGCGGGTCCCGGCTCCCTGCACCGCGCCCGGGCCTCTGCTCGCCCTGTCTCGGTGCCTCGGGCCGCACGGAGCCATCAGACACGGGCCCGGTGCCCCCGCTCGCTGTGACCGATTCCCCTTGGCTCCTGCGGGCAGTCCCGCACGTCCCCACTCCCTGAGCGGGGCCGCGCCCAGCTCTGCCGCGGTTACAGAGGGAACAAATCGAGCTGAGGCTCGGTCGGGTCTTGGTCCGGCTGTGAGCACGCTGAGACCGGGCCGCTGTTCGGGCTCCTGAGGGGAACTGGCCGGATAAAAACACCTGCGCTCGAGGCTGCTCATTGGCACCTGCCTCTTGCCGAAGTTCTTAAGCGAAACGAGCTCGGAGGGAGCGTTACCGGGAGCAGGGGGCTCGGAGGCACTGGCAGTCCGGAGGCACGGCCCCGGGCAGAGGGGCAGCTGCCGGGCCCGTCCCGGAGCCCCTTCGCTCCTCGGCTGTCCCGAGGCTGTCCCGGGTGTCCGCTGCCATCGGCCCGGCCCGGCTCAGCCCGCGGCCCCGGACTCCCCTCCGCGCCTGTTAAAATGCCAAAGCTGCGTTTTATGAATTTCTGAAGGTTCAGCTCGGGGCATTCCCAGCAGCTCACCCCGGCAGGTCACCGCTGCAGCCTGCAGCCCCGGGGAGCTTCGGACTACAGAGAGTCCATCTGAACTCGGGGCTTCGCTCCCTGCTGGAAAAGGCTGGAGAGGTTTCTCCTGAAACTCGGATAATCACGGAGGAGTTTATGGTGGCACATTTACTGACCTGGTGAGGACTAGCATCTTGTAACAGCTCGTAAAGCTGCTTCACCTTCCTCTCATCAGCGCTCCCACACCAGCTCCTCAGTGCTTTTTATTCACTTTGTATTGTGTTTTGATTAACACCAGAGCTGCATCCTATCATAGAGGTTTTCACGTGAAAATCGCCCTTGTTAATTGGCAGATTAAAAGGTATCTCAATAAGAAATATGACAATTTAAAAATTTCCCTGTAGTCACAAATTAAAGGGGCAGACACAGCTAATGTTCACCATGATTAGTTTTATTGCTTGAGAACCAGAGTACTCATTTCTAAAGGCCTTCAGAGTTATCATGAGTTGAGTTTGCTTAAATAGAATTACTGTGTGGTTATAATGCAACATGGCACAGTAACAATACAGAGCTGCAGACACCCTTTGGGCAACAATACTTGCTATAAACTGGGCTGTTCTGTTGAGAAAACTCTGCAAGCGGACATCAAATCATTTCCAATGGTAGTGATTTATACCAAAATCAAGCATCAATCTAATGCCATCACGCAGTCCATGAACTCCGTAGTGTTCTAAATTAAATCAATAAAACATACATTTGTGTTTCATCAACAGACTCCCTAATCACCTTTTAATGTTGTATTTAGTGGTGGGAGGAAAATGTCTGTAACAAGACTATATTGTAGGCTGCACTGAGCTACTAACCAGGAAAATTTACAGTTGGGTTGATGGTTGTTTTTTTTTTTCTTTAATACTGTATAAATACAGTCTGTGTCCAATACAGTTGCTACTTGAAGCAGACTTGTTTTCTTCTCCCGTGTTGTTTTTGTTTCAATATAGAATATGGCACCATAAAACAGTAACAAAAGACAGACAAAAACAGTTTACAAAATTCTGGAAAGTTACACCCAAACCTAGCTAAGAACTTCACATTCAATCCTTAATATTACATAGAAAGAAGAGATTATAGGAGTAACAAAGTGAAACTGCTAATATATATGCTATATAGTATACTATATATCTGTATCCAGGATGGCACTGCTATATATTATTTATTATATAAATGTTGGTTGTTGATGTACACTTAACTAAACCTGCTAAGACTCCAATACTTACTGCTGATATGGCACTCTCAAGCATTCATATTGGAAAGTATATTTAGCATAAGTTTTGGTCAGGTTTATAAATTATTTATATATCTGTGTATATATACACATACATACATATATATACACACACATATATATGTATGTATAGAAAGCAGCTGCTGTGTGATTCAAAAACCATGTAACATGGCAGTATAGTAAATAAAATGAGAAAAAAAAATTAAAATGAAAACCAAAATACTAAAACTAAAACACAAACCATAAGCCTTGGTCAAAAAAGAAAATACCATTTAAAACCATCAATATCTCTATCTATACAATCCAATGTACAAAATCCCAAAGTGGTAAAGATATATAATGGGTATGATACCTTTAAAAGTTTGTAATATGCTGAAATAGCTTTTCCACATCGACAAACACTTATTAAAAGTTGAAGATTGTGAAATCTAGAATAGTAACATCTCTGCTGTCTATTTAGAGTTTTGGCAACAGAACTGTGACATATATATAAAAAATAATTCCACATTTCTACTTGATGTCACATGAACATACAAGACAGTGAGGTATGTGAGGCTTCTCTTGAACAGAGTCCAGATGCTGAAGCATAGTGTACGATCAGCAGTCTAAAAATGTGGCACTCAGGACTGGATTTATCAATACAGCTGTTAGGATTACAGATTTCAGTGTGCTGCCTTCCCTCCTGGCTACAGTGTGGTTTCACGGAAAATCTTCTCACCTCGTAGGCATCTTTTTCCTGTTGCAGAATTGGCATTTTTTAAAAAAGAAAGATAAACACAGGGGAAATGATGTAGAAAATGTAATAGAAACGTAAAGAAAAAAGATGATATTTACCACCACATCACTGCACGACACAACACTTGTGCACATTTGCAATAGGTTTACCTGCCCCAGCAGCTATTCGAAAGGACAGGAACACAGGCTGCAGCAAGTTAGGGAAAAATAGAAGTTACATGTTTGAAATATACGTTTGTGGCTTTTTTTGTTTCTTTACAGTAGGTAGCAAATACAACAAAAACTTCTCTATGACTGGAAACAAAATGTTGCAACAAGTTTTTGAATTAATCTAATTACAAAATGCACAAGGGAACAATATCATCTCCTCACAGATTTCTGCTCCTACTGAAACCTAAGGGAAAATTTTCCACGGATTTCTGTGGGAAGAGGCTCAGGTCCCATACACATCTCCCTTTTGTAACAGTGCCACACCACTTTGGTGATGAAGGAAACAAAAACTGCTGTTTCTGAACTGGCAGACCCAGAGCTTTTTGTTTACTGCATAAGTTAGTAAGTTGCTCTATTTTAAAACCTTGGATAATTCTGGACCAAATGCCTTAAGTGCATTTTTCCTTAGAAAACAATTCTCTGTCTCACAAGAATTCTGACCATGGAATTAATAGGGGTATGGATTTGTGAGTTTAGATTTGTGTGTTCACATATACACATATATGATTACCCACTATCCCTCACTGAATTATCATTCAAGAGCCTCAGTGCTGTTTTCAGATAGGCTTTCAGAGGTTACCTCCTACTCCTCAATTGGCTTTTTCAAAGAAAGCAAATACTCTGTTTTATTGTGTTTCTAACTTAGGTTTCCATCTGGTATCTTCAGCAAAGAAGACAGTACAATTCAGGTATTTTATTAATTTCAACAGCTGGTATTTATGTCATTATTTAACCTTTTTCTATGTTATTTTTATCACTTGTTGTTTGAGCATCAAACTGCCAATATGTTCTCTTACTAATAAGCATCTATGCATCGTTGAAGCTATGCTTTGAAAGCATGTCTGATAACCCAATGAAATCACTTGTGTTTGGCTACAAGAGTTTTAAGTGTACAGATGGCTGCCCCTCTTCACTTGCACTGTATCCTGCTTTCATTCTAGCACCCCTTGTCCTGTTCTTTGATTTCCTACAAGCAGCTATTCTGATACACAGACTGACCTCAGCTGAATTCCAGTTTGAAACATTTTCAAGGTGTGACTTAAACACAGGGCAGAGATATAGCTGACTTACAATTAATAGAACCTAGTGCATACATTCTTCTTTTTTATTAAAAACTTAGAAGAGAAAATACTGAAATGTTTAATTTAATTACCTTGTGATCCCCCATGCAGACATTTGGCCCAATGTGGTCATATATTACTATCTTCTCATCATTTTCTGACTAGTTTAAAAAAAAAAGAACACAATAAAACACTAGTCAGTCCAAGAATTCTCCAAATTACACACACCAAAAGGGACATTGGAAATACTGTGCAAATAGATGAAACCAGTTTCTGAATGAAGTATTAACACATCTTTGCTGTGTAAAATGAACTTTTATGCCCAGTACTGCTTGCAGTAATTTGTGCAGTTTGCCTGCATAAAAAGCCCCGAGACCTCTGTGCCTCCTCCCTGCTGATGGGACCTTGGGAAATACCCGTGGCTAACTGTGCTAAGTGAAATGAGTGACTCGTTGTAGTTGCATTCCAGGCTTCTGCTGCAAAATGCAGCAAGCACATTTGGACAGTCCTTTTTTAAGAACAACACAATTTTTATTGAATTAGGTGAGATAAATGTTCTTTGAATTAAATGCAATCCATGTTGCCTTATAACAGCATTTGATTTCATCATATAGGGGATTTTAAATGTTCAGAGAGATGAATGATTACTTTCAGGTTATGAGTATAATCTTTAACCATTTCCCTGAGATAAATTTCTTCATCTGAAAAAAAGCATTCAGTGATTTTAAGAAAAGCAGCAAATGACGGATGACATTCCTCTAGTCTCCATTATGAATTGCTTTCATTTTGTTCCATGTCGAACTTTACCCTTATACACTGACTTCTTTAGCATTTTTATCTTAATGAATAATAAAATGTACTCATCTTTCTGCCGTTTGCAATAAACGTGATTTGGAGAAGCTATTTTGATTCTCTAGCACAGTACTTCAGGAATAAATACAAATACATAGCCATGCAAAATGATTTCTCATTGTGCTGAACAATTTCTATGAGCTAATTAAATCTGTAATCTGCACACTCTCCAGTCTCTAATACAATCGTAGATGTGCTTTAAACTAGTTGGCAATACTAATTTATTTTGTAGGAAACAGCCAAGACTTTCTCATCTGTAATCAGTCAAGTTTGACTGGGCAATAACTTTAGATAAACAGTAGCATTTAGGACTATAAAGTTAAAACTGAATTATCTTTAATGCAGTAAGGAAGCTTAAGGTCAGATTTACTTTACAGCACGGTTGTCTGCCAAAAATATAAAAACATAACCTTCTGCATTGTATGCATGAGCACTTTCCAATATTTCAAGATCATAATGCCACCAGCATCGGAAGTGGGGATACATTCATCAAAAGCGACTTGATAATTTACAAAGGCAGCATAAAATTGTGGATTTTCAACTGCATAATCTTTAGACAGATAAACAAATTACAGCAGTGCACAAGCAGAAACAATATACACTTGGCTGAGCATTCATTACTTCACGCGATCAGGCAGCAGCAGCTCCCGAGCAGTGGGCAACCTTTGGTGGTTTAGGGCTCAGGAAGCATAAAATAACATGATGGTGAGGTAACCGACCATGGCATGATAGATGATGTTGCATGAAAGCTGTTTACAGCCCCATGTCAGTACAATCTGTAATGCCTACTGTGTAGCTGAGCACTCTGTGCAGTGGCAATTTGTGCACCCTACCTTTTCTTTACCTAGGATTTAAATGCAGATTTACTACAATTTTTGTTTGAAATGAAATACAGAATTGCCTATGCAGAAAAATAAACACTTTAACTGCATATAAGAAAAATTAATACAACAAAATAATCACCTGTATAAGACTATTCAATAGATAGTTACAACTGAAAAAATTATTTAAAAAATCATATACATTTATATTTTAAGAATTTGTTACAGTGTAATCAGTTAATTAAAATTTGCTTTTACTTTTGTCAGAGTTCCTTTAAAAGCTTCAAAGTATAGGTTTCTGCAGTGGAGTAAATTCTCAGTCAAGGCCAACACTCTTTCACGCACAGAACCACAGAAACCTGTAGGGTCATTTTGCCCTTTCCTCTCTCAGCTGGGCACTCCTTTCTAATGACTGTTTTCATTAGGTTTTATGGGCCAGAATCCCGGTCTGGCTTTGGGCTGGATAAGCCAAGTGCTATGTTGGAATGGAGTTAAAGCCCAGTCTGGATCAGCAGCGCCTGTCCCTTTGCATTCTGGAGATGTCCCAAAGTGCCCACCCACAGTCTGCAGATGCAGAGCTCCAGGGACATCATGTGCACTTCTAAAGGTGAGCTTTGAACCACCCAGCTGATGGGGTTTGTGTTACACAGAGACTGGAAATTGTAACTGACCTCAGCTACAAACTTCTTCAGCGCTCTAACTTGGTTTTCCCTTGTTTAATTTTCTCCCATTATATCCAAGTTATAGCCCTCTAGATAATCAGAAAGAATTCCTTTCCCTCTGTACTGTTTACACTCTTTAAGCTTTTGTGTACACTTCTATCTCCTTATTCATAGCCTAAAAAAAAAAAAAAAATCTTCCCTTGCTGGCCACTCTTCTAATGGTTTTAATCCTTGCTTCTTTAGGAATTTTGTGGTCGCCAAGCACTATCAGTAACATTTTGGGTAAAGTCTCACTTTTTCACATGGTATTTTGTATAAGAAAAACAACACTGATTTTGACATTACTATTTGATTAAAAAGCTTGTATTGCCCTTAAGCTTCACATGTTTTTTACTGAATATGGCAGTACATGCATTGTCTAAAATTTTGGGTAAAATTTCATGATGCCACGCAGTTTTTACACATTAAACACGTGAGGAAGTGAATTGACTTGAAATTTGAGTAGCTGTGGAAAACACGTTCCCAGCCTTTCAGTGAGTTATATACTGCAAAGCAAACAGTCTAATCACGAGATAAATAACCCCGATGAGAGAGAAAAAGAAGGTTATAAACTTCAGGAGAGCAAGTTTCAAGGGTGTAATTAATTTAAACTGGAAAAAAAAAAGCCATGAAGCTATAGAACACTGACTTACTTGGAAGATTATTGTCTGTAATTCACTCCCACTAAACTGCATTAATGATATGGGAGCACACAGCAGACACATGACTTTTGGCAATCTTGGGTTCAGTGAGTCTGTTCGAGTCATGCAGTCTGGCCAGCAGGACAACCTCACTGCAGCACATCCATTCCTGCAGCCACCCATGGCCACTGCCAGCTGCCAGCTCAGAGCACGCCCCATTTCCTGAAGTGCTCTGTTCAGAAGCAGGGTCAGCAGGACAGGAGCACACACAGGGACAGGCACAGGTAACCAGCTGACCTGGGCCAGTGCCTCCACAAAAAGGAGGAGGGCAGAGTGGAACGAGGAGAGAGCAAATGACAGAAAACTGGAAGGCTCCTGAACCATATTTAGATCATTTAACCTTGGAGAGAGCATCACCAACTAACCCTAACCCTATCTTACAAACACTAAAATCCCCAAGAGGAATGGCATGTTCTAAAAATGTTGCACAAGCTTATCTCTAAAGCTCTAATGGAATGTCTAAATTTAGGCTCCTAATTGATGTACCCAAGTTACGATCCTACCTGCTGGAGACTATCCTCATTCAGGGGACAGTGAGAGATTTGGCCTGTGTAGGACTTGACATACTCTTGGGAGTACCTCAGGAAATCTACCACAGATAACTCAGGTTTTTCTCTCAGTTGCTGACTCCGTAGCCAGCAGCCACTTGTACGTGCTCCTGTCTGCATCCCTGCTGAGTCCTTGGCAGGGACAGCTTATGTCACTGCAGGGCAGGCTGGGCTGGGGACTAATGGGGCTTACAAGGGCTTTTTTAACTTTCTGTTATTCTCTTTAAGGCAAGCCTTTAAAGCAAGACTTTAAAGTCAGTCTCCCAATGCTACGCATCCCCACACAGAAGAGGCACAGGACAGAAGACAGTCAGTCATCATCACTGGCAGCTCAGATACCAAAAGAAGTGCTTGTGAAATCTTGTCTTTTAGCCACTGTCAGCAGGTTTATGGGGACAAATCCCCATTCTTGGGTGCAAAGCACAGGAGGCACACCCCCCCATTTACTACCATGCTGTGCTGCCTCCAGCTTGGCAAGTGTTTGCCTTTGGTGCAGACAAATGCAGCGTGGAGCACTGCAGGTCTGTACTTACCTTCAGAATGAGCTCCTTGGCTGAGTGGGACATCAGGATCCTGTCGCACCAGGCTGGACATCTCGTGTTCATGTACTGCCTTCCCTGGCTCGAGTCCTCGCTGTAGGGGTAACTGCAAACAAAGCCCAGCCACAACCATCAAGGCTCTTGGCAAAGCAGCCTGAAACCTCTGGCTCAAAGGGCCATATCACTTACAAAGCTTCACTGTTACAAAGCAGCTCTTCCAGACACTTGAACATGTTTATCTATCTTTTCCCCTCCCTCTTTCCTTTTCATGTGCTCTTTCTCTACGTCCCTCTCAGATCTACAACTCTACTGTATGGTTAACACGTTAAGACACACACAGTTTCTAAACTCTCACCTCCTACCTTGTGCATTTGCATGTAGGAGCATTTAAAGACAGCAAACTCTATCTGCGTGGAAGTACAAAAATCAGTTGAACAACAACTTGAACTAGACAAGAGACTACAGAAAAATGTACATGCAGAAGTTGAAAAATGAAACATAGAGGAAAAAAAAGTTCATCTTGTGTGATTTCTTCACAGGATTCTCTCACGGGGTGTTATCCAGGAATAGTTTAAAAGAAAAGAGAGTTCAGAGTGCTGAGATCACTGCAGCTGTACACAAACCTCTCCTGTATGGATTCTTTAAGGGTGACAGAAAAGAAGACAGGACAAGACAGCAGGCTTCACAGGAGATTCCTTCAGAACCAAGGAATCAGGAATGTGATTTAAACAAAGTGATGCTAACTACAGAAAATCCCATAGCTATGAAATTCTGTTAAGAAAAAAGCCTATTATTTTGTAAAGACATCTTAAATAGAAGCAGATTAAATGGCAGTTACACTCTGGGGCCATCACAGACATGCTATGACATCTCCAGTGCATTCTAACTTAGCTTTGAAGTGCAACAGAAAGTGTTTATTTTAATCTACAGAATATAACTAGAGGTAACGCACCTGTCTGAGCCCATGGGCTGAGACCATCTGAAGCACCTGAAAGGCAACCTCTGGCTCAACATCAACAAGCTGAGGCCAGAATTTTAATATCTCATCCAAATCTTCTCACTAGTTTACTAAGACAGAACTTTGCCCTTGATGACGGCTCACCACCCTGTAAGGCCCACTTTTCTTAGACCATTTCCAAACTGGCACGTGGGAGTAGCTAAGAAGGGGTTTTGGAGAAATCCAGAGGGTTTGTGACTCAAACTTCCTCAAGAGGCTCAACTTCTTGAATATTGGGCCTGAATCAACTGAAGTTGGCCCTTGATAAAACTCTTAAAAGCCCCAAACATCTACATATGTACGTGTATTTGAAAAGACATTTCCATTTTATTCTGCTCCTCACTGAATTCATAAAGGAAATACTGAGGTTTTTCTGATATGTATCTTAAAACATAATTTCTGGTTTTGTAAAGAAAGGGTTTGCATGCTTGAAGAGAAACTTATTTACCACCTTGGTGTGATACTCTGAAAGGGAGACATACAGCTCTCTACCAAATGGGTTTACAAGCTACACTGCCATTAAAAAGATTAGCCCTGGCAAACATCCAAGAAAAGCCTACTGAATGCACTGGAACAAACCAGTGATCTCCGTACGTTTTCCACCTCATCAAACCTAACAAGACTCATTTTCAAAACATATTATGAGAATTCAATTTGCTGCTTCACTGACATACAGAAGTACAGCTTATTTCTGAGTGTCTGTCAACTATTTTGATGATGCAATACTATATTGGTAGTAGAAGCTCTTTGTCTGCAACTTAAGGGTTGACTTTTTCTCGTAAGCTCTTACTTTACCCACTCCAGAACCCCACGTGACTGAAGCTACTTTTTATGACATAAAGGTATAAGGATCAATCACATTCCTCTTACAGCATTAACTGTATGGCCTTTGAAATATGATGCTCTGTACCTGGAATGATCTGTTACAGCTATGTGTTAGAGCATTAAATCCTAGAGCCTATATTCTATGAAATGGTATTTATCAATTTGCTTTATTTATCTTAATGTTTTCACAGGGTGAAAACTTCTGCCGATTTTTCAAGGTCCTTAGCACTGATCACCCAGTCAAAAAGTTACTGTAGTTTACAAGTATCTTCGACAAACCAGATTTCTAACGGCTGGGACAGAGATGAAAATAAATGCTGCAAAATTATCCAGACAAAATGACCTGTAGGTAATAATTTAACATAATGAAGAGAGGCAAGCTCCTCTTTTGTAAGAAAGAACCCTTCGAAGGAAGCAAGAAGCATGGAGTGTTCTGTCTCACTGCACTCCAATAAAAAAGCTCCCTCCCTCCATTCCCTCTGGTGAGTGGAAGTCCTCATCTCAGTGAAATGCTGACACTAACATCATAAAAAATCCTAACAAGATACATGCCCCCAAAATGGGGAAAACTATTTGCTCTCCTCCATCATGCTCCAGAGGGGTCACAAACACTTTGGAATAAGCAAAATTCTTTTGCAGATGGGCTCAAATAGTGGTCATAGCTAAATATGGCTCAAAATTCCCATGAGGGATTCTTTTTTTTGTGTCTTTCTGGGTTGTAGAGATATTTTAGTTTATAATATGCCACTGATCTTAAATAGATTTTAGAAAATAAAAGCACTATTAGAGGTTTCTGGAATAGAACTGTCACTGAAGAAGGTTTTGTAAAACATGCTGCTGAATGTATTCCAGAACAAAACTTTCCCAATACTGTATGCCCCAGAAGTTGTCTCCATCATCCTGTTCCATAGCTAAGTGAACAGTGGCATGAAAATAGTGTGACTGCTTCCACAATCATCACTAGGTCTCTTAAAAATTACTGTAAACTTAAGCTTGTGTGCATGCAAAAAGTAAAACTATTCTTGTAATACCCATCTTCCAAAAGACATTAGGAATAAGACTGTCTGTGATCAAGGGCATTAAATTAGATTTGTTCTGCTGACATCTCCTGCCTCTTTAAACACATTCACTCCAGGCAAGTAAGGAACTCCCAGTTTTTAATTCAAAACTTACTTAGTAATTCTAGTCAACAGATTTTCTGATTTGTGAATTGTAGAAATAATTACAGATTTGAAAAAACAACTGCAGATTTGATAAAAAGAAATTTAAGGACTTGTTGTTTTTAGATGTTGATTGGGGTAAATGATGAGTGAAGGCCTTTGCAGGGATTTTACAAAGATGTTTATTTTATTTATTACACACTTCCACAGTATTCTGTTACACACTTCTTTACATATTACACCTGTTTAAAAATACAATGGGGAAATGGGGAATTCCCTGTGGAACAAATTTTATGCCCTATTTAAAACAGTGGCAAAGTTGGAATTTAGGACCCTAACCACTCATGTTAGCAGGGTAATAAATGGCAAAAAGAGATTGTTTTTCTCTGTGTATGCCAGCCAGCAGAATTATACAAAACAGACCTTGACTGTGCATGCCCCTGGATGATGCAGAGACAGCTCTGGAGCATCCATGTGAAAATCTTGCACAATTTATCTCCAGTTGTTAAAGATTTCCTCTTTCTCAAGATGAAGCTTCTAGCTGCTTTTCCACCCTATTTCACAAACTTTTGTTTCAGTTACACTTATTTAATCAGGATTACTGCCAGGTGGATTTTCTGAATAAAACTTCCAGCAACATCATTAATATAATGTTCAGTATTGTTGAAATTTAACCCAACACTGTGATGAATTGCTAATCTACTCAGTTAATAAGGAGCAGTCCAATGAACTACTGCTGCTGCAGGCAATGAGGATGAGAACTACTTGGCAACTGTTTGGGGAAAATAAACCACCAAGAGGGTCAGCAGTATCAGAGCAGCACTGCTGTTGACAGGTGTTGTCAGAGATGATTGGACACTCACTGCAGGGTGAAGAGTGGTCTGGCACTGTAAAGCATCCTGTCAGCAGTGCCTTAGCTCAAACACAACCCACGAGCCGTGTGTATGGATGTCTCCTGAACGGCATTTCCAGCCAGGAAACCGCTCCTGAGAACTCCCCCTGCGTGAGCACGGATAAAACCTGCCAGGGAAATGGATTTCCAACAGGAAGCCACTGGCTGCTCTGGAGGGTCCCACCTGTGGCTGCCCCAGGCAGTGAGCTCCAGCTGTGCTCCAGCTGTGCCCCAGCTGTGCTGGGCCAGCCCGTGCTGCTCAGGGACCCTGCCCTCTGCACAGCACGCTGCCAGGGCTGCTCCAGGAACTGGGGCAGCACTCGCTAGGCAACACTGGGGAAAAATCAGCTATTTGATCCTTTTCAGTCCAGTAAAGGTCACTCTGAACAACGGTGCAGCCTAATCTAGGTTCAAATGCAGATGATTCAGCAAACTTTATCATGTTTCCTGTTCAAAAACTCCTCATGCTCGCTCATCTGTCAATTGTCCCCACGTTTTATATCAACGATTTTTTTACAATACAAAGTATCTGGGACGGGATAGAACTATCAATGAAAGCTGAGCTCTTTATGGGAAGAACTGAGAGACAGTTTTGATTTGGTTTGTTTCATTTTGAACTTAGGTATGAGTACTCACATTTACTAAACCCTTTTTCACTTTTAGGTCTCTTTCTATTTATGTATGACATTGACAGAGAACTTCAAAAGGGGAAAAACCTCAACCACTTTTCTTAAGAAAATTATTACTACTTTCATATTTTCTGAGAAAATGTTGGATCAATTTCCTTTCAGCTCTGATGTGCTCTCAGATTGTCTAAGATACTTTTACCTGAGGAAAGGATGGTGAACGTGGATTGCCAATACAACCTTTGAGGGCTCTGAGAGTTTTAAGGCCAAAGATAGAAGTAAAAATATTCTGATATTTTTAATTTACAGTCAGCATTAGTGTGAGCTGGTACATAAGTGTGATTTCAACAAAATGCCATTCAACCAATCAAAGGGTGACATCTAATTTTTGTCAGCTATCAGAGTGTTAGTTTCCTCCTCGAAATTGAGTTAACATTTTTTATTTCCCTGCACCTGAAAGGGAGAGTTGGATTCCCTAGATCTCTTCCTAACAAATGACCCCATGTAATTTATCTTCATATGCTCATCTTAGGCAGCAGATCTAGGCCAGGCAGTAAGACACACTGCTGTTTGAATTAGATTATCTGCTTCACAGGCACCAAAACACTCCCAAGCCTTGGTGATGCTGTGTGAGCCCAGTGGCCACGATCCATCTCACTTGAGCCCAATCAGGAGGGCAAACAGAGCCCTGCAAACACAGTGGTTATAGAGCAATGTGTTAAACAGCTGCTACCTGCACAGCCTGCACTAACACCATGGTGACAGCAACAGTGGAGCCAAAGGTGACAATGGCACGGGGGTGACCCGGGCAAACCTGCACTGAAGGGCAGGATGGGCCAACAGGACCCCGAGTCTGGGCACAGCACAAAACAGGAAGGTTAACAATGAGGGATTTTTATCAGAATCCTTCCTATAGATTTGTGCTGGGCACATTGCTCCTTGCCTTAACACCCTCTGGAAAATACTGGTCTGTAACATGCTTTAGAGTGAGCATTCCTGCATCACCAGTGTTGCAGAACCTTTTTCAGAGGCAGTGAGAACACTGGAAAGGAAGGGCAGCCTAACCTAGACCATCCCCTTGTCCTTGCATTTCACACCCAGGGGTGACCCTGGGCTCTGTCAGTGGTACTCAGAGGCTCTGCTCTGAATGGTCTCTGCAGAAGGGAAGGAACAAGGGAGTGCTCTGGGCTCTGCTTCATGCAGAGCAGGCTGGCCCAGTGCAAATCAGACCAGAAAAATACATGCCCTTGTGCAACCTTCTGGAACAGAGAAGGGTCATGGAGCAAAATGCAAGGTAAAGAAAAAATATTTTATGGACTAAATAAGATTTTTGCAGAATAACAAACCAGTGCAAGAGAGAATTCCAAAGGAGGAACACTCTGCTGAGAGTAAATGAGATTGAACCTTCTCCTGCTCAGAGGTGTCAAAAGCCAAGACACTGCCAGTGCAGAGGGTCTGCTCGAGACAAATATCACACAGAGGGTATCCAAGACACAAACATATGTCCAACCAGCAAATTACATGACAGCCTAATTCAACAACAAACAAGAATAGGTCACTTTAAGAGAATGATTAATACATGAGATTGCTGTGCATGCAGCCTTATCTGAGAGCAAACCTTGTATGTGGGTGTGAACTCCTGCTAAAGTCAGCTCCTATCTCTGCTGTACAACAGCTACAAGAATAATTACAATAATTAATGGAGAGCAGCGATAAAGGTAACAATTGCCCACCTGTATATTGACAGACCACAATGTCTTTACTTCTTTTTTTCACACCTCCTGCCTTTTGCAGTGATTGTTGACTACCACGAAGCCCTTTGCAGCCTCACACTGGGCTGTTTGCTCATAGCCAGACTGTTCAGCCTGTGAGTGACAGAGCTCACAGAGTTTAAAATTCTAAATTGTGTTTAGTCTCCAGTGGCTCGGGTTGCTACGGGCTACACTGGATCACAGAGGGTAACAAGATGAAAACACGAATATTCACTATATAAAACAAAAGACCTCAAAATACAGGAATACAGGAGTGGGTGAATAATGTCTGGAGAATACCCTGCTGGAAAGTTTTTTTGTAGGTTGCCCAACATAGCAGACCTGCCACACAGGCTGTGGTTTCTTGTTAAACTGTGCTGCCCTCACCTTTGGCATGTCTCAGCAGGACAGAGGAAGGGTTTGTGAGGGAAGGGTTTGCCTGGCCCAGGCTGCCCTCCTCCACTGCCCTGCAGGCTCCAAGGACCCTGGACAGAAGGTGCTGGGAGGCCCTGGGGACACAGCAGAGCAGATCTGGGTCCAGAGCAGGGGGGATGAGCCTCTTTTCCCTGGAGTCATTCACTGCATCCCTGGCACAGGCATACAGGTGGTGAGCTGATATGGCTTGGGCACATCCATTAAAGAATTAAAAGGAACTCAGAACTGAAGAGGAGTTTAGGAGATGCTTTAGGGCTGCTGAACAGAGGGGAGATAACTGACAGCCCTGCAGATGCTGTCAGTGCTATAAAATCACAGAATGAAGGAATGGTTTGGGTTGGAGGAACCCTTGAGCTCAGTCAAGACTGTTCTGGATGGTTCTAAGGGGTGACCACCTGAGCACCCCTCCCTCTGCACCATGGTCACCCATGGCAGGAGGAAGAATTCACAGCACATCAAGCAGACACTTGGTCTTAACTGACAGAATTGCACTGGGGAAGAGCAGTAGATTAGTTTTGAGTTCCCTATGTATGCCTGCAGAGATGCTGATTTTAGATGTGGCTGTGCCAGAGCCCAGAGGTGGCTCTCCAATCCTTCCTACATTCAAATTAACTAACAAGTCCTGAAGCTAATGTGCAGTAACACAGTCTGACAAGACCCTGCAGAAACTCCTTTGCACATGCAGGAACATTAACTTGCTGTGCTGCCTTAATAACATTCCATTTACAGATACAAATTCAATTTTAACTGTAAATCTCACAGAAGTATCATGTAAGTAATTATTTATACCTGCCAAAAATATGCAGGATCAAAAATAGTAATAATGTATTTCTGTTAAAAATACATTACTGAGCCTGTGGCCATGCAAGGACTATGGGGTGGGCAATAGGGTAAGGTAAGGGCAATCCTTGCCTCATGACACAGAAAACAAGAAGGGGTGGGTGAAAAAGGTATGTAAAGCCAGTTTGCTCTTTATATATACATGCCATCTTTCAGCAGATAAAATTTTTTAACGGTTTATTATTATTATTACTATTGTCTAGTTGCTAAGAGTGAAACAGTGAGTAGAACTAAAACACACAGAGAATACTCACACCTAATTTCTGATCTCTGCTTGAGGGGAGCACGACACTGAAAAGCTCTTACAGAGCTTCAGAGTGGTCTGAAGAAGCTGGAAACTATTCATGGAACAATGTATTTTTGGCAAGCCTTGCTCTGGGTGAAAGCACTAATGCTGGAGAAATGAAGAGTTTGTATGAGATAAAAACTGCATCACTTCCCCTCACCTTCATCTACCCTGAGCAGATCCATGATGAGCGAGACACACTCAGGGATGCACACACCCTGCTGGCCTACTGCTATCACCCTCAATCAATAAGGACAATTTAGAGTGCTGGTAGCTCCGTGCATACTTCCAGTGTCCCAGGGGATCAATACAAATCAGAATCACAGCTGGCTGGTGAGAAGTAATGAGATTATGATCACAAGAGGCAAGCTTCCCAAATTTTTTCTTGGTGTATGCCAAAACATCATACTTTTCTATCTGTCCATGAGCCATAAAATAGCAGTATTTAAACATATTATACCTATTAACACAAAAGCATATAAGAAGCATAGTTTTATCTGCCTTTTTTCTACTAATTTTTCAACTTTTTCTTTGTGAATGCAGTATTTCCTTCTCTTGAATGCAACTGTGAGATTTGGCTTCCTCACTCTTGGAAAGGGACCATACATGTATAAAATGGCACCAAATCTTCCACAGGTTTCTCCTGAATAGGACTGCCACTTGCAAAAATCTTGTTTTTGTGTGATAGCAATAGTTGTCCATTCATGGCTGAAACACCTCAGGGATGCCTCAGGCTAAAATCACACACGTGTATTAAGACAACCAATTTATTCTAACAGTCTTAATAGTTACATGATGTTTAGTGAAGCTGAAAAAGCAGAATCTAAGTTCCTGTCCTCCTTCCTGATGCTCCTCTTGGATCTCCCTGAGTGATGGCAGCAGGCTCTGCACGAGTGCCACTGCTCACAGTCCTCAAAAGCCTGAGGCAAACACTGCCTTTATGGCTGCAATAATGGGATTTAACAGGTGGCCTGGGCCCAGTGCTTAAAGTCCTTCCTGAGCATCTCTGAGCACACAACCCTGCCAGGTCTGTTTTACAAGCAGCTGTAAAAGACAGGACCAGAGGAACCCCCATGATGAGCTATGGAGCACGACTGGCATGAGGTTTATTAGTGATGGAGGGGATGTGGGGAGAACAAACAATCATGAAAGGAACAGAGATCTCATAATTTCTGCAATAAATATGGGAACATCCACATTTTACCAGCATTGCAAGTAACAACTACGTTGTAGCTAGTTTAAAAAAATGGATTATATATGAATCTTACCTGGGAGGAAATGAGATGTCCAGTTCATACAATCTGTCTTTAAAGACTGACAGCTCTCTGTCAAATTCTAAAAGCTATAAAAGATAGAAATAAATGCATTCACTCTTTAATGTTGAACTGCAGCAATTTAAAAATACTACATTATATAAAAGGAAATAAAAAGAGATATGGTAACACACAGCTTGAGGTATAGACTCTGTAGAATAGTTTTTATAACACAGTGCAAAAACCATCTGGATTATTTTGATACGTAATCAGTGCCTTGAGAAAAGTGTTGAAACCTTCGTTTTCCTCAGTGCAAGTTGTAACACTAGCTCTTCACAGCTCTGCCTGAGAGGGCACTTACACCGCAGGAAGGCTGCATTTCTTGAAAT
Source organism: Pogonocichla stellata (assembly GCA_026546895.1). Classification (NCBI taxonomy): domain Eukaryota; kingdom Metazoa; phylum Chordata; class Aves; order Passeriformes; family Muscicapidae; genus Pogonocichla; species Pogonocichla stellata. The sequence continues at coordinate 35,537,857 of JAOTQZ010000297.1, read as the reverse complement.
TTCATTAGCAGTCTTTTCAGAGATAAACCAGATTAGCACTAAAAAAGAGCAGCAAACTGATATGCTAACCAGCCCAGGAGAATGTCAGTGAAACGCAACACATCACTCTGTACCATCTTTGGTGCAGACCAGCAGTCCAACAATCACAAGGATTGCACATCACTCCTCCCCAGCAAAGCCAGCAGAGTTCCTGTGCACAGAGGGAAAGGTGACAGCAGCTCAGGCTGTTCCCACAGCAGCCAGGACAGAGTAGCAGAAACAGGTGTTCAACAGAGACGTTCACAAGTCTAGATTTAATGTCCTGTATAAATATTAGTCCCAGCCACATTTGTTTTCCCCTGGACCTCTACAGAGAGAATAAATACCCACAGTCGTTGTTAATAAACACAAGTCCACTCACAAGAACTCAGTGATGATTGCCCCCACCACACCCATGACTGCTCTGATGGGCACGAGCTGCAGCCCCGTGTCCCAGGCACTGCCAGCCCAGCGCAGGAGCTGCTCCTGCACACGGGGCTGCCTCCGAGGAGTGTCCTGGCACTGTCCCACTGTCTGCCCACTGCTCATTAATCATGTCCCATCTCACAGCTGTGCTGATACCATTCGAGCAATGGCAGAGGTTCCCAAAGAAATGAGATCGTGTCCCTCTTTCCCCTCTGTCACCTCATAAATCATTCCTGAAACGTGCAATTAGCAGCTACTTGTACACATTAATTATCTGTGTGAAAAGCACTACCTGAACCACCTGCACTGCAGATTAGCTCCCTCTCCACGGAGAGCTCCCCAGCTCTCTGCAGCCCCTCCTTCACATGGAGATGCCAGATGATGGGCAAAAAGCTTTTCCTGCTGAACTTCCTTCGACACCCAGCTCTGAGCGCTGGAAACGATTCTGCAATGCCAACGACTGCCACAGCCCGGGCTTGTCTTAACACCTGACTGAAAGCCTGACAATTTAATACGTTTGGATAAGTATTTCAAAATATCTGTGTGGAAACTTACAGTATGTATTTAATAATACACTCAATCCTTGAAGTGTTGGGCTGCTCCAGGACTCGCTGGTCTAACTGAAGCGATCTCAACACACGTGAAGAACAAATGGATGTTTCCATCACCACTAATGTTTCCAGAGTGTGATTCTGTATTCCAGTAATCAGAACAGATTGGCACCCACAATACACACACAAACTGGCTATGAAAACAAATGTTACCATCCCTCCCCTGCTCCATGTGCCTCCACCTTAAACGTACCAACCCACATGGATCTGGGATAGGAAAATAAGTTGCCATCCCCAGTTAGAACTATTAACTGAAATGTATGTCTATGCATGTTTCCTGCTGTTCCAAGTAAACAGCTCAGGGCAGGGAAGGGGAGGGAGGAGAAGGGCCGTTTCTGAAGTGTTAATCTGCAAGGACTGAATGAAAGAACAATGCTCCACAGAACACAATGGTATAAATTACTCATGGGCATCCCAAGGGTTGGCGAAGTTCAATAGAGGCATTGTCCTCTCACACCAATTCACATTTTTAAAATTTTATACATTCAGATTGCTCTTGCTATGATGATATTTGCAAACTCAGTGAGACCTGGGGCTTAGAGGACTAAGCACCTGGGTGTGCACTATCACTCACAGAAGTTTCTGCTGTGTTTGTTTGCTGCAGTTGTGTTTGTAGTGCCTGTGCTATGCAGATGAGCTGCTGACACTGGTGACAGATAACAGAAACAAGACAGCATTGTGTACTGTGCTGCCAGTTTCCCAAGCTTCCCCAGGTAAAGAGACAGCTTCAACCTGAAGCCAAAGCCCAATTAGGTGCCTAGAAAGATTTAGGGAATGCTCACGGTGAAGAATTCATCCTGCCACGTAAAACAGCCAAATATTTTTACTGGATTATTTGCAAAAGCTTTTACTTCCTTCTGTATATTAAATAATCACGCAGTTTTATAAATAATTTCTCCTAGTTACTGACTGGGCTGCAGTACCTGTCCCCCTCTGCCCAAACACATCCCCCCGTGGGCAGCTGCTCACTCCTGGGAGGGCAAGGACAGGTTATCTACATGCTCAGGGGGAGCAGTGGGAACCCCCACAACCTCTCTGTGCTTACCTGGCAGCACTGCAGGCAGGGAGGAAAGGAAAGGAAGATGATGCCAACCCGAACTGTGCATTCTGAGAAAACTGCAGCTATTCTGTTCAGTACAAGAGTATGTTTTAGCGATTATTTTTTGGTGTGAAAAGCACTTACATTCTCATTTAAGCCTGTAATCTCAAAAAGCAGGATTTTTGATGCAAATGCAAGGTGCTCACTAGATCTTGTCACAAAAAAATGTCACTTGCCCTGAAAGCAGCTTTAGTAAGAGAAGGCACAGGGCCTGACACAGGCACCAGTCAATTTTATCTGCTTTAGGACAAGTGCTTGGAGCACCTGGCAAGGCATGAAAATGAAGGAAAATTAACATGGGCAAGATGATACTGAGGAGCAGGCAGAATTTCACAGGGTAATGCCTTCACTTTTAAAGCATCAAACATTGTCTTTAAAAAGCCCACCTGGAACATACTCCTTTCATGGCAATTTCACCACAAACTGCTCACTCATTTCCATACTGTACACCACTCAGCACCATGAATAATGCCATTGCTGCAACAGGAAACATGAGTATGTCTGTCACTCTAAATGCCTTAAAAATGATAAAAAATTAAGTTCAAATGCTAAAAATCAATATATTGTTCTATTTAATTTACTCATAATAAGATCATCCTTAAGAACCAAATCTTTAAGATGTTACATGACACGCTGTAGTAATTTGAGCAATTACACAGAGATTATAAAACGCTGTGACTAGCAGATCATTTCAGAATTATATGTCATAGGCAGTTGTCAGGAGACTTTTTTTTCTCCAAACACAGTTTCACCAATGTATTTATACTTAAATAAGAGTGAATATGATGCAAGGTCTATGTTTTACCTGCTCGAACACCAAACTGACGATGATGATATTACATCAAGGTATTTGCTCTACTGTGTCCAGTGACCAGCCCAACAGGAATGTCTGATGAACACGTGAATGAAAATACCATCCATCCATCCATCCATCCATCCATCCATCCATCCATCCATCCATCCATCCATCCATCCATCATCCACCCACCCACCCAGTGTATCAACAGTTAGTTACTCCCTGTGAGCCACTGTGACCCCACACTGTGGGGAATGCAGCCAGGCAGTATGTGTAGGAATGACTGCATTTGCAGCAAAGGATAGTTCCTATTTAATTTGAGGAGAATTAAAAGCGTTCAGGACTGATGTCTGTGTCAGCTGCAGTGCCCATCACCTCCTAAGGGAATTATCAAAACTGCTGGTTTCCTAGGGTGCTGTGTACTCTGTAAAACCTGCTGAAGGAGTCTCACTTTTTGCTCCCCTTTTCTGGCAGTGTTGTAACATGCATTTATGTGCCAGGGTGGAGGAGAAAGCAGTGCACAAAATTCTAAATTTCTACGTTATGCAGCTTGCCAGTAATCAAAGAGAGTTATAAGAGAGTTTAGGCAGTTGCAGAAATGGAGGTTCTGCTTGCTTCAATTTAAAGCAATGAGGCACTGATAAAAGGTCAGCATCTATTGGGTACACTGCAATGGGCCACCTTGGCTAAAACCAGACACGTATGAACCCCTTCAAACAGGGCAACTTAATTCAGTCATTGGAGTAGAACAATGGCAATTACTCATCAAGACCTACAGACCAAAGTCAGAGCACTGGTAGATCAGGAGGTGATATTAGCAGCATTTATCAAATCCATCTGCAGGGCCCACAAGAGAATTCACAGCTGTGAAAGGGAAATGAAGTTTCAGACCAAAAAGAGGAGATGAGCACACAGAAGTGACCTCAGAGAATTAAAACATGTGGACCCTGGTCACCGTAACCTCCTTTGCCAGGCTTGTGGAGCACACGTTTTTTTCCAAGGGACTTTGGAAAGACAGTAATTTTTCCATCTTTCCAGTCACAGTAAATTATTTAGGAACTGATTCAGCAGTCTACTGACTTCAGGTAAAGGCCTGTGGAAATGCTGATCCTTCCCACTTATCTATGAAAATGCCATACACAGCTGTGCCTGATTTTAAAGTTACTTCCTTCTCTAACAAAGACTACGTAAAATGATCTATTACTATATATTTTAAATCTTAATCTTCTTTCATTGCCAGTCATTAAAACCATGTTTCACAGAAAGAAAACCCCAAATCATTGAAAATAAATGTATCACTTGTGGTGTTTTTGTATAATATTATATTTCTGCACATATCTATCTACATATCCTGAACGGCAGTGTTGTGAAATCACAAACACCCAAACAAAGTGGATCTATGGCACACAGAAATGGCCCCAAGGAAATTGCTCTCAGCCTGAGGGGGGTGAGGCACAGCAGAGCATGGCTAGCAGCACAGAGGGCTGACACCACTGCCATGGAGGAGCTGCCAGTGAAACCCCTGCCAACAGCTCCAAGGGCTAAGCCAGCCCCAGAGGTGCCACAGGTAGCACAGACAGCACAGCCCAGATCCCAGGGCAGCAGCCAGCTCCTCCAGCAGGGATCTGCTCCCCAGATCCCTGGGCTGCAGCCAGCTCCTCCAGCAGGGATCTGCTCCCCAGATCCTCCAGCAGGGATCTGCCCTCCAGCCCCAGATCCCAGGGCTGCAGGCAGCTCCTCCAGCAGGGATCTGCTCCCCAGCCCCAGCCTGAGGCGAGGGCACTGTGCCATGGGCCAGGGGCTGTGTCCTGGAACCACCAGCTGGCCACAGCTGAACACACACTTCCCACTTTCTGATGGAAAAATGGATTTTGTTGCTCACTCTCCTGGGATTCCAGTGCTTACCTTGAATTAAAAGGAAATTGACTCTGGAAAAGCGCATTCATGCAAATTGCCATTTTCACAAGTTTGCTGGGACAGACACTAAATATTATTGTAATAATTCATACACTATGCACAACAGCTTGTGACAAAGCTCCTTCAAAATGTCAGGAATGACTGAGTGGATGCTGTCTTTAAAACCACAAGACTTTAATTAGGAATATACAGCTTGCAAATATGACACACTCAGTGGATTATTTCATCAAACTTTATATATCTGTTACTGTGAAACATCAGTTTGTCCCACCTGGGAGCCCAAACCACCATGCACTATCCTGTTACACAGTTGCACGTGAGCTGCAATTTGGCAAAAGCATGAAATATGGAGAATACGGTTCTATTATTACTTGTAGAGTGGTTAAAAATGGAATTTTCTTGAGGAATGACTGTGAAATGTTTCTTACTTGGGCAAAAGTCCCGCTGTGGGTTGGAGATTTCCCCAGGCTTGGCTGGCCCGAGGCACATCAATGCTGGGTGTGCCCTGAGGGCTGTGGGGAGCTGGAATCATTCACCTGCTGCCCTCACAGAGTCAGGAATCTCACAGGGTCACTGGGAGAACTGGGAACGGGTCACTGGGAGCTCCCTGGTCACTGGGAGCTCGCAGAGCCCCAGCCTGAGGTGCTGCTCTTCCAGCAGGGATTCAGACTGTCCCCTCCTGGCGTGGGGCTGCAGGAGGCAGCTCCTGGGGCAGAGAGGATGAGAGGATGCACCTGAGCTCCCCACACCTGTGTAACAAACACACAGCCCGGGGACCAGAGCCCACCCCTCATCCTCACAGCTGGGCACCCCACCCTCACCTCCAGCTGTGCCTTTTGTATAAAAGTGTCCTCAAGTATAACTTCTCAAATTCAACTCAGTATTTGCTTTTCTCTGAGCAATCCTTTGTGCATGCAAGCTTTCATCTGGGGTTATCAGGGGTGCCTGGAGAGCACAAGAGGACTGAGCTACTGCAGAGAGGTGGTGAAAAAACAATTAAGCACCTTTCTATTTTTTTTTGGCTTGCCAGAGACTTCGGGCAAGATGTGGAAGTATGGTGCTAGTGTGCACAAATATTAACTGTAAGGGATGATGGTGAGACCCAGGAACTTGGGGACTGGAATGCAGGTGCAAACATTGCCTCCCTGGAGATTCTCTTCCACGTCACACAGGTTAAAAAGGGCCAGCAGATCATACTACAGGCTGGATTACAGAGTGCAAATACAGATGCTGAACCTGCTCCTAGGGCTAGACTTAAACAAGAGTCAATGCATAAAAAACAAATATACCACAGTACACCTGAATTATCCTTAGGCCGTACAGCAGCTGTATAGGACAGGATGGGGAAAAAGGTCATGAAATAATGTTTGTAACTTTGTGCTATGTACAAATTTCACACCAGAATAATTCCTCTATTTGAAGCTTGCAGTAAACAGCTAACCCAACACATCTGGATTGACTTGTTTGTGCAATCTGGATTTACATTTATGTTCTGCTAGTGAGAACAATTTACTGGTAACATTTCCTCTCTCTGTCATTTCTCACTTTGCAGTTTATCCAGTGGCAGATCAACTGATTGCTAATTTAAGCAAATGCAATTCTAAACACAGGAATGCTGCTTCTGAATAAAGAAGAGCATGCAGCCATTTTCCTATTAATATTTATGAAAATCAGGCATCTCAGAAGACTGTCTTAAATAAAAGAAGCAGTTTCAGGATAGGCAGGATTTCCTTATGACCCGTCTGAGGTAGCAATGGTCCTAAGCAATCAATTTCCTTTCTCTACCCTAATTTGCCCTTATACATCATATTCAAGATTTTATCTGGACAGGGGCTGGTTGGCTCAGTGGATAAACCTCTGCCTTTTCACCTCTGGGATCATGGTTCAAGTCAAGCCCTGATGAAATGCACTTGATCGTCCTAATCTAGTTCCTAGTGGACAGTATTCCCATTATCTTTAAAAGGGTCAGAGCCAAGGCCATTGGGAAGAGTGCATTGTGCTAGATCTTGTCTGTTGATTAATACATTTTCAGTGACGCCAGATCCTTAATCTTCATAAGCATACATATTCTCACAAAAATCGTAACAGAGGTCCTTGCAGACTGTATCTTTCTGCTCAATTTGTGTATCATTTCAGCATTTCCTGGGAATACATGCAACCTCGCCCCCAATAAATTGCTTAAAATTTAGAAGTGTGGTTGCCTGAAACCTGTTTGCAATAACATCTCTAAGTTAACTAGTATGATAATTGATCTCTTTAAATCACTTCTTCTCAGAGGGAAAACAAGACCTTTAACTCAACGTGTTCTTACAGCACATTATAATTTTCTTCTCACACCATAGCAGTTGAGGCTGAACACACACAGAATAAAGGGAATTTATTCTGTGAAGGGAAACTGAGTCAGAACATACTCTCCATAAGAGTTCACTGTTTGTCTTCTGCACTAAGGGAACTGTTGCACAATTAAAGTAAGAAATAGAACCACTTCCATTCCATGAAAATCCAGGCTGGGAATCACTGGGTTCTTCAGCATAACATTCTTGGATCTGGTTTGGAATGAATGCTGCTACAGCAGCAGTGCTCTCTGAGCCCTCTGGTGATCCTGGAGCTGTGTGCAGCAGCTCAGCCCACAAGGACAAGGGCTCTGTGTTCCTGTGGGAGATGGGCAGTGGGGGCTGGGGCAGCAGGACACAGGGACAGCAGGACACAGGGACAGCAGGGACAGCAGGACTCAGGAGCAGCAGGGACAGCAGGATTCAGGACCTGCAGGGACAGCAGGACACAGTGACAGCAGGACACAGGGACAGCAGGGACAGCAGGATACAGGGACAGCAGGGACAGCAGGACACAGGGACAGCAGGACACAGGGACAGCAGGGACAGCAGGACACAGGGATAGCAGGACACAGGGACAGCAGGGACAGGAGCAGCAGGGACAGCAGGACCCAGGAGCAGCAGGACAAGCACAGCTCCACTATTGGTCACCAGCTTCCACAAAGATCAACAGAAATAAGGGGATCATGATTTTAGCAGGAATATCATCAGGTTCCACTCTTAAGACAATTAATTCACTGATCACTTTTACTACACAGTTGTGGTCAAAATCCTGAGAACAGGGCATTAGCTCCTACCTGGATTGATTCTTTAATACAGATCATAGGAAAGGCAGGAATGTTGGTACCATTCCTCATTTCTAATTGCAGTTAAAGATTATAAAATGATTCCTGATGATTAAATCATTCCTCTGTAGTCATTACAGATTTTACATTCTTACTATATATTTATTTAATTGACTACTGAAGAAATACAATTTAGCTTGTGGTTCTTTGGTACAAGTCAATAATCTGATTACTTTTTTTTCATTACATAATTACCCTTGGCTTGCTTTTCTTTTGATTGTTTTGAAATTAACAGGGAATTCCTTTTGAAAAAAAACAAAACCAAAAACCCACTTATAGCCTGATCTATCACAAACAATTAAAGAATCTGCAAATACCTGGTAAAAGTGTAGGCCTATTCAAGAACTCTGCCTCTCTCCTGGGAGCACTGGCATGCTGATTTTTATCCCTTGAGGGCTGGAAATCCGAAGCTCCAGCTGTGTTTTGTGGAGTGCCATGGTGAGGCAGGAAATCCAGCAAGGCTCCAGGGCACAGAGCAGCAGCACCACAGAGGAGTGATGTGCTGACCCCAGGCAGGGGCTGCAGCCCCAGGAAGGTGTGAGAAGCCTCATCTGTGCTTTTCCAAGCCCCCAGAGCTGGATGACAGTGGAACCAGTGAGCACAGCCTGGCTGTGCTGCCAGCCCGGCCACAAACGCGGAGCCTGGGCTGATGGAAAAGCAGCAGCTTCCACTGGAGCTGCTGGTGCCAACGGGGAAGGAGCTCTGCAGGCTGCACCTCCCCTGCCCACCCTCAGTGCTCCTGAGAACTCACACCCACCCAGGACAGCTCTGGGTGCTGGGGCTCACACCTGGTGGGACTGATGGAGCACAGCTCTGACCCACAGTGCAGAACACAGGAATTCAATCAAATACTGCTGCAACAGCTGCTTTCAAATAGCCTTTATCTCTTCTCCTATCACCACAGAATGGGTAAATCTGGGTGTTCCTTTCTGAAATACAACGATACAGAATGGTCATTGCACTCTGAGGTAATCAATATAGGTAATTGCTAAGCTAACTTTGGAATAAACTACAGATAAGCCTGAATAAGCTACAGATTAGTCTGGAAAAATTAGACCTGAGAGATTACAGTATGCATTTCAAACTGAATTTCTGTTAAACAGGTGATTTGTATCTGTATCAGATTTTTTTATAAAAAATAATCATTTTTATAAATATATATTAAGATTCTTTTTGTTGATTACAACGTAAAAAGGAAGGAATAACTGTGTATGGACAATGATAAAATAGCCTGTTGATAATAAATATTTGTCAGGTCTTGTCACATCTGCACACATTCCAACGTTACTGAAGAGACACAGCACTGATAAAAAAATACCCTCTGAAAAATCAATGGATTTTGAGCTAAAGCAGTTGCTAAACACACAGAAAACATCTTTATCCAACAGCCCCAGTGCTGTGAAAATTCCCAAGCCTTGCATTGGTACAGCTAAGGAAAATTTAATCTTCCCAAATACTCATCAGGGCACTCCATCCTGCAGACCTGACAGCCCCACTTATAATTAATTATACAATTTCGATGGGAATATCGACTACACAAAGCTATAAATCATAGAAAAAGTCAATAGGCATGGACACATTCAATCATGTCCCGACCAATGATTACTACTCTTAAAATACAATAATTATTTTCAGGAGCCAGCTTGAATTAAATTTCTGTCAGGCTGGTACAAGAGCGGCGGCTGATGAAGGATGCGATGGATTTTTTGGGTTGAATTCGGCACAGAGACATTTATCGTTTGAGATGGGTAGTTTGTTTTTAGTGATCATGGTGCTGCGTGTTTAACTAGACCATGAAGATTAGATTATCTCCAATGGCTCATTATATCGTTTATCTCTTTCTTCCATGTTTGATCTGGAAGATTTCCCACTTCTTGAAGCATGAAAGAAATGACTCCTGATTCTGAAATGGAATGTGTTTAAGTGGGATTCTGCCTGTACCTTCACACCCCACAGCCCTGTATGTAAATCAGGCAGCAGCCACCCAAAATGCCACCAGGACATGGCAAACAAGCACCAAGAAGAGCTTTACACAGCTTCAGGAACGTGCTGGGGGAAAACATAAATGACAAACACTTGAGCTGTTTTACAAAAAAGTGGAAAAGTTATCATAATGATAAACACAGAGGAAAAATCTGGGTCAGGAATGTGATTAATATGGAAAAAGAAATTGGAGATTTATGGCTTTGAATTAAATGTCCCCAAAACTGCTAAACATTAAGTATTTCCCAGGGATGCATCCACCTTGTAAAGTGAAAGCAAGCAGCCCAAGCTGGTCTGGCAGTAAGGGCACCTGCAGGCACACTGTCCCTGAGGAGCACAGGCACGGGAGCCACCCTGGGGACAGCAGCAAGCACCAGAGGGGAACCAGACCTTCATCCCTTGTGCAGCTCACTCATCAAACTCTCCTGACCTCAACAACGAGAGAAATCTCAGATCTCACACGGAATCAGTCTCCCAGGTGAAGCCAACTTAAAATGAGAGAGGGTACCAGGGCTGCAGCTGCCTCCCCATCCTCGAGGCTGCAGAGAGCCCTCCAGCCTGGCTCTCAGTGAGCAGCGAGAGCAGCAGCCACAGGCAGCAGAGAGGAGAGAGGTGCAGAGCCATGGAGCCTGTGCACAAAGCAGCAACGTGCCCTGGGAGTGACACTGCGTGACTGGCACAGAGCTGAACTGGGACTGGGACCAGGCCCTCTGCACTCCCTTGGATACACAGCTCCTAGGAGCCCTGCACGAAATGGAGAAAGCTGCAAGCAGTGACACACAGCTCTTCCAAAATGAACTGGCTACCATTCGAAACAAGATCACATTAAAGAAAATATGACTCCCCTCTCCACAGAAAAATCAGAGTCATTACAAATCAGTGTTTGTATTCCCTGTCTGCTTAATCCTCTTGGATTCCCTGTACAATTGTCCAGTGACAGTCTTCTGCAGAGCTTGAGACTGCTATTCTACGTACTCTTGTGTTTCTAGTATATGTTTGTACACTTAGAAGACCCAGGTATTTTCAGAAGGGCTTTGCATTTAAGGACTTGTCCTAACTTACTGCGTGATGCACGATCAGGAGCTAGGCAGAAAAACAGGATGCTTGAAGAAATGCAGACTAGAGGACAGATGAGAAAAGTGAATTGTTGTGTACATTTAATTTACAATATTTTTCTATGAAAAAGAAGGCAAACACGCCAAAGTTGAGTCTGTACACAAAATAACTGGCTAAGTTATGACGAAATCTGGAGCAGTTATTGTGTTGGCTGAATTATCTCTTCTCATTCTGCAGACAGGAGGGGTGATAAGGATAAAGGGCTGGTTAGGGAAATGTAATTTGTATGTGAGTTCCCAACTTACTCCTTTAAAAGGGCTTAGCAGTGAACTTACCGCAGTGCCATTGTTGTCCCTAAATACGTCTTGATTAAAATAGTCAAAGAGCTTCTTTTCTAATTGCAGCATAACCTAAATAAAAAAACAGGGAGAAAGGTCAGCAAAGCTCTTGGACCCAGCGACTCAACAGCCAGCTGCTGGCAGCGACCCTTTCAGATCACACAGCCCTTTAAAGCACACACTTCCACATGGCCAAAGCCCCTGTCAGCCTGCCCGTGTGCTTGGCTGGCAACCACTACACAGATCCAATTAACTGAGCATTAGGTGTGACAATCTATATCCTCCCCTCCCTTTACATTACCAGCTTGCAACAACTATATTCATGCTTTGTAGAAAAGAAAGTGAACATTGAACACTGTTTCTATTTACAGAGGGGTGCCAAGAGCATTAAGTTGTTTACCTTTCGGTCATTATCAGATTCACGAAATATTAGCTTGACCACTTCATTTGTGTCAGCTGCCCGGATGGTCTGCATTGTGGCCTTTGCACATAGTGTCTAAGAAAAACATAAGGGAGAAAGGGAAACAAGCTTATATGCAACAGAAGACCAGATTTAACTGAACATTATCAACAGATGTATCTTCAATGCCCCCCAAGAAATGTAATTTGCTGTAGGTCAAAATACAAAGCAGTGCTAATTTAAGTCACTTCCACTCATGATGGACTTGAAACAATAAATTGAATTACCACTTGGAGAGAAACAGGTAATATTAAGAAAACATCAATCAGGAAAGGCAAACAGATGTTCAGCTTGTACCATGCAGGCAGGTTCTTCCACAGGTATCACTGTATGCTGTATCACACATTACTGGCAAACATCCCCCAAAGCACTGCTCACAGACAATGACCAGGTTTTGTGCTGATTCTTTAGAGCTGATAAATACATTGACACTACAGGTCTGTGAGTTAACCCTTGTTTGTAAAAACACCTGCCCTGTAAATTCATGTTACAAGTACACTTTGCAAATCCCAAAAATGCTTACACAATCTGACAGCAATTTTCACAGTTTACTTCGCATAGCAAATTCCCTCTTTTATATAGGAGACATCACATCTCTAGATATTCTGAGTACTGGGTGCCTAAAACATATTATGAACCACCATTTTATCAGGCACAGAGGTATGAATTTCCAAGCAAGTGTTGGGCCTTGATCCATTGGCCACTGGCCTGCTGGGACCCAGCGGCACAGGGAGTGGGGAAGGACATGAAACGGGCTGCTCAAAGGGCTGCCTCCTGAATGGCAACAGGTGAGAATCCAGAGCTTTTAGCAAAGCAGCTAGTGGAGCTTTAACCATGTGAAGTGCTTTGAAATGCAGGGACCTCCACATTAACATTTTAACTGGGCACATTTCACCCAGTGCTCTGCAGCCTCCCTGCCTGGGCAAGGCTCCCCGTGCCCCCACCTGGCTGCTGAGAACCACAAGGAAAAAGTCAGGAATTGAGGAAATTGTTCAAACTGGGCATTGTTCAAAGACACAGAAGCGTCCCCACACCTGGGATACAACTCAGCATCCAGGGCTGCTGCTGCTGAGGCACACACTGCTGACAGATCTGTGCACAGCCTAGTATGGATAGTGGCAAAGACCCTCTTTCCAAATGAAACCTTATCTTGCTAGAGGCTCTTAAGGAAAGTGTGTTTTGTTAAAGAAAATAACTGAGTCAAGGAGAGGCAAAGAGGTGACTCCCCTGCTCTGCTCACCCCGTTCCTTTTAATAATAACCAGACAAAAGGTTTTAATTTTGCATAATATTAATTTGTAAAATATATATGTCCTGTGTTATAGACTTCCACATCTTAGTGCAAGCTTTTTTCTCTCCATGACAGAAATTCTTATATTTGGATTCATTATCAGAGGTGCAGTGTCTACCAGACACAACACCATGAACTACTTCTCCTGAAAGCAGAAATACATGCCAATCAGGTATTTAAACAAAAATCCACCTGCTTCCAAATACTTTAGATCTCAGCTGAGGATCCTGGCGCCATAATGGGAACAATCTGTCCATGGACATTTTGCTTCCATTTGATAAAAATTTGATCCTTGATAAAGGCCCTCACCTATTGGCACAGTACAAATAAAAAACCGCGACTTGAGCTTTTATTTTTAACAGGTAACTTGAATGGGATTTGGTAAAAACCCACAAATCTGTAATTTTTCTTACGAGTTTGTGAATGAAACAGGTGTTGATTCCCCATCTCACTGAACAAATAATGCCCATTTCTGACAGACTTTTCCTGACTGTTTCCTCCCTCCCCAAGAGCACTGCCACGTCCATCTAACTGTGGGTTTACCCCAGAGCTCTGGGCACACTGCCAGCAGCAGAACACTGCAGTGCCTGTGCCATCACAGGTGTCACTGGCAGGAGGAGCTGGCCCCACAGGCACGGGCTGCTCCGAGAACCTGGTCATCTCTGCAGGACTGCAGGGGCTTTTCTGCAGCCTTGGCAGAAGGGGTTTAACATGCTGCTTATTTCAGCCTGCCTGGCAGGAGGAGTGGCATGCTGGGCCATGGTGGGAGCCTGGGACCTGCCCCTGGGACCCCTCACTGGAGCACAGAGCTGCTCTGGAGCTGCTCCCTGCACCTGGCACTGCCTTTGTGCACTCACCTGGGACCCCTCACTGGAGCACAGAGCTGCTCTGGAGCTGCTCCCTGCACCTGGCACTGCCCTTGTGCACTCACCTGGGACCCCTCACTGGAGCACAGAGCTGCTCTGGAGCTGCTCCCTGCACTGGCACCTGGCACTGCCTTTGTGCACTCACCTGGCAGTGCCCCTCTGCCATCTGTGCCCACAGCACTGAGGTCGCCCAGCAGGAGCCATTCCCAACCCCGCTCCCTCCCGGCGATTGAGATTCAGAGCACGCAGCAGATAATCGGGTCAAGCCCAGAAAAAGAGGCTTTGGGCTCATGTGTCACAAATCAGTCTGGTCCCTTCTAACAGCACACCAGATTAGAACAAGCACCGAACAAACCAGAGCGGAAAACCCGCAGCTCTCTGAAGGCGGCTTCTAAAGCCCTAACAAATCGCTCCATCTTTCACTCATTTAAACTTTCCAAATGAGGGTCAGGACGGTCCCCGAGCATCCAAATGCTAATGCGCTTAAGTGCGCTTAAGCAGCTTTCCAGAGTGAATGGGCCAAAGAAGGGCTCCAAAAGACACGGCAGAGTTACTGTCACTGTCAAAAAGTCATTGTAGCCACCCCCAGAGTGGTTGCAATTCAACAAATTCATGATTTCTGTCTCTTAAAGGCATCTGCTTGAGAACATTTTTTCCCTGAGCTGCTTTATCTCACAACGTCAGGCCGGCTCCAAAAGAAAAACCCGCGATCGACTCTTGAGAACCAATACAGAGAAAGGACCCACATACCTTATTGCTTTCAAATTTCACACACACAAAAAGTTACCTTATTCACAGACAAAAGTGATTGGGCAAAGGTTCATTTCTTATACAAGCTGGAGGCACTCCTTTTTTCCTCCTCCTTTCAATTTCTGCACAGTCGTAGTCACCCAAGCAGAAAACTTTCGGGACCATGTGCCTTCTTAGGCAAGAATGCTTATGAAGGGATTTTTTGTTGCTAGCAAAGAAAATCAAAATGCTATGAAAACTCACTGTTCCTTGCTGGGTATTCCCTCAAAGGTGTATTTTTACAAGGGCAGAAGAGGGGAAACCAGATATCAAAACTCGACATATTTTTTTTTAAAAAAAGCCTATTTTTTTCTTTGGAAACAAGACTTGGTTAAAAAGCTTGCAGGAGAGCTGTATTCAGAGCTGAGAGAGAGCTCAGTAGCCAGCTTTTCCCTAGCAAACACAGCCATATCTCACTCCTGTTTTCCCATACTCTACACAGGTAGATGCTTTGTAGCACTTTTGAAATAACCTTTGCGATAATTTATGTGTATTGAATTATAAAACATAGTAACAGCTTTCCTGACAACGGCCTTGGAATGGAATAACAACGTCCTGAAACACAAAGCTAGGAGGAAATGTCTTTTATATTTACAAGAGAGAAATCTGGAACTTCTAAACTCGGCAATTCTCAGAATTATGCTGTTGATTTACAGCATAACACACCTTCAAAATACATCTGCTCCCCAATACACACCACACATCAAAGTGTTTAAGACTGCATCTCTGCATCCTTACAGTCAATGGGGATACAGGCATTAAAACAATTATTATATGCATCAAACACACAACAGTCCATAACACACACTTTATATTGTTTTTATCTGGGAACACTGTGAGCAGCTGTGGCCTGCACTGCTGCTTCCTGCTTGGCTGAAAACTGCAGCTGACTTTTCACTGATCCCACACTCCTGCTTTCCAGACTCTGTGTGCCCCTCCTGATGTGTGAGCTATTACACGCTTGTGAGCCCCTCAATAATTCCTGGGGGTGGGAGGGAAATCCCCCAAAATGTGGTATGATACTAAAGATGTGAATTACTGCTCTCTGTTATCTGAATACTCTTCTTAGGACTTATTATTACTCTGCATTTTTCTTAAAAACAGAAGAGAAAATAGCATGCATACATTGCTCCTTGACAATTAGAGAGGTTCAGCAATAGCTGCCACGGGAAGCTGCAGTAAGGTGCACAGATTGACAGATGTGCTCGTGGCTGTGAGTGCTAGGAGAGAAGAGCAGAGTCTGAAGACTCCTAACAGAGCCAAGTGAAATAAGGTCGTGAGCACGTGAGCAACCAAATCAACTATATTTAAGATAATTTAAGTGAATTTAAGTTAATTTTTTTCCAGTTACATACTCCGTGAATTCTGGAAGGACAGAAATGACAGACATACATGTGTCATCTAATTATAGATGCGATTCTGAAATGCTGCTGAAGACCCAAAATCAATCTGACATTTATTAAATTAGGATAATAATTTAAAAAAATTATTAATATTATTATCTGGATTGTATTTGAAATAATCAGCAAGGTAAAAAATTTGCTAGTTCGGGAATAACAGGAACATCTGTCTTGCTTGGGTTCCTCCTTCCCTCTGAGGAGATGACACAATTCCCTGGATATTGGGAATACAACAACGCATTCCCCACGTCACACGACATCAGAGAAGGAAAACTTGCAAGTGAGAAAAACAAAGTTACCTGCAAGTTCCTGAGTCAGTGAGAGTTGTGCATTTAGCACAGGACAGGTGACACTGCGCTTTTTAAACGAGGCTCATCACAGCCAATTTCCCTGTTTGCTCAGGAGGCAGTGCCAGGCTCAGCAGAGCACGCTGCTGGGCCCCCGGGGACGGGCAGGGAGAGATGGCTCACAGCTGGAACAGCTGGACAGCTGGAACAGCTGGAACAGCTGGAACAGCTGGAACAGCTGGCTCAGCCATGGGCGGGGGCAATCTGCCCTTCCCAGGCCTGCAGGGAGCCCTGGGGTCCCTGCCTGTGGCCTCTGGCCTCAGCAGCTTTGCTCTGTGCCAACAGCTGGTGGCAATGATGGCTCTCTTTTTAATGCTCTTCTTCAGAATGAATCTCAATTAATTCCAAAAGGCCTCTGCCTCTAAGATTCTCCAAGATTACAGATCAGGCTAGAACTCCTTTTCCAGATTCCCCACATGCTGATTACCTCCTCATTTTCTCCCTCTGTCTCTCTGGTCAGGTTGCACATGTTTTTGTATTCTCTCATTTCATTTTCCTGACTATGACCTCAAGCCTGAGCTCAGCAAAGCACCCACACTGTGATTCACAAAGAATTTACCTGGAGCTGTCTGGCACCTGTGTGACTCAGGACACGGAACTGTGCAGGGTCTCTGCAGACAAATGTAAGGACTCACTTTTTAAGGCCTCAGTTTAAATCCACTTGCTGACATCACACATCAATAACATGTATTCAGGACTTTGATCAGATCCAGAGAAACCCAGAGCACTACAAGAACTGGAATTTGGAAGCAATCTGCCAGAAAAATCCCTTCCCTCCTCCTGTCCATCTTTCTAAATAATTTTGTATTACTACTTGATGTCAAGTAGTCTTGAGAGAGTATTCAAACAGAAATATTTACTTTTTCATAATTACAGAAACTGGGACAGTCCAATTGTTTCTAAGGAAATTCTCTGCATAAGCACAATATAAATGTCTTGTCCCATAAGGTGCACTCCAGATCTACTCAGATGTTCTGTTACTTATCTTGCATTATTTTTTCTGCTTTGGCCATGCAGTAATGCCAGCTTGATAAATTCATCATTGGAAACCTTCAGAGCACTTACATCTCCCATTCCAGCTGACCAAGCAGAGGACTGGGTGTATTGTTTCTGTTCAGCAAAGACTTTGATGAAGCACATAGAATCTGTGATGTAAATCTGCTTCTGTAGAGAAAAATAAAATCCCCTGCTCTCTTGAATTCAGGAGGAATGGAACAAGAGGCATCTTCTCTCCTTACAGCTAAACTTGCTTTACCTAACTTGCAGACTAAGAACCTCTATTGCTTTTCATTTTAAAAGCAAAACAGCCTGTGAGCCCCATCTGCTCCCGTGTGCAGCTCCCTTTGTTTTGGGTGGCACCATTTGCCTGTGTTTGCACTGATGGTGTTTGTGTTTCTGCTGCCTCCAAACTCCATGGGTGCTCACAGCCATAAGAAATCAGACATGGCAGCAGAAACACCAAGTAGCAGAAATTTAAGCCAACACCTAAGAAAATTATCTGGTGCTTCTTGAGTTCCTTCCAGCCCTGGGCTCTGCAGCCACTGGAGTCTGTCAGCTCCATTCTCCTCAAGCCCTGCAGGGAGCTCAGGTCCTGACTCAGCCCCAGGTGCCCCAGGCTCCCACCTCACCTCAGAGCCAGCAGCAAGCCCAGAACACTCCCAACCAGCACTGCCAAACGGAGTAAATTCAGCAGTTTGCCCTTTAAAATAATGGGGACTTTTTTACAAGATCAATGGTGTGACACAGCTCAAGTTCAAGGCTTAACCTTTGAAGAATGTGACCCTTTGGCTCCCACAAAGTAGACTCTCAGCAGCACGTATAATTGGGAGCTGACTTTTAAAACATGTAGTGTTGGGCAATTCTGAAATCAAATTATGTATGTACTTAAAATCTAGATGTCCTGAGGCAGGCACTGAATGCTTTTTAACAGAAAATTAGAAATAATAAAGAAAAAAAAGATTTTTTCTTCTTCCTATTATGCAAAACAGCAAAAAAATACTTAGTCTCTTAAAAAAGATGGGATTTGAGACATGGAACAGGTAAGAGACTTGCATGAGGCACAAATGTGTTGCCAGCTGCCAGCAGCTCAGGCTTGGACTCTTGTTAAGCCTAAGCACAAGGGTGGGATGTATGGGTGCCCTCCTGCATGGACACACGCCCTCCTGGATGGACACACACCCTCCTGGATGGACACATACCCTCCAGGATGGACACACGCTATCCTGGATGGACACACGCCCTCCTGGATGGACACACACCCTCCTGGATGGACACACGCTCTCCTGGATGGACACACACCCTCCTGGATGGACACACACTCTCCTGGATGGACACACGCCCTCCTGGATGGACACACACCCTCCTGGATGGACACACGCCATCCTGGATGGACACACACCCTCCTGGATGGACACACACTCTCCTGGATGGACACACGCCCTCCTGGATGGACACACGCCCTCCTGGATGGACAAACGCCCTCCTGGATGGACACACACCCTCCTGGACGGACACACACCCTCCTGGATGGACACACCCTCTCCTGGATGGACACACACCCTCCTGGATGGACACACGCCCTCCTGGATGGACACACACCCTCCTGGATGGACATGTGCCCTCCAGACTGGATGAATGCCCTCCAGCTCATCCAGTGGTCATGAGCAGTGGTCATACAGCAAAGTGGAAGAGATTTCCATGTTCTTCCACTGTTTTCTATCTATGGGAAAAACCTAAAACTTTACTGACCAGTTGTTGTCTCCCTGATGCAGCATGTGAACAATTTCTTTACTGTATTTTTCCCCTGTTGTTTTGTTTGTCCAGCCTCCTTGACTCAACTCCATTTCATCCTCTCATATCTCATTCATTTCTCACTGACATGCTCCCTGTCTGGTTCACCATCATTTGCTGCTTTACTCACTTTTGAAATGGAATATGAGCCCAGCAGCCTGTAAGTTCAAACAATCCTTTATAGCTAGTTATGCTTCAACAGCTCTGAGAGCCATGAGATTGCTGAACTGTCCCTCTCCCACCCCTGTGGTCGTGCAGGGCTGAGCACCTGGTTCACCTGGCTGCTGCTGCAGCACCCTGGCCACAGCTGGGCTGCTGGGTGTCCCCAGGCACTGCCCACCAGCAGGCTGATGCTTCTACAACACCCAGGCCATCGTGGAGTTCCTCCTCTGCAGGAGCCCGTATTCACACCCAACATTTGCCTTATTCTCCTTGCTGAAGGCTAAGGTGGACTGACAGATCAGCATGTGTACTCCCCACACCCAGGAAAGACTGGCATCACAGAAAAACACCTGTGGGGGTAAAAGAGTCAGTGTGGAGAGAGGAAACAGGAACATGGCATGTTCCATGTACTGCCTCTGTTCACCACCCTGCTGATGCAGCCTGAGCTCCTTCTGGCATGGCTTGTCATGGTGTGAGAGCAAGGTGTGGTGCAGTACAGCAATGTTCAGGAGCCCCAGGACACGGTCTGCACTGGCAGCTTCAAGGCTCAGGAACCCCAGGACATGGTCTGCACTGGCAGCCTCAAAGCTCAGGATTGCCAGGACAGGGTCTGCACTGACAGCTTCAAGGCTCAGGAACCCCAGGACAGGGTCTGCACTGGCAGCTTCAAGGCTCAGGAGCCCCAGGACAGGGTCTGCACTGGCAGCTTCAAGGCTCAGGACCAACTCAGCCAACTTAGGGGCACAGCTGCCAGAGAGAACAACTTGGAGGAGCAGCAGCTTCACATCACTGGCTGGAGATTCAGAGGGATTTAACCCCCAATGAATGCTTATCCCTGGCCCATTCAACCCCACCACTGAGGGCACCACTGAGGAGGACAGACACTCTGAGAGAAATGAGGCCACCAGGGTCCTCCTGCTTGAAACAACCAAAGACCCCCGGAGGGGATGGGACCTGACTGGGCCAAACCAGCAGAAAGTTCATTCTACAGAGCTTCTGAAACAGAGATGAAATTGCTTTCATTAAGCAAACCAAGATCCAAATATATGAGACACGTGAGTACAGAAGTGTTAATGCAGCATCATTTCAGAGCTCGCAGCTGGGGCTGCCTGGTGAAGTGCTATTCTTCCTGCTGTATCTTTAAGTGCTGTTAAATTCATTTGTCACTTGATCGAAAGCCAACAGGCTACAAATCTCCCGAGCCCCTGTGGCTGAATGGTGACAGGAGGATTCTGTTCTGCCCTCAGAAAACGTTTGTGCGCAGCTCTGTCCGCACTCATCCACGCTGCTTTAACTCATCTGCCTCCCCATTCTCCCCGGCCTGGCAGGACAAATTGCTCACTGTGGCTCCTTTTCAGAGGCAGCACAGCGCGCAAAGAGTCATGACTGAGCAGAAACACAAGGAACAGGCACATAAAAATTCATCACTTTGGCCTACTGACCTCTTGCCACTGGATTTGGCAAACCCCATCTCAAAAAGTAGCACCGAGGGAGAGCTAAGCAGAGCGGCTGAGTGAAATTACTGACAAAAAATATCCTGGACACAGGAAAACCCCACCAGATGCTTCATTGTCTTTGCAGAGAAGTGGTGCTGAAAAAGGGGGTGATCTACCACATGGCATATTGGGTGGAATAAGTAGTGCCATTGTTTCAGGGCAGCTCTGTCACTTTACTGACCGCAACACAAAGAGGTGTAAAGCAAGATTTAATCCTGACTTTTTAGTCAGCAGATTAAAACCAATCATGCCAGATGTCCACAAGACTGTTTAACATACAGAAAGCTTTTTCATACTCTACAAAATAGTAGAAGTTGTAATAACTTCTTTATTTCCTCTACTGAGGCCTTTTTCACTCACTTTTAGTCAGAAAAAAAGGAGATGTTGTAAAAGATTTTAAGATGTGCTATTAATTTTTACTCTAGCCTTTCTTCTTTTCCCTTTCGAGACAAAGCTGAGCAAAGTAAATTCCTTAACCCATCCAAAATTAGACAGGTATGCCAAAGAAAACTGCTGGTATAAGAAAGTTGTGATTTTAAAAAGAATTTATACCCATTAAGATCAGCAATGGATGCTACCGGCAGCGTTTAGCTTCTGCAAGTAATACTTGAAGTGATGAAAGACGTGAAAACACGGTGGTCAGCGTGCTGAGAAAGCAACAGATCATCCTTTTCCCCTCAAAACTGGATTGTGCTGGTGGGATTCCTGCCCAGATGTCTGCTCACAGCTGCTGTGAGGATGTGTGTGCTGTGCTCAGCTGGCACAGGGACTCAGGGACACAGGACACAGGGACACAGGGACACAGGGACACAGGGACACAGGACACAGGGACACAGAGTACAGGGACACAGGGACAAGGGACACAGGGACACAGGACACAGGGACACAGGGACACAGGGACAAGGGACACAGGGACACAGGACACAGGGACACAGGGACACAGGGCACAGGGATGAGGGACACAGGGACACAGGGACACAGAGTACAGGGACACAGGGACAGAGGACACAAGGACACAGGGACACAGAGTACAGGGACACAGGGACACAGGATACAGGACACAGGGACACAGGATACAGGACACAAGGACACAGGGACACAGACTACAGGGACACAGGGACAAGGGACACAGGGACACAGAGTACAGGGACACAGGGACACAGGACACAGGACACAGGGACACAGAGTACAGGGACATATTTAATTTGCTTTCTCATCATGTGCTTTTACAAAATCCTCATTATAAGCTTCTAAAACAAAAGTAACCATCTTAGTGAATCCCTGACCTAAACCCGGACTGTTATACCATTTAAACCATTTTCTTAATTTCATACCTGGCAGAGACTGAAGTGAAGAGTTAAAATCATAGCAAGGCACTGCTTCAGTTCTGCTGCCACTAAGGCAGGGACAGCACAGCTCTCCCCTGGTGCTGAGCCCTTCCAAGGAGCACCTGTGGGACACCTGCAGCTCTCCCTGCTGTGTCACTGCAGGTGGGGCAGAGCCCAGCTGTGTGCGACTGCAGCTGCTCCTGCCACCACATGAACCACTCTGCCTTCTCCCAAACCAGGGTGCCACCTCTGGAACTCAGGTCAGACAGGAGTAACTGTGTTCTGGCTGGCCATGGTTTGCAGCATTGCAAACCACAGCCCCAGGGACAGGACCCTGCTGCCTCACTGGAAGAGGTGTTTCATTAGGTTCATTAGGATGCACTATCTATCATCATCCTCCATTGTCCTTCTATCATCATCCTCCTCCTCAGTGCTCCTTGCAGGTCTGGTATCATACAAGCTAATGATTCTGTGATTCTGTACTGAAGATGTTGGACAGGCAGAAACTCCAGATCTGCCCCTCGTGTCCCCAGTGTGCTCTGATGGCTGAAAGGTGGAACACCCTGGCTCTAAACCTCACTGACATACTGAGGGCACACGGGCAGCCAGCACAATGAACATGGGGGGATTCTCCTTGTCACAAAGTCCAACTAGAGACTCTCAAGCTACCTAACAGGAATAAGTCAACCAAGTGTAAATCTGACTGAGAGATTTCTGCTGGTTGAGCACTTACTTCATCACTACTTATTCCACTCTGGAATTTGCACTATTTAAAAATTACAATTCTACTCTCTACTTCTGAATTTCTTCAGGCAAGTCTTGTGGGTGGCCCTCAAGATACATTTTACCAATTTTTCATGCCCATCCCTCGAAATGTGACCCTGCTCCTGTGCTTTTATCTCTCTGACAACTTCACACAGGAAAACATGCAGCCCCTCTGATAGCATGAAATCGGAAACAAAAGCCTCTGGAAACAAAGGGGAGGAGGGAGGCAGGGTACAGTCCAGGTCCTGGCTGATTTTAGGCACAAACAGATGTTCATAGGACCCAATACCCTGAGCAAGCTGAAAGGAAAAGCTTGTAAAAGAAATGGACCTTAAAAACAATGTATTGAAGAGCTTTAAAATAAAGGCAAAGGAAAAGCAATATGGCTTTCACTGATAAATCTCAGCTAAGAAAACCAAAGTGGCACCATGAATTTCAATGATGCATTTTTCCTTCTCAATGAACTCTACAGCTCATTTTGAAATCTACAAATTGCTTAAATCTCAACTTGGTTTACAAGTCTCCCATAGCCATTAAGAGGTTACAATACAGGCATTTCTATTTCTTGTAACTAATCACCAGAGCTGGAAACACCCAGCGAAGCCCTGAAATATAGGCTAATGCCATTATTTTAAAAGCTGCTTACAGCTCAACAAAGAGGAATATGCTGAAAGAATCTTGATTGGAAAAAATCTTAGACTAGCTGTTGGAACAAATTATGTTCAATCTCCTGCTCTTTTCATGTGCACCATTTCAGACTCAAAAAGCCCCATGGAAAGAATCCCTGAAGCGCTGTCCTGAATTGGACTTGGGTTCTGTTTCACAAAAGCCAAAACGCAGCATTTACAAACGAAACAAAGTGTGGAATCATTCCTCTGACTGAAGTTTCTGCTTTTGTGATTAAAACTCTCTTCCTCTCTCTTGAAGAGCCTGCCATCCAAAAGGCCCTGTGCCATGCTCCAATGCACAAAATACATGTATTCATTACAGGAGAAAAAACCCTGAAAAATTTGGCACAAAGGCGGGTGCATAGCTTAAGTCCTGTTTAGGGTAGCCCTCACTGGAACTCTGCTCATTTGCATAAATTTTACCTATTGATTGTCTCTATCAGGGATACAGCGCATGGCTAAAAGAATGTTCCATCAGCTGCTTGTGGTCAGGTGCAGATTTAACTTGATAGTTATTAGCATCAATGAGACCCACAGAGTAAAGAAATACAGACGCAGAATCTTTTCCCACCAGCATCAAACTCAGTGGGAATTATTTTAATGACAAACAAAGCTGAGACAGATGTATCTAAGTCTGCTCAGGAAGCTTTAAGAAATTACAGGTTGAAATTCCATCCAGAAGAGATTGTGCATTTGTCTAGTCTAAGTACACATACGAGATCCTATGTGGCAATGATTTCATCCTCAACTGAAGCAAATGGCACCTGTTTGACTAAAACAAACCTTCAGAAAGGCACGACCCCTTGGTAACACAGGACTCTCACCAATTCCTCTGGCAGCCACCCCAGGAACAGAACCACTCTAGGGGCTGATTTCCCACATACGATTTTTCATTTTAAATCCTCTGTTAGCAGCTTCTAAACATCACTCAGACACAAAAGGAAGGGGGGCATTGCTGTGAACACAGCAGAGTATGAAACCACAGCGTTCAGACTGCAAACTCCAGGGAAACCCTCTGACCTACTGGCAAGGCTTATCTGAGTTAACTGGAGTGGCCCTCTAATGAAGCTCTGAAAACAACTCCTCCTTGGCACTCCTAAGCCTTCCACACCTAAGGGAAAGAAAATTTATACCCATCTGCATTTTTGGACTGTCTTCAGATAATTCAGAGTGAGACAACCAAAACAGACTGTGGTTTTGAATGGCATTGAGAGAATGCTTTTTCTGCATGAGTGCTAATAATCTAGTATTACTTGTAGCTGCAGTGCTGAACTATCTACAACTATGTGATCTCAGAACTGCTATCAACTAAGCAAGCAGTGCAGTTGCACTAACCGTGACATGTTTTACTCCATAAAGTACATACTGTGACTTCTGAGAACTATACTCAGTGTCCAGGAAACTGAGCTGCCCATATTAAAGGATTTTAAAATTACCACTACAAACCCACTATGAACTAGTACACAGATCTGACCAGTTAAAAATCTGTAATTCACCAGGTTCAGTGCAAGTTCCATTTAGTTCTGGAGAAATTATCAAAAGTGGGAACAATGTTAATGCTAACAGTTCACAAATATCCTTCTGTATCTTCCTAGCGCACACACGTGGCTGAAAGAAATCCATGCAAGTTATTGGCAAAAAATCAGATGAAACAGCCAGCTGCAGAGGAATCACTGGCAGAAACTGGCTTTTATTTCAGTGGTCACAGGTTTCACCAGAAATTCTCACAGCAAAGGGCCAACATTAGGTGTTTGCTGAAGCATATGTAATATGCAGCACCAGGCAGTGGTTTGAGCCCTCTGCACAGCCTAACAACACAAAAACTGCAGCCTTCATTTTGTCTAACCCTGCTTTTATTGTTTGTCATTGTTTCTTAGAGTTATTCTGCTGTCAATATTTGAAGAACAGAATCCTGTCTGGGTATTGATTTCCTAAAGACTTCGAATCACTGCCTTCATAATGCATATATTTTAAAGCAAGTGCATGCAAAAGGTGGAGGTGAAGTTGCTTATTGAATTAAATCAATACAAGACACCATACTGGCAATTATCGTCTAGTATTTATTTTATATAATGTAAAATACCCAGCAGACAGAAGAAAAACAGATTTCCATCCCACTTTGGCAATCTTAATTTAAATCTCTTGTTCACTCTGGACCTCTGGCTTGCTTTAGTTCAGCTGTTGTCACTCAGGCACTCAGCACACCCTTGACTCTGCAGCTGGTGATGATGGGGTAGCACAGTGCCACCTCCTGAGATGCTCCCACTCCCTCTCAAGGGAACAGACACACAGCAGTGCAGCTGAAGTCTGGAGATGCTTCTCCAAGAGCATCAGCTCATCCAGAGCATCCAGCTCAGGGGCTGCACTGCAGAGACTCCAGGACTAAAAAAGCCCCAAATGACACGGAGGGGGAAATACAGGATCCACACTGAAGTCCAACTCAATTCAGGTTATGTTTGTGCTCTGCAAGCTTACTGACAGTACTACAGTTACACTGCATTCAGCTGAAAACAAACAAAAAATTGAATCTGGTTTAATTTTCAGGGACCCATTAGGGTAATACGAATAAAAATAATCTAGAAGCAGCATTTTAGAAGCACAGTGTGATCCCCAGAATGAGTTCCAGCAGTACATGCATTTCTCTCCTGTCTCTGAGGGAGCAGAGCTGGATGCAGTGAGCAGCAGGGCACAGTAATCCATCCCAGACTGCCTGGGGCTGGAGAGCAGAACTGCACCCCAGCCTGGCAGGGAGAGCAGAACAGGAACCCCAGCCTGGCAGGGAGAACAGAACAGAACAGCAGCCCCAGCCTGGCAGGGAGCTGCCTCTGTGCCCAGAGCTGGGCAGGAGATGATGGCAATCTCTGCAGCTACTGCACAGCCCCTGCACTGAGCAGAACCAGCCCAGCCCGGCCCTGCTGCTCCTGCCCAAGGGCTGGGCAGATGTGCCTCACTGAGAGCTCAGGAAGGTGTTTTCCCCCAGGAGCTGATTGTCCCTTTTGTGCCAGGGCAGCAGCAGAGGCTGAGCACATCCTTCTGTGCCACCGGGTCAGAGCTGCCCCCTCCCTGCCTGGCTCAGGATGGGGAGAGCCCCAAGCTGTGCCGGGGGGGAGACCCCCGAGGGATGCTGCGCACCCTAAATGGACCCTGGCCACCCCACAGCCTTCCTGCCCACCCTGCAGGTGGGACTCAAGGCAGCTGGCCCGAAAAACACTTTGTACGGGACCCCAGCAGTGCCACCACACAGGCTGGACCCACATCTGCTCCTGCCAGTGGGCTCTTTCATACATAAACTGCTTCTTTTCCTACTTCTACCAGAAAGTGCTATTTAATTGTTAGTGTTTATTTGTGGGCTCTTTCATACATAAACTGCTTCTTTTCCTACCTCTACCAGAAAGTGCTATTTAATTGTTAGTGTTTATTTGTCCCACTGAAAAGGCAAGTTACACGGAAGTGTGGACAGTCAGTTACAAAGAAAATAACAAAAACCAGCAGAAGCCAGAACATGACTACACAGAAAGGTCCGTGTGTAATATACCAAGGTAATATATCCTGTTCCTCCAGAAGAAGATACCATGAAGAAATACTATAATTTTCAAGGATTTTATTGGCATACTCTTCACTCATTAAAAAAAAAAAAAAAATCTATTCCATGATCGTTGAGAATAACATCAGACTGTATAGGTCAAAAATTGACTGACATCACTCTGGACAGGCATTATTGAGACACACAAAGAAGCTGTTGTGCCTTTAAGCTTATGGTACATTGCAACGCAGTAAATGAAAAGCCACTATTATGAGGGGATGTTTATGTCAGTATCTGAAACAAATCTTCTTTTTACTAGGATAATACTGTCTTAAATTGTTAACTGTTGATCAGATAAACAACATGTGATAAAGATCCTATAATCTCTATTCATACAATTGGTTTTAACCCCTTAACAGCTTTACATATTAAAATATTACACATTAATTACCCTTGTGAAAGCTTGAAAGAGCTGCAAATTACACCCTAACACATTTCTTGTATAAGCAGTAATGCGAGAATTCAGGATTAGATTTTAATAAGGTGGATAGGATAATAAAATTTGCACAGGAGGTAATGTCTCAGTCATTGCCAGAACTTGCATCCTGCCCCTTTCCCACTCTTCTGGTGTCTGTGTGAGAAGAACTGAGGGTTCAATACAGACTGAAGAGGTATTTCATGCAGTGCAGGATGTGGAGAACCTCTCTTGCCATGTGGCACCAGGCAAAGGTGACCCACTGCTGCATGACTACATAAAGGGCCAGGAAACTTTATCCTTCTTCCCCTGGAGAAGAGCAACCTAAATGTTGCAGCAACTATTACAGCTGATTTGAGATTACCAGATTGCCACTTTGCACATTCTGATTTGAAATGTCAAATTCTCATCTCGAATTGGGACTGGGATAAAACGACACAAAATCCTGTTCTGACAAAGGCAAAATTGCTGCCTGAATTATCAATACAAATAAAGGTAGATTTGTGGACACATCATGTAGATTAGAAAGTCAAAGTTTCATTTAACAATGCAAGTGATAAAATACAGTGGAGATCTGTATCCAATAAAAATTTTTTCAAAATTACCACGGTGTGAGTCCTCCTCAGAGGGCCTGAGGAACAGAATCTGCTGCCCTGTTTCTTGTCTCTCTGCTACAGAACTGTGAGAGCAAGAACCACGAAAGAGAGAAATGAACAAGCTGCAAGTGCTTATTCCACAGCGCTAAGCAGTTCAGGGTGTGCTTCCTGAACTTCCCTAAAATTAATAAAATTAAAATTAATTCTGAAGTCTATGCTGATTTACAGTGTACTGTTCCACCTGGGCAGGCTGCAGGGGGTCCCTATACAGTCATCCTCACAGGATAAACCCCATTTGCACAGAGTTATCCTCACAGAATAATTGTGTTTCCACACTCATCCTCCTAGAATAACTCCATGTCCACACTCATCCTCATGGGATAACTCCATTTCCACACTCATCCTCACAGGATAACTCTGTTTCACACTCATCCTCACAGAATAACTCCATTTCCACAGAATAACTCCATTTCCACACTCATCCTCACAGGATAACTCCATTTCCACACTCATCCTCCCAGGATAACTCTGTTTCACACTCATCCTCACAGAATAACTCCATTTCCACACTCATCCTCACAGAATAACTCCATTTCCACAGGGTAACTCCATTTCCACACCCATCCTCATGGGATAACTCCATTTCCACACTCATCCTCATGGGATAACTCCATTTCCACACTCATCCTCACAGAATAACTCCATTTCCACAGGATAACTCCATTTCCACACCCATCCTCCCAGGGTAACCGTGCAGGACCTCTGCCTGCTGAGAGCAGTGCCATCCCTTCCTGCAGCCACAAATTAAAAGCAGGTTTCTCACCACATGCTCTGAGCCCCTCTGGGGCCCCAGAGGAGGCAGCCAGAGAACAATCCCTTCACTCATCTCCCCCCTTATCTCTGATGGAAGTAGAAACAATTGCATCATTTAATTTACTATTGCAACGGGGATATGGCTCATTGGCCCCTCGTTGTTTTGAAGATGGATTTAATTAACCTCCTATGAATCTTGCCAATACGTGTGGCAGCATCAGTATGGAATGAAAGATGTCAAAGAATCAGCTGCAGGGTAATGAGCATTTCTCCAGCTTGCTGTGCTGAGGGCTCGTGGCTCCTGAGCCTGCCCCAGCAGAAAGCCTGGAGCAGATTGAGTTAATACACTGCAGCCTGGCCTCGGGGAATCCCAGCTTGGCTTTGCCTGAGACTACTGAGAAGAGAGGTAATTGAATAATTCCTAGTAGCCACATGTACCTTTAACGCAGAGGCCACTTGCAATCACTGGAAAATAAATAATTGCAATTAACTACACTGTTAAGTAAATATATCCAGCCCCTCGGGGAAGCAATCTGCATGCTTTTTATAAGTCTGGCTACAATATAAAACTCATCACAATGTCTGTGAGAGTAATTTATAATGAACATTAGCAGGTGCCTCAGATGTGTTGCTGCCATTTACTTACATTAATAAAGCTCTCCTTATTAGACCTCAAATTGCATGCATTTTAATTTAACAAATCTTTATTACACTTTCATGTTACAAAGGATGCAGTTTCCAGCATTTCCTAGAAACATTTGAGCTTGTAAAGAATGTTAAAATCTTTATGAGAGGAAGGCTTTTACAGTTTGAGAACTGTTTGAGATTATAAAACCAATCCAGGGTTTTACATGCTTTCCTAACTGGAATGAAAACATGACCTGAAACTTGTAAGCTATTGATTTATTCCATGATGTTCTGGTTTATCTCAGAAATAAAGCAATGTGCTTTTCTCTTACAGGAGTGGTTTACTATAACTTTACAGGGGAAGGGAGCCCTGCAACAGTTTTTAAGTACCAGCCACCATGGAGCAGAACCTCCTGGGGCTCTCCTCTTGGCCATGAATGAAATGGTTGCACCTGGTACCCCAAAAGGTATCAGTGCTAACCTGCCTGTTATCACTGCCCAGGAAAGGTAACAGTCTGTTTGCTCTGGAACAGGGAGGCACAATTGAGTGTAACCAAAACAACACAAACCTGCTTTTTATGCCATGGCTGTATTTTTAATGCAATGGAACATCACTGGTTCCTCAAAGCAAAATAAGTCAGAATTAAAAAAAAAAAAAATTATTGCTGTGTTTGTAACAACAAGAATATGCAATTCCTTCATGCCCTTTTCCTGATGCATTCAAAGCATCTTCTGCAAATATTACTTAGATAAACACACACACACACAAATATTTGCATGTGACAAGACAGCCAGGTGGTTGGGGCTGTCTCCTGGATGACGAGGACAGAGCCTCATCCTGACAGGTGACCTGCTTTTGTCCAGAGAAGCACATCTGTACCAAGGAGGAGATAATGAAGTCTCCACATCCATCCATCACCTCACTTGAATCAGCTTTTCAAATCAGTTATTATTGTCTAATTAACTATTAATCTTTTTCGTGACAATTACTAATGGATCATTTGTTGGCTGGAGTTTGCAAAGATCCTTGTTAGTGTCCAACGCATGGGATGAAACAAATTCAACTTAAAATATTTCTTCAGATCTGAGTAAGACTGAAATCAATTATTCAGATGTGACAAGCTGTTCATCAGCTCTCACTCTGAAGCAGAGAAGTCTGCTCCACAGGGAGTGGGTGATCCCAAGAAGAGGTGCCTGCTCGGCAGCACACATGTGGAACTCCTAACCCAACCCTCCAAGCCACGGGGCAGTGCCAGGAGTGCTCCTGCAAGCTCTGCTGGCACAAGCTCTGGCCAAAGGCACTCCACACCCCTGCTGGCTCGCGCACAGTGGAGAGCACGTTGTGCCAAGAGAGCGAGATAAATGGAGATTATGGCACTCCCTGCAGCACCAGCAGCGCAGGGGGAGCTAAAAAACCAAGAATGAAGCTCCTATTTTATCAGATAATATAAAATCACATGGTCAGAGGTGGCAGAGAGGCACAGTGCAAGTGAATGATGGAGCCAGACATGTAAATTCTTACCAGCAGTTATTACCTTTTAAAAAACATTTAATCAGCAATTCCAGCCCTGGCTTATCAAAGGGCTTCTTGGCAGAAGTCTAGAAAGGAAATATTCTGGTTGACTGTGACCCATGGAGCAGACAGAGTGGGTGGACAAGGTTAATTCTGAGTTTTAAGATGAGGACATTACTTCTTTATCTGCAGGTAGAGCTTGCAAGCTTTTTACAGGCTAAAATGTCTGGAATCCTGAAATACTACTTCTGGTGCTACCTTTATAAATTTTCATATATGATACACTTAATCCTGCTCCAGCCTACCAAGTTACCACCAACCCTAACAAAATGTGCTTTAGTGAGGAAAAAATAAAACCTGTTTTTTCCTGGATACAAGGCAAGGCTATGATTTACCTTGAGCAAATGGATTTTGTGATTAATGTGACTTTCTCCTGACGCCTGATAAACTGAACTCGTTACTGAGCTGCTGTTCTTGGGACTGAGGAGCACAACTTTAAAATTCTTTTTCTTGGAAGTACAAGATACTTTTGTAAGAGACTCCTGAATCAGCAGTCTCAGAGTTTTACTCCCTCTAACAGTCAAAATAAGCTCAGTTTCTTAGGCCTGTTTATACTTTCCTGAAATGGATGTACTGGACAAAGAAGACTTATAGTTTAGAGTTTCAATTAATAACTTCTTTAAATGTTAAAGTAATTCTCAGAGATTGATACAGATTCTTACTATGGCCAGCTGACTGGAAAAATGACTCTTCCTTGGTCTAAACCCACCTAAAACACTCGAATGGTGACAAAAGCAGAGCAAGAGTGGTAAGCTGGGCCAGGAGCAGAAATGCCCCTTGGGTAAGCACAGCCAGAGCTGGGAGCTGAGCTGCCCTGGGCTGGGGCAGGGCACAGGAGAGAACAGCTCCAAGACCCAGCACAGTGCCTGCGCCAGCTGCAATGGGAAATCTCTTTTTCAGCACCTTGTGCAGCAAAGGAGAGGAAAGCCCTGCATGTGGCAGCCCTGGGGACTGGCACGTCCCACCCCACAGCTCTGCACAGCCACAGCCACAGAGAGGGCACAGCTCTGCCTCCACACCCACACAGCACTGAGAAGAGATGCCCGTAAGCTGCTCACACTGAAAAACGAGGTAAAAGTGGAGACCTTGGACCCATCACAGCAGGAAACACCACAGGCTCTGCAGCAGCCAGAGGTAAGAGAATTAACTCACTTCTTCCATGTGGTCACCCACAGTCACTTCATTTCTCCCATCTCAAACAAAAACAATGGAACCTCCTCAGCTCTTGGTAATAAACCCCCTCATTCACCCCCCACAAACTCCTGTTCCCTTCTTACTCTTAGCATGTTCAGAGATTTTAGTATCCTGGTTTCATCCAGGTGACAGCCAAGTTGTTTTATTTCAGAACTTTTCAGCACATAATGTATCACCTTTTAAAGAACCAAAACCCTAACTCATAATAAAGATTAGATTTCTGGAATATTCAAGTTCAGCTACAGTATGTCTCACTGCTGCTGCAGATTTCTTCGAAATCACCTCATCAAATCTCCTTTCTGTTGAATTTCAGAAGATAATTTTCCAGAAACAGAAAAGGTACCTTAGGCACACATGCAGCAACATATTTGAAATGTACTTCAGAGTGCAAAGATTACAGTGACCTGTGTTAGCTTTGAAAGGGGAGAGCAGAACTTTGGAAAAATTACAGGAAAGCTGTCTCCTACAGGAAGAAACATCACAAATTCATGTTTCTGTGAAATGCTGTGACAACACTTGTACAGGAGACATTGCAGAGAAGCTGCAGACACAGACTAGAATTCATAGCTGAACCAGTATAAAAGTTTCTATCATTTTTTATATGTTGCAAACACTTCCATATGTGCTGGGAATAGAGGTGCTGGAAGGCATCTGAAACCAGCAGGCAAATAATCAGAATGCTGTAACACCCAAAAAAGTCTAGCATTAAAAAAAAAAAATTCAGTAGGCAAAACTTTGAATTTAAACAGCAGCAAAGCCAATACAGGATTAAGTGAATTTACCTGGCTGTCAGACAGAAGATTCAGGTCTTACAGCACACCTTAAAGTGACCCAAACCCAAGGAAATGTAGATTTTTCTTCTGCAGTTCCTGCCTTACTAAACACATTTTTTAAGTACAAGGGCTGTTTCTGCTGGCTGGAGCAGGGTGGTGTCCTCCAAGAGGCTGGGCTCTAATGAGGATTTTCTGGATGTTTGGCAGTGATAAAGCACTGGCATCCACCCTCCCTAGAGAGAGACTGGCCCCAGTGGGACGTGCTGGGATCTGGCCAGGGGTGCTGCCAAGGTCAGAACTGCCAGAACTGTCAGAAAAGCAAACACAGCTGGAGATTCACTGGTGCCACCTCAGCAGCAGCACCTGGCACTGCCCAGGTGCCAACAGCCTCCCCTGGATGGCCCCAGCAACAGGAAAGCAGATCTTCCCAGCACAGAAATCAAGGTGACTGTAAACTAAGGCTCCC
This sequence comes from Pogonocichla stellata, assembly GCA_026546895.1. Lineage (NCBI taxonomy): Eukaryota > Metazoa > Chordata > Aves > Passeriformes > Muscicapidae > Pogonocichla > Pogonocichla stellata. Next base: position 35,504,034 of record JAOTQZ010000297.1, on the reverse strand, counting down.
ATAAGTGTTCAATAAATTACACATTAATGATTTATAGTCAATTAATTATGAATTAATATGCACAATGTTTTTTGCACCTGATTTAGGACACTGCACATCAGGGTCTGGACACATTCTGAGCAGCTCTCAGATTGTCCCTTTAAATGGCTTAATTGGGAAATTATTTACAAACACTTTACATTTTTATGATGTAAGCACAGTCTGCATTTGCACAACACAAGTATTGCTTCTAGCATCTCACTGTTACAGCCTTCAGCAGCTGTGGTCTCGAGAGGGAATTCAAAAGGTCAGCAAGAAAAGCAGAGATAAATTTAGTAACATACACAAAGATGACAGGTCAATGGATTAACCCTTACAATTCCCAGTATTAACTCCACTGCTGCCTAGTCCAAGGAGTGGTTAATTTGCATGGCACATGTTTAAACACCAGAAGGGCTGGGACAGCCTGGGGAGGGTCCCAGCTGAGCAGGGGCTGACCCTGGGCTGGCACTGAGCCTTTGGGACAGAAGCTGCTCTGGCTGCTGCTGTGCCAGCTGCACACCTGTGCCCACAGCACCCTGCCAGCCCCAGGAAAATGGCACACTGCAGTCACAGCCCTCACAGGTGGCTTGTGATTTGGGCCAGGAACTTAAACACAGCCAGACCACCAGGTCCTATCTGCACAATTCCCTCCAGAGGTGGCCTACAGCTCTGTCCTTCCAAATTCTGCTTCAGGAACTGGAGTGTCACCTGGGAGCCAGCCTTACTGCCAGGGCTGCACGCTGACTGTCAACTCCCTCAGCATGTCCTGGTGCCTGGAGCAGCCCCAGACACACCACACAGCTGCTTCTCACAGCTCTGGGGGCTGCTGGCACACAGATTTATAAACTGCACCAAGTGCAGAACACTACAAAACAAACTTACTGTGACTTTAGCTGTCCACGTACAAACTGGAAGTGGAAGTTTCTGAATCACCTTCAATTATGCTTAGTTACATTATTTATTAATAATGTAATTATTATTAATTACATTTTTACTTAACACTGCAGAGTAGCTGGGTGAAGTTCTGATTACTGGGCTATGCTACTTATAAAAAAAAAATAAAAAACCTGTATTATTCTAGTGCTTTGTACACTCACACAGGCTTGCATCTTAGGTAGGAAGAATGAGAAAATGAATGTGATTCATCTTCCAATTACATCTTTTTTGCTGTCATGCAGCAACATAAAGCAGCAGGGGTAAGGCACTCACTCCCAGGATGCAGAGCACTGTGTCAGGCTCAGAACCCCCTGGGCTCACCCTGCTTGCTCTGCAGCTCACTCAGTTTCCATCATTTGGGGTTAGTGACACTATTTTGTTTGATGGGGACGATTTTGGAATTCGCAGATATAAAGGCAGAAATGTTAATCCATTGGCACTAAACAAACACCCTCTGCAGCTGCAGCCCTGCAGACTGCTGGCAGCATGTCAGGCAGGAAACCTTCAGCAGTGCTGAGTGCAGGAGGCAAGTGCAGTGAGCCTGAGAGGGGCTCTCAGACAGCAACACCCTCAGCAACACCACCACAGCAGCAGGGAAGAAAAAGGACAGAACAGCTCTTTGACCACGGTGATCCAAGTGATCTCTGACCATTGCTGATAACCACGGCAGCCACAGGGCAGCAGGGCAGCTCTTAACCCTCAACAAATGCACTGTGAAGCTGCAGATTCTCAATTAGTGACCTTTCACTTCAGCTATGCTTTGAGCCTCTTGGCTAAATGACTGCCCTAAAGAAAGGATTCCAAGAAGAAGTTATTGGTTCCATATGCAAAGCTGTAACATCAAACTCCTGTTTTTCAACAGATGGACTCCTCACCACGTGAGGATGAGGATGAAGGAGAACAGCACCACACCTGAATGGGGGAAGCCAGCCTTTGTTTAATCTACAAAATAAACTTTTGGCTCCAAAGATACATGCCTGCCCTCAAGGACACCAAAAAGACATTGCAGTACCTCAGAGAATTAAAGTGGGAAAACCATAAGATTAAACTGGTTTTCAGTCTGGGTGTTATTTCTGACACCACCTTACCTGCAGCTTCAGCATTCAAGCCAAGGTTATCCCAACTCATAATGAAAAAGGCTTAGCACATTCTTTTGGCTTTACCCAAATGTCCCAGGCACCCTTCCACATCACGATGCTACTGGCACAAAGGTCTGTACTGATGACTGCCTGTACTTGAAAAGTGTGGAGTGCTATCACAGACATTTAGGAAATGCCTCTTGTTCTTCCTCAGAGTAGGAAGGTAATGCAGCACTTCCCCTGCAGGAAATTATTCTGATTCACTGTGAGCTGCAAGGAGATGGCAAAAGCCACAACCACACAATGTCAGTTACCTGTTGGGTGTTCCTGCTAGAAGCAGTCTTGGCCAAGTCTGATGTCAATATTAACATCACTTTGTTAAGACACTGTTATGTTTTCTACAGGGTAAAAAACCAGAGAAATCAAACCTAGTAGGGTCTACAACAGAAGAAAAAGAGAAGTCCTACCTCTACTACTGCTTTGGCATCCAGTCTAAAGTTGAAATCTCCAAAGACAAAATACGAAACTTTCTCAAACCGCTGATCTATAATTCTGGAAAAAAATGAAAACAGAACAAACCTGTCATTCAGCTTTACACATATGCAAGAATGTACAAAGACACACATGTTATCCTTAAGCACAGTTTCAGAAATAATTACTGGAACCATCAAAACTATCAGCTTACACTGTTCCAATATATTAACCATATTTTTCAGTTGATTTTTCAGTTGATTTTCTTTGCTCAGCCCCTGCACAACAGTGCATCTGATTTCCCATGCCTGGCTGACAGAGCAGGCTGGGGGAAAGTGTACTTGCAGCAGCTCATAGAAATCTTGCAGAAGTGGCATTTGGGGACCACGGAAATCTTGAGGGTATCATGGAGCTCCTTCACACCTTGGAAAGTTTAGGGACATGGTTTTGGGCTGAGCAGGTAAGAATGAGGAATGCTGAATGAAGGGAGAGTTCAGAGTACTTTGAGTTTACTGATATACAAGCAATGTTACCAATATATAGATATATTATATGTAAATACATAACCAATACATAACTGATATATAACCAATATATAACTGATATATAACCAGTGTTACCAGTGTTTTTGGGTACTTTGGGAACCACATGAGAAGTGACATGGGAGGGCTGGACATCAAGGATCCCATCTGGCACACTGAGGATCCCTGAGGCTCCAGACTGGCCACAGCTCTCTCAAGACAGCTCTCTGCTGCTCACAGCACATTTCTGCTGAGGCTGTAGAGAACACCTAACAAGTAATTGCTCCAGCTGTGAAGATTGACTTTTTCCTCAAGCCTTTGCTCAGCCCTACCCAGGGAGTCATGGCATTACTATCCATCTTCCAAATCTTGTATTGTTAAAAACTGTCATATTATTAGCTGATCTATTATTAACAACAGTTGGGAGGTACTCTCAACAAAACACAATTTTACAGCTTCTAGAGATCTTGGCATTTAGAAATCCAACAAGTCACACTTATTTTCAAACCAGGAATCAATATAATTCATCTCCTATCAGTGGCTGAGAAGATATGAAACACCCAAAACTCGACTGCCAGAGCCACAAAGAATTCACACAGACAAAATGCACAGAACCCCCCTGGGTGTGCAAGATGTGAGAACTGAGGAATGAATGCAGGCAACAGGCTGGGAACATTCTGGGAACACATCAGCATGTGAGCACTGCCCTGTCAGGAGCTCAGGTGAGCCTGGGGCACGGACAGGTGAGGCAGTGCCCAGCAGGGCTGCTCTGGAGGCACTGCTGCCCCATCACAGGGCAGTTATTTCTGATTCTGTTTGTTTCAAATGGCTTTTAGTTCTGCCATTACATCCATTTATCCTCAAAGCTACAAGGAAAGATGTAACACTGGATCTGTAATGAGATACTGCTTCTCCTCTGGAAACATCTCACAGTTTTCATCAACAGTAATTTATTACATAAGGAATATTATTCTATGGAAAAAAATAATATGCATTGGGCCTAAGACACTGATCATTGGAAGAAAATCTCTTGCAAAGACTTATCTGTTTCTGCTGTGAAATTCTCCAATCCTCCATTTAGCTGACAGATTATTGCAGGCACTGTTAATAAATACTGCCCACTGTCAGCTCCCAGCAAGCCCTGAGAAAAACCTGTCACTCCTGACCTGCACAAAACATTAGTTTGATTAGTGCCCTCATGGAAAATTGAAGGAAAATGAGAACTTAAAAGTTAAACCATTTACATTGCCACAGTTTGCTAACACTACCAATTGCAAAATCAGATCTGCAACTTCCCCATCAGAGCAACAGACTCTGCTTTTCCAACTGTCCTGAGTCTAGGATCAGCTTTGGCTCTGCTCGTTGCCATTTCCTGCTGACAGAGGAGTGACAGATACTGCAGGAATGCCAGCAAGGTCCATTGAAGGCCTGAAACAAACCGGGATTATGAGAACCATGCCTGTGATTGAATTATGCAGACAGATTTTCCAAATAAACAGACTATTCCAAAAACAGTCTGAAAATGCCTCCAGACTGATGATCAAACCAGCTGATTAGTCTGCCTCTGATCAATTAATTAAAACTCAGTCATTTCATAGTCCTGCACATTACCTGATTTAAACATGGCTTGCATACAAATCAATGCCAGCTCTACAACTGATAATTTTGTCCAGTTTCTCCCCTTGTAGCTTGTTGTGTTGGACATTTCAGAAAGAGTGTCTCATGATAGAGCACAAATGTTATTTCTCCAGAATGATGCTCCAAGTGGTTTCTGACACTTCTCTTTTCACAGGTGGGGAAATTAATCCAGGTGCACAAGGGAATTCCCAACAGTGGCACAGCAGAGGATGCCCACATTTATGTGCTCACTAAGTGATCTGGGGTACCTAACAAGGAAAATTCCTTCAAGTGACTCAACCTAATACGTGCATGTAACCCACTGCCCTTGCCTTTACTTATTATTAGTAAGTGGAGCTTACTATTAGTTCAGGAGTTCCCAAATCTCAGACCTCTTTCAGCAGTTTGGAACCCTGAGAGCTCAGTGCTGAAACATCTCCTGGTGCCTAAAACTGCCCTGAACAGTGGCACAAGCACCAGCTTTCCTGGCTGTGCTTTCAGTCAGACCTGAGTCTGCAAAGGAGCTGGCAGGACTGGGCTCAGAGCTGAACTGAGCCCTCTGCTCCTTGTGCTTCATGTTCTGAGCCATAAACATGCACAGTTCAACATGTGCACACGCAACTGAGAATTCAGAAGACAACTTTTTAAAAAAAGAATGGTTGCATGCAGAAAAACTAGGAAGGTTTCCAAACCTGTGTCATTCTCCTTTGCTTTTTGTTTCTAAAAAATATCCTTCCTTTAACCACCAATCAAATAGTCCTTTAAACTGCCACCATGAATCACCCAACGAAGAGACAAATCTGAACCACATAAAAAGAAAGCAGCCAGCCCATGTCACCAGTATAATCCTATGGTTTTAGTGGGAGCACCCAGTGCCACTTCCTTTAACAACTTACAGCTCATCCAAAGGGTTTCAGCACACCTGAAGGCTCCATTCCTGTACAACTTCAGACAGCTTATGACAAACCAGGAGACTCAGTTAAAGATTTCATGACTGTCCAGAAGGCACAGGCATTTCCCCTCCACAATTCTGCATGCCAGCACACAGCAAGCCCCCCATGCCCCTGCTGCTGCTGTGACCTGTGCAAGGCCAGCAGCAGGGGACAGGGCTCAGGGTGGGTCCAAAACTCCAATGCAAATGAAAGAGAAAACTTTCCCAACAGATGACAGCCAGCCCCTCCTTTCCAGAAAGAGAAGTCTTCATTCTGAAAAGTGTGGAAGAACACATTCACCCTTCTCATCCTTTACTCTTGCTCCAGAAGGAATTGCTTACAAGGAAGGAGTTTTTAACATGTTTTAAAACACACCAAAGAAAGATCTTTACTTCTGCACGTTTTGGAAATCAATATAACAAACTGGCAAATCAATCAATCAATATAACAAACTGGCAAATCAGCTGCACAGGGAAAAAAGCATGCTCCCATCTGGGCTTACTGCTGTCCCTGGAAAACTTCAGAGCACCCAACCATAAACACCACAGATGATTTCTCCTGTACCAGTTCCAAAAACACAGAACTTGTAGTTGCACAGGGAGTCCTTGATAACAGATTCTTCACACCTGAAACACATGACCTTCATTATTTTGCTAGTCTCAAACTAATTCTACATTTTTAATTGATGGCCTTACACTGAAAGCTTTCTGCACTGAATGGGTTAGTGTCTGTTTGTCTTCACATCTCATTGTGTTGTATTTTGAGAAGTGGCAGACAAGTTGAATGAAAGAGCCAAAAAGAGAAGAAAACATTCAAGCAATTGTTACTTTCAAGTAGAATTTACAGTCCAAGTTATCTCCATGCTGAAATGTTCTGATGAGTTAAATCCACAATTTGTACTTTTTTAAACGAGTAAACTTGACTGTCACTGCAAATTAACACTAAATTACTACTGCAATTTACTTGCTGCAAAATAAACACATATAATTCTTCTTTTGGTCTAACAACTGCAATTTGGCTCACTCTGGGTATCAGCAAGAGCTTTATAGGCCCAGAAAGCTCCTGTGCTGCTCTGGAGACATCCCTGCTCTGCTGTGTCCATCAGCTTTGTGCAAACCCCATTCCACTCCCCCAGCAGAGCTTTTGGCCTGGCAGCCCCTGGCACACTGTCCTCGACAAAACCACCTGTGATTCTGGGGCACCAGTGATTTCTGAGAACCCCTGGCTCCCTGAGCTGAGCTGCTGGGCAGCCTGGCTGGATGGGAGGGGGCTGCAGGCACAGGGCACTCACTGGCCCCTGTGCCCAGGGGCTGCTCTGCAGCCTGGGGACCCCAAACTCCCTGCTGGAAGCACAGCCCTCCCAGCCTGGCTGGCAGTGCCAGCTGCACTGGCTGGCAGGGCAAAGTTTCCTCAAAGCCACTTAAGGAATGCCAGATTCCTGCCAAGAGTAAAAACAAAGAAGGGGCAGAGGCTCCTCTTCTCAACACTACTGGAAATTTGGGCTTATTTATTAATATTATTTATTAATGTTCTGCTACACAGAACAGGGTGCAGTGCAGTCCTAAAGTGAACAATTCTGTTCAACTGGAATCACTGAAATCCTTTTGCAATTTATTCTAAAGTACTCATTTGTAGTAGCTAAAAATAAAGTTACTTGATGAAATGCACCTCTTTTATAAATACTGTGTGGGGCACTGTATACATACTTCAAAGCACTGAAATTCAGCCAGGAAATTATAGGATCAACTTCCCCTTGGTTTCATACTTCTGCCCTCCTATACTGTCCCCTCTTCACAGAATGGAGAAGACAAGGGAGCAGTTAAATATCAGCAGTTTGGTCATGGAAGAGAGCAGCTGAACATGATTCAGTGTGACAAGAGGCACTGTGATTTGGCTAAACCATTTCTCAGGGCACTTTGTAAGGAGGATCAGCAGCATTATTCCTTTAATAGCCATGTCGAATGCAATAGCCAGCTGGGTTTTGTCCCAGACCAAGGTATCAGCAGCAGGTCAGAAGGTAACATTCTGTTTACACGATTATTTCCTAAAGCACTTATCTTCTCCTCGGTGTGAAAGTTGACTTTTCTGTTTGTAAGGAGGCCTAAAGAATTGAGGGAATGGGAAAAATTAGCTCCACTGAGCTGGAGCTGAATGGCATTAGGTGGGAGGTCTGAGGAGGGCTGCAGGACGCCCAGCAGGACACCTTATTAGCCACGGCATCTCAGTTCATTCAGGCAAGCCATACCAGTGTCACCAGCATTCCCACACAAAGACAAAGTTCTTCACACAGTCTATAAACATGCCTCCCTGGCCAATTCATCCTAACTTGACACTGCTGAAAAGAGGGGCTTGAGGCTTTTGGTTTTTTTAAAACACAACAATAACATAACAAAACAAAACAAAAACCGTGCAGCTCTGCCAAGCAGGCTGAATGGGGGAGAAGGAGGGACACTGTCACATTTCTTGGGAAGAAACAATCCAAAGGTCAAGCCATATTTTATTCAGTGAGCAAATTTTTATTATAACTAAATGTGTTTAAGACAAATACCAGCTGATATGAGCCGTTCCATCTCCACAACCTATTTATTTCTGTGCATTATCCACACATGGGAGTTGCAGACACAAAAGCTTTTACACAGAATCACAGAATGGTTTGGGTTGGAAGGGACCTTAACACAGGACTGCCTGTATAAAATGTCCTCTCCTGAGTGAAGGAATATGAAATCACAACTAAGAGACTGAGACAGGAGGATCAGCTGCTCCCATCACCTCCCAGGAGTCACTGCTTGTGCTGAGCTGTGCAGGGCTGGGGCCACGGGCTCTGTGTGCAGGGGGCACAGCAGAGGCAGAGCTGGCTGTGTCCCCTCTCCTGGGCTGAAGTGCCCAGGGGAGCCCTGGAGCCTGCCCAGGGCAGGAGTCACTGCCCCACCGACCACCCAGCCCAGCCCAGGAATGGCCTGGCCACCCTGCTGGCAGGAGCCAGGAGCTGCTGGGGGACAGAGCCTGAGGACAAGCAGGTCACACTCAGCCTCTCCTGGGAGCTGCTGGGGACAGAGCCTGAGGACAAGCAGGTCACACTCAGCCTCTCCTGGGAGCTGCTGGGGGACAGAGCCCTGAGGACAAGCAGGTCACACTCAGCCTCTCCTGGGAGCTGCTGGGGGACAGAGCCTGAGGACAAGCAGGTCACACTCAGCCTCTCCCGGGACCTCCAGTGCCACAGGTACCGGCAGCTCCTGCGGTGACTTCTGGGGGAAAGCTCAGGAAGGGCAGCACCCAACCTGTGCTAGAGCACGTCAGGGAAACGAGAACCAAGAGATGGAACACAGGCTGGGCTTACACAACCCAGCCCATTCAACCTCTGCTCCTCCTACCTGCACTGCCTCTTCTAACTTTACCCAGAGATCAGCTCAAAGCTGCACCTGCGGAGCTGCTCCCCCCCAGCAGAGGTGTCAGGCAGCTCTGACAGAGCCCTGTCCTCTGCTGTGTGCCCCTGCCTTCTGCTGCTCTGACAGTGCCCAGCTCACACCCTCCTGCAATTTCACATACGCATTTGGAGACAAATTCCAGAAAAACCCTCATCAATTCCCAGTACGAGTTACCTGGTGACCGACAGTTTAAGTGTGCCTCAAAAGCCATAATGGAAGCGCCCTCATTGGCATGCCCAAGGTGGTGTAGTGCTGTCATTAAAAAGATAAAGTTTATAATATTTTTGTGCCTTGTTCTTTCTGATATAATGGCTAAAACCTATTAATAACACCAAAATATCTCAAAAGGTCAAGCACCATACAGCAAGATGAAGGGAATTGTCAAGAAGCTTAAGCAATCATCTTAGCACTCAAGACATTTGCCAGGGCTGTTTAACTAATATGTGATGTTCACTTTTAATTTCAATATAGTGCCATTTGGGCAAAAATGTTGTATTTTTTAATTAATTACAGTGTCAGCAGCTATTAAGATTAAAAGAAAGACCACATCAATAATAAATACTTAATCCAAAGAAAGGATTACAAGAAGAGCAATAAAAATCAATTTTTAGAGCTGGAAAATTGTGACTTTTTCCTCACTTGACTGGTATTTTCATTATATTGACAAACCCATGATCTTACCTGACACTGACATTCGCCTAATGAAATAGCAGCCCTGGATAATGATGTAAGGACTTGTCAATTCTGCTACAGGACAACACAGCACTACAGCATGCAAAGAAATTCTCATGCTCTTCAGCCCATACAAGAGAAAACTACAGGAGAAACCAGAGAAACTGTTTGTCTTTCTGAATCTTTGCTTTATCATGGAATATTAACATCCTGAGTTTCTGAGCTCTTGGTGACAGCTGGTGCTCAGCAGACACGGGGTACCTGCCCGCTCTGCATGAAGCCCAAGACATCCCAGCTCCTGCTTTTTGTCCCACAGAGCTCAAATGTGGGCAGCAAAGCCAAAATCCTGCCATCACTTAGTGTCAAAAGTACAAACAGTGAGACAGAAATAACCAGGATATGAGGCCACAGGGTACTGAGCCATTGATAAGGCTTAGAAAAGTATTTTTTGTGACGTAGCTAGAGAAACTCAGACTGAAGACAGTCTGTCCTAAACAGCACATGGGTAGGAATGGTGCTGCCGTGGTTAAGGAATTTTGCCAGATTTGGGTGTTGCCAGACCCACACCAAGCATCTTTTCCAGTTCCACCTCGTGTGGTGGCTGCAGGGGCAGCAGATGGTGACAGGACACATCATCCACAGGGAGTGAGGGGACCTGCTCCACCATCCAGCCTGGGAACAGCTGGGCTCAGGGCCGCTGAGAACGAAAGATAAACCCAAACGTTCCTAGAAAAGGGCAGTGCAAATGGCTCAGACCCAGAGAGAATTCACTAACAAAGGACTAAACAATGCTGGATGCTGAGAAAAGCTCATGAGCAACCAATTTTACATTGTCCCTTTGAAAATCACACTACAGTGGAGCACCCAGAGCTGAGAGAGGGGAACAAAAAAGGGGGGAGGACAGAAACGTTTGAAGTGCTAAAGAGAAGGGAACAGCCCTCTTTCCAAAGAGCACGGTGATGAAAAAAGTTAAGAGCTGTCAACACTAGGACTGAACACTGAAAATTCTAGTGGGTATAAAAGCAGCAGGACCCATTTCCTTGCTGGAGTGAGGAACTGACTGATCTCGGGTGCATGCCAAACCCAGCACTGAGGAATGGCATAAAGAAGCTCCACAACAGGTGAGTGCAGGTGCACTGACCTGCCCAGCCAGCCCCAGCCTCCAGCTCTGGCCCAGGCACAGCAGGCTGCACGCCCTGACCCTAGCTGAGCCTTTCCCTGTCAGGGATGACCAGATCTTCCCAGGACATGAACACAGGATGCAGAGCCCACAGCCTCCCCCACAGTGCTCCCACCTTATGGGAGACAAAATCTCCAAGGTGGCTCCTGGCCAGGTGCCCACAGGCTCCCATGGGAGCAGAACGGGGCTCCTCCAACCATTCTCCATTTTATAACTATCAGCTCACAGCAAGCATTGTAAATAAAATCACAACAGCAATTTATTTTCATTTCTCTGCAAATGAATAAGAATTGGATCAACAGCCCATATAGATTCTTCTTAATTGAATCACAGCTACCCTAGAAGATATGGCCATGGGACAGGAGATTTGAAAAGGCACAGACCACAATGGATGCTGATGTCAGTGTCACCTTTAGCTGGACACTAATGACTTATCTTCATCCAGCTCCAGGCTCTCTCAGGAACAAATTACAGTAAAGGCAGAAATGTAACTCAATGAGAACGAGGCACTCTGCACATTCTCATACAAAGCTGCTTTCTGAGCAAAATCAGACAGGCAACAAGTTACCAGCAGCAATTTCCTTTGTAAGAGGTATTCTCTTTTCTTGCATCACATGTTTAATTACACACACTCTGCTGGGAGCAGGGCTGTTACAGCAAACCTGCCTGTGCTCACAGCATTTTCTGCTAGCACAGACACAGCAGCCAGCAGGGCAGCTCCAGGAGATCCTGGTGATGGAAAACTGGCAGAAAGGAGCCAAGCCCTTGGGGAAGAGGAGCTGGAGGCTCCAAGTGCCACAAGACTGGCAAAAACTTCTGCAGGAATCCTCAGAGCTTCACCTGCAGCATCTCCTCTGAAAGAGCCACAACTCTATTCACACTGGCCAGGTACAGCAAAAACTGCCTTCGTGCAGCTACTCTGCTTTTTCTTTAAATGACATCTTCCTCTGTGATACCTGCAAGTATCTCAAGTTCTGGATTTTGGATTTCAGATCTTCGCTTCCAAACCTGGTACTGTTCACACAGGTTTATCACAACAGAAAAATCAGATGTTTACCATTTAAATAATGAATACTGGAAATTTACTACAATCTGTTCACTTTATAAAGCCAAAAAGAAAAGGGGGAAAAAAGGTCCAAATGCTGAAAATAACAGAATAAGGGCAACATTACTGACTAGGATGACCAAAAATTATCATTCACTTGATATGGAACTGGATTTATTGTGTCCTTAAAATTCTACTAGTGTATGCTTTCCATTAAAATGCATACCAGTACAAAAATACTTTCCTGCTAAAAACATAACCCAAATAAAATTCAAAATGTGTCTGTGCAGAGAGGAAGGACACGAGTTGAATTTCTGACAACTGCATCAAAGATGCCAAAGCTCAAGCCAGCAGAAAAACAAGGAGCAAGGAAAAGTGACTTTGGCTGTATCTGACAGGCTGAGAGTACAAGACAATTTTGCTGGATTTACTCTTTAAGGAGCATATTATCCAAACACACTAATTTTGAGAGCACTTAACCTTCCTTTAAGGGGGAGAATGACTGAATATTAATGAGCCGAGCTTCGGGTGTTCAATGAAAAGCCAGCGATTTGAATGTGATCCAGGGGTTTAAACCTTTGTTAGAGGACATTTGGCTGGAAGGTTTATTTGCCCTGAGAGTGCTTTCCATCCGAATACACAGAAATTTCACTACTCATTTGAAGGCTCATGTTAGAATCGCTGTGGCAAAAAACAAATAAAGTAAAAACCAAACCAAAGCAAACCAAAAAAATCCCAAGCCCTCCTAAAGCGAGCTGCTTTGAGGCTCTTCCCAAATGACCCAGATCTTTAGAGCAAAGTTTTCCTTTGCCTAGAAACTAAGTGGCTTTTCTTTTGCTCATTCAGCTGCTAGTTCTGGGAAAAGCCCAAAGAGAAACATTTAGATTGGAGGGGTCTTTGAGAAGAGGTGACAGTTGACTGATGAGCATCCATAAAATGACAAAGAATAGTTGTGTGGAGCCAGTGCATCACATCGCCTCTCCCTGGGAAACTAATTGCTCTGAATTGTTAATAGTAACATTATTTTTCTGGCAATCATTTCTTTTCAATACTCAAAATCAGCATGAAACAGCTCCTTTGACCGGACATAAAAGTTAAATGTCCCAATGTTGATCAAATTAACTTCAGCTATGTGACAATGGACTATATTTGTGAGAAAATAATGAAGGGCACAAAGGGGAGCTTTATGCCAAGATTTCACAGTTGTAATGTAAAAATGTTTCTGTTGAACTAGGCCAGGGAACATTTCAATAGGAAAACAGAAGAGCACTGTCACTTTCATTAAAAAAAAACCACACTCATTTTATGGATCTCAAAGCTCGGTAATTTCAGGAAGTTTAGATGGCTGGCACAGCAAGAGCCAGAGATCAGGCTCACACTGCACGTCCTGCCCTTCCCAACTCTCCTCTCCTCTCTTGAAGGGCCCCATCCTGCAGCTTTTTCCTCACTCCCAGCCTGGCTATTGCATTCACACACTTTTCCCCATCGAGTGGCTACAGGACACGACTGATGTGCCAATACAGGTAATTAATAGGAAATGCACAAGCATTAGTTACAACAGATGCAAGAAAATTAAATAAAAATGCAAACTATTTTCCTCTCTTACTCTCACCTGCAGCTTACATCCTCCAACTTCAGAAAATACAAAAACCCAGTATTATGCAAACAAGGCTTACTGTACATGGGAATTATCCAAAACGGGCTCTGAGGAATTTTTTTCCCCACAGAACGTAAAGCAGATGTTCTTATTTTGAAGCAAATTCAGTTTTGAGTGCAGACCTGTGTATACCTGGAACAGCAGAACTGGCTTCTGGGGGCTCAGTTTGGGTTTCCACGGGTGCTGTCAGAGACTCATTACACACCTCCATTTTCTACATCTGTGCTGTGTATGTATTGGTAAAGATACAAGCAAATATTTGCTTAACAACAGTGTCATTGCAGACCTCTTGGTCTTTAAAGCAACAATCCAACACCACATCTTCTCCCTTGCTAAGTGGCAAATATCAAATGCAATCTGGCTCAGCACACACCAGTGAGCTGCCTTTAAAGGTGTTCTTCCCTCTATTTAATTAATCTTACTGCTACTAAAGCGGAATCACTTCAGGACTAACTTCATTAAAGCAGAAGCTTTATTAAAGCTAAAAGAACAAACCTTTCTACTCCTCAAATGTGCTATTAGGATTACTAACAGAACTTCCCCAGGAGAAAACTTTTAGCACAGCTTTGTATCATTCCCCCAAAGCTTTTTCTTGATTTTCCCCCAACCTCCCCCCACTCACCAATGCTGTGATGTTGCACAGCTTTTTTCTTATGCCTTAAAACTTGGTGGCTAAAACAATTTTGGAGATGGCAACTTCCCTGGAAATCTGAACGGTTAAACTGATGCATTTGAGCTTTGATTTTTTTTTTTTTTTCTGGTTTGCATCCCAAACTCCTGCGGTAGCTGCTGCCCAGATAAAAGGCTGTACATAACTCATGTTTATGAAGATGCAGCGTGAACACAACTGAGCTTTCACTGACTCCCACAGTGACCTAAATCAACTGTGAGAAGGTGTTTCTGTTTCATTCAGTGAAGGTTTAGCTCATTAAACTGTTTTCCTTCTCAGCATTGTTCATTGGGTTTGAACTGCATCGCTGTTAAATGCTCTTTAGCAGTTTAAAGGCTTTAAAGGAAAAGACTTATCAGTCTCTGTTTTTAACAGCCCTAAATCTGCATTATTAGTTCATGCAGATAAGGGGATTTGAAAGCTCAGCTTGAAACCTCTCTCTTCTGTATTTATCTGACACTGCATAGTTCCAGTAGCTCAGCTGGAAATGTAGATCTATGAAGCTTTAAAGAGAGATTAAAGCCAAGAAAAGAAGTACTTTTCCCCCCTACAGCCGCTCTCACTTTCCCTTTTCCTGCTGTCTGAGGGAGCGCAGGGGGACAATGGCCAGGGATGGTTCCCAAAGCCCCTGAATGGGGACACTGTTGGTGGCAGCATTCATTCAAAGTAAGCCCCAGTGTATTGTCCTCCCCAATCAGCAGATCAGAATAGAGTGTGCTGGTGGCTGCCAAAAGGTTAGTCCTGCCCGTGAAAGGGGCTTCCCATTATTCACGGCGGGCAGAGCCCCCCTCCGTGCCCCCAGCCCGCCGGAGGTCCGGATCTGCGGCTGGCTGCCCCCTCAGAATGAACAATTCATCCAGCTCTGGCATGGGCAGCCAAAGCCAAGGCTCCCTCCCGGGGCCAGGGCAGCCGGGGCAGCTCTGGCATGTCACACTCTAGTGACATGGCACCGTGACACCGCTGACCCGCGGCTGACACCGACACCGCTCCGACCACCTCACCCTGGCGGGGCGGCGCGGAGGGTCCGCAGCCAACACCGGCCAGCGAAGCACCCTGCCTGCTGCAAGCAAGTGTGCAATAAATAATGCAAAAGCCTCGCACAGGTCTCCCTCGTGCAAAGCATCACAAAATGTGAGGAGACCGGTGGAGCCGAGAAAAAAATGAAATAAAAATCCCATACTGCTGTATGCAACAGAACTCAAGAATATGCACTCAGACTGCACCAAGAGCAGACCCTGATCTTCCTGAGCCCTGTCCTGTAAATCAGGGATCTTTTACACATTTATTTATATGCTACCTATGCAAACCTTCCAAGTGCCTCCAGCATTTTCGAGTGGTGTGAGCAGGTTCTGCAAGTGATACAAGAGAAAGACAATTCTGGCTTTTTCCTGCTCACCCTCGGGTCATCCCACAGGTGATGCTAAATCCCTGTTTGGGAAATTCCTGCTCAGCCCCCTGCTGGGGGAAAGGCAGTCTCCAGTATCCCACACACTGCCCTGAAGGACAGAAACCCCACAGGGAGGGAGGAAACCTGAGAAAGGACACGACTGGAAAGGCATTTGCACTCCAGCATTTCAGAACCTTTTCCAGTGAAGAGCTGCACAGGGAAAAATGGCAACGAGGCATTTTCCAACGCATCAACTGCTTTGTTCAGGAGTGTCTGTGACCTCCAGGCTTCTGCCAGAGGAGCTGTTTGTGGGCAGGGACCCTCCCCACAGCCCTGCCCTGCCAGGCAGGCTGGGAGCAGGTGCCAGGCTCCCCAAAATCCCTGAGCCCTCGCCAGGGATGTGGCCAAAAGGCTCCTGGGGCAGCAGGGGGCTCAGCACCCCCGGCTGGGCTGGGACCCCCACTCCCTGCCCTGGGCCAGGACAGAGGGGCCCTGGCCAGGTGCCCCTTGCCCAGCCCCTGCCCCAGGGAGCAGCAGCAGTGCTCCCACCCTCACTGGGCTCCAGTTAAAGAACTGGAACTGAACTGAGCCCTGCACATGGCCAGGGGCTGCTGGGCAGCAGGGCTGGGGGCAGCGAAACAGCAGGAAAACAGCAGGAAAACAGCTGGAGAACAGCTGGAGAACAGCTGGAGAACAGCAGGAGAAGAGCAGGAGAAGAGCAGGAAAAGAGCAGGAAAAGAGCAGGAAAAGAGCAGGAGAAGAGCAAGAGAACAGCTGGAGAACAGCAGGAGAAGAGCAGGAGAAGAGCAGGAAAAGAGCAGGAAAAGAGCAGGAAAAGAGCAGGAGAAGAGCAAGAGAACAGCTGGAGAACAGCAGGAGAAGAGCAGGAGAAGAGCAGGAAAAGAGCAGGAAAAGAGCAGGAAAAGAGCAG
>JAOTQZ010000297.1:35476569-35487390 GCA_026546895.1 Pogonocichla stellata | reverse complement strand
GAAGAGCAGGAGAAGAGCAGGAGAAGAGCAGGAGAAGAGCAGGAAAAGAGCAGGAGAAGAGCAGGAGAAGAGCAGGAAAAGAGCAGGAGAAGAGCAGGAGAAGAGCAGGAGAACAGCAGGAGAACAGCAGGGAAACAGCAGGAGAACAGCAGGAGAAGAGCAGGAAAAGAGCAGGAGAAGAGCAGGAGAAGAGCAGGAGAAGAGCAGGAAAAGAGCAGGAGAAGAGCAGGAAAAGAGCAGGAGAAGAGCAGGAGAAGAGCAGGAGAAGAGCAGGAGAAGAGCAGGAGAAGAGCAGGAGAACAGCAGGGAAACAGCAGGAGAACAGCAGGAGAACAGCAGGAAAAGAGCAGGAGAAGAGCAGGAAAAGAGCAGGAGAACAGCAGGAAAAGAGCAGGAGAAGAGCAGGAGAAGAGCAGGAGAAGAGCAGGAGAAGAGCAGGAGAAGAGCAGGAAAAGAGCAGGAGAAGAGCAGGAGAAGAGCAGGAGAAGGGCAGGAAAAGAGCAGGAGAAGGGCAGGAGAAGGGCAGGCTCTGGGGCTGTATCCCTCAGGGACTGCAGTGTGTGCCACGGCTGCTCTGGACAGACACCCTACAGCTCTGCTCCTCAGGCAAGGCACCTCCTAAGAGGAAAAAAACCCTGTTTACTCTGCCAACACACCAGTGCCCACACAGAGACATCCTCTTCTTACTCAAGAGAAAGTTGTCCTTTTCTTGACTTAATAATTAGGGCAGCTGTAAATTTCTGGGTATTTTTGGGACTTCTCTGTACTGCAGCACTCATCAGATGACCCAGCTGTGCAACACCATCAGAGCCCCACTATTAACACCAGAGGTGACTACACACAAATGCTGTGCTGCTGCAGCAGCTGGGGTGGAGATTAAAGCACTCCAGCTCCGTGTGGAGGCACCCACAGGGAGAGCCTGAAACACCTGGGTTTGTCCAGGTCACAGAAAAGTTGTCCACACGAGGACTCCTTGCTGGCTTTATCTGTTTGGTGGTTACCGAGAGCAAAAAGCCAGACTCTGCTCAGCAGTGCGTGCCAAAAGATCCAAGTGATGAACACAAACCACTGTGAGGAAAATCCTGGCTGGGCAATAGGGACAGGAAGTTTCACAGTCAGAGTAGTCAAACTCAGCAATGTGTGGCCCATGCTGGAGCTGCTCAAAGCTCAGCTGGACAAGCCAGCCCTGCTCTGAGCAGGGGGATGGATAAGAGACCTCCAGAGGTCACTTCCAACTGAAATTATTCTGTTATTCTGCAACTGAAGATGCACTTGAATGGCAGCTTCATTAGAATTCACACAGCCTCAAAATAAGCTAATCTACCTAACACAATTAGAAAGTAAGTGTGGTTCCTACTCTGCAGTTCTGGTGACTTCAGAGTGGTTCCCCGAGACCAAAAATTTGACTTTAAAGAGTAAGTGTCATAAAGTGATCTGTGTAGAAAACTCTGGCAAGCAGTAACAGCTTTCAGGTGACAGAATACAACCCTCTCCACTGCTGAGAGTGCCATCTGCAGCACCCTTCACAGGCTGCCATGCACACAGGGATTGAAAGAGGCCAGGAAAGGCTGATACATACCTATCAAGCACATAGCCAAGAGCCTTATGCCGTATTCCTGAGTAAACCGATGGGCTTGTTTCCCAAGCAATTAAATTGGAAGCATCATGGAAAAGATGAATGTTTACCAAGTCAAAGGCACTATGACAAAAAAAGGAAAAAAAATAAAATGATTCAGGATAAAAGAAAAAAAAAACATTTGTTGCATCAGCAAAGCATTCAACACAGCACTTACTGTACTCACTCTTAAGTTACTTTAGTATTTACTCACAAGAATGGTGCAGATTAAACTATCATAATCAGAGGATTGTCAGAGACTGCCATCAAGCTTACAGCTCATCCACAGGTAAGACTCCATCAAGTCTTTTGCATAAAGGATGTACAACATGAAAATGAAAAGCTATTTGTCAGTTACAGCTACAGAAAGCCAGCAGCACCCTCTCACTAAAATGTTTTTAAAACAAAATTGAATGTGTAAACAAACAGCTCCCATTTTCAAAGCTGCAGCTAAGTGTGGAGTAGAACTGCAGCTTTGCAATAAATAACACTGAAAGGTACTGAGAGGAGAGTGCTGCTGACATTAGGACTGAATCACACCTGTGTGACTGCACCTGCCCCTGTGTGGGGAATGCTGAGCCAGCAGCAGCCAGAGGATGCTGAGCCCCCAGCACCTACAGGGACCAGGACACTGCTGCTTCTCTGGGGCCACACCTGCGACAACAGAACCCAGACCTGCTCAGGGCCCAGAGCCCCCAGGTCCCACCTGCAGCAGCACATGCACAGGCTCTGCTGACACACACACCAAGCAGAAACCCCAGCTGTGCTCAGGGAGGTGTCCCAGCCCATGGCAGAGCTGGGAATGGAGCTGGACACAGCAACAGGGACAGTGAGAGCAGGGGCAGACACACAGGTCACTCAGCACAAGGGCTCTGCAGAGATCCTGGTGGAAATCTCTGGCTCCAGGAGCAGCACACCCTGTCCACTGAGCCCACACTGATGGGGAGCAGTGCCACAACCCTTCTGACAAAGAGACAGTGATCACAGAGATACAAAACATGAGATATCCAGTCCTGCCTGTCTGAAGGACAAACAGAAAGAATCCCTGGAGGACAAGGAGGTCCCATCTCACCAGCTCACCCATGTGCAAAGCTGCCCATAACCCACCCACGGGGCTAAAACATGCTTGCCCTTACAATTTACTGCTGAAGGACTTCCCACCTGCAGCTTCCTTCTTTAAACTCAAATTTTCATCATATTACCGATTTTCCTGCAAATTATAGTGATTGCTGCCCCTTCTGCAGGGCTGACAGCAACCAGTTTCCCTGCTGTGGTCAGCCAGAGTTTCTCACCCCTACCCAAACCCTTCACCACTCCTGACCCCCCTCTATCCAGTGCTCCTAGAGCTCAGCACTCAAACCAACAGAACACTCCATCACAGGCCTTGGCATAATAAATAATTACTGTGCCTTCTCCCTTCGTGTCCTTCACAGGATCCACCTATTAACACATCTCAGGAAGATAATAATGATCCATATTCAATTCCTTCTCCCTTGATCCTTTTCTCCAGCAGGGGTAATGAGTCAGTTATTCCCAAAATAGTACTGCTGCTTTTAAATTCTCCTCTCAAAGTGCAATGCCTTGCATTTCCCTGCCATCTTCCAATGGTACCTCCTCAAGAATATCAAAACTATTCTGGTTGCTGATTCTGACCATTGACATAATTGCAAACATTCCCAAGGTTGGTGCCTTACCTAAATATTTTAAGTGCATTCTCTACTCCACTCTCCCTAGCAAATATGAACTATTATATTAACTATATTTAAGACTGTAATGCATTCAGTGCACTACCTTGCACCTGCTAAAACACTGAGAACCATGGAACAGAAACAAACACCTTCACCTGATAGTCAGGATACTAAAAAACCCACAAAATAAAAGTACATGCAATTGAGGAGTTCTCTTTCATTTCTGCATAATTCAAAAACTCATGAATGCCCCGGGATTCTTTGTCCACACTAAAGACAAGTTAATGAAGAATAATGGATTTGAAGAATTTGGATTCACAGAGAAACTCAACTGGGGCAGATCACTGATCCCAGAGGAGGACAAAGGACAGTTCTCTGAAGTCTGTTAAGGTCACTTTTCTGGTTTTTTGGGACCCCCCTGTTTGTGGCATGAGGTACATTCTGTAACAATATGTTCCTAGGCAGGGAAAATGAATAGCTCCCTTCAAGAACTCACACAGAAGTACTAACAACAACAGCCTGGGCTCTATTTTTATTGACCTATTAGAATGCAGAAATGCATTGATTAAAAGTCATGAATTATGAAATTGATTTTCATGGTTATGAAAGTGGGCAGAACTTTGTTCATACACACAGAGACTGGGGGCAAACACTCATCACACCCTGAAGACCCATCTGAGTCTGCACTCAGACCTCCTTGGGTGCATTTTATAACCCCCTGTATTTTCCATGGCATTTCACTTTCATATTCCAGAAATTGTTCATAGTAACTCACCCCTTCAATCTCCCCTTAGAAACATTTGAGACCTTGTTAGATCAGATGGATGATAACTGCAAATGATTCCAGACAGACCTAGCACCATGGCTGAGCTCATGAGAGGTTCCTCACCCTCTGCCCAGCACAGCCTTGACAGACACCCAGACATCCCCTACAGCCAAGGACTGTCCTTTCTAACACCCCCACAGCAAAACATTACATTTAAATCTCTCTCTGAAGAACAGTGTTTTCTTGGAAAGGACTAAAAATAAATTCATGTTGCTTTTTTCAGCAGAGAGAAAATCCCAGAGGACAGAAGAGACAGAATTTAGGGAAGTCATGGTACAAGAGCAAAGGCCAGATCACCATCTGATGTTAACACCCACTTCTGCAATTATCTAGTGCTGGAATCACACCCCACACGTAGGGATCCAGAAAAATTAACATGAACCTACATTATCACCCAACTGCCCGCCCAATTTCTAGGTCAGAGTCTATAAAAGGAACAAGCCTGGTACCTTTCATGTTTTCACAGACTGCTTAATTAAATAAACATGTTTATGCCAACAAAGCCAGAACACTGCTCAGTACTCAAAAGCCAGCCCAATATTAACATTCGTGAGATTTCAAAATCAAGCTTTCAATTAAAAGACGTGAAACAACCACATGAGGAAGGGAAAAGTGTTGAGCATTCATGTACACGTGTGTGACTGCAACACAAGCAAGCAGTGAAGACCAAAAGCGAGACCCCATGGCAAAAAGGTGGGCCCAGAGCAATGCGCAGGACGCCCAGGAAGAAGCTGTTTGTGCAGCAGCCCAGGGTGAGGGCTGCACACAGCACCTGGCCCAGGTGAGCAGCAGGGCTCAGGGGTCACTGCACCTGTGCTGAGCCTGGCACAGGCAGCGAGTGCCTGAGCAGGGCCCCAGGGCCAGGGACCAGCAGCAGCACCTTGCACACCAACACCTTGCACACCAACACCTTGCACACCAGCACCTTGCACACCAGCACCTTGTACACCAACACCTTGCACACCAGCACCTTGCACACCAGCACCTTGCACACCAGCAGCACTCTGACCAGCAGCACTGTGACCAGCAGCACTTCACTGAACTCCCTGAGCCCCCGTGCCCACCAGCAATGCAGTGACTGTGTGCAGCACAGCTGCTCCAAGGACAGACAAACACATGGAAACACCTCCTGCAACAGCAAACACACAAAACAAATGCAATCACAAACAAAGATGCAACTTACCAATCAGTAATACACCATCTTGTTCGAATGAAACCTTTTCTGGACCACTTGCACTGCAAAATAAGTGAATAAGAACCAATCACTTTAGGTAAAGATCACTGTGGAAGTGAAATGTACTGACAGAAAACAAAATGCAGCAGAGGTCACCCATGCATTATAACCAAGAAGCACTGAACACAAACTGAGGTACCTTTAAAACAGATATTGTGTCTTATATAAATCCTGGAATTAATTATATTTTTGGTCCTGCAGCAGTTACAAACTTACATGTAAAATTAATAAAAGCCCTGGCAGTTGTATATAGATGAAAAATAACCAAATAGGAAAGCTTTCCAACTATATTTATGCTCAGCTTAAACCAGAAAATTCTTATTGCCTATGCACAAATGTTTTCTTTGTAATTTTACCTGAACTGTAAAATGTCATCAGAGATTTACGTCAAATTAAAATGAATGAGATCTGCTAGAAAGCGATTCCTCTTGCTGAGCCAAGCCACCCAGTATTGCCACAGAGGTTTAGAATTTAAATAATGGTAAAAGATTCCATTCATCATAAGCACACCATCAGCAAGGAAGCCACAGTTCAGCTCGTGCCCACACGTGTCACTTTTGACACAAAATGAGTTTTCTCAGCAGCACTTCTGAGCCATGGCACAGACTGCAGCCTTCCATAAACAGACATGATTCTGTTTGTTCCTGTTCACAGTGCATGTGTGCCTGGGCTAATGTGCTCTGGGAATGAATACTGCACCACACAGTTCTACATGATGGTGCCACTGGTTCTGTAGCAAAACCTGTGACTCCTTACTGTGAACAAACTGCCAGTCCCAGAGGAGCATCCCCAGTCAGAGGCAGCACTCCCCAAAGCTCTCCCGAGGCACTGGCCAGGTGTGTTTATCTTTATTCTCCTCTGCTCAGTCCTAAACACTGCTGAGACAGTGAAGGGCCTCAGCAAACCAAACCAGAAATGAATCACAGAATCACAGTCTGGCCTGGCTGGAAGGCACCTTCACCTTGTTCCTCTGCTGTGGCCACACACCTTCCAGGAGACAGTGCTGCTCCAAGCCCTGCCCATCCCATCTTCTGGCACCCCTCAGTGAACAGGGACCCACCTCCCTCCCTTCTTAGGCACAGGCACAGCAGCCAAGACCAACCAGAAACAGCACCATACTAATTGGATTTCAAATAATAATCTACTTTATTGCAATTTTTTTTTAACAGGGAAAAGCCAGCCTCTTCTGCAGGTCCAGCAACCACTGGGGATGTCTGGCTGGAAAGCAAACACTCTGATCCTCCCTAACAGGATCCATGGCTGAATCACAGACCCCACAGTCCAGCAAGGTCTCTTCTGTGATGCTCACGAGGGCACAGTTACAAGGAGAGATGTCAACACTTATTCAAAAGGAAACCAATGAAAAATGTTACATGCTAAAAGCATTCAAAATTGGCTCAAATCTAATCTTGATATAAAAAAGGGAGCTTTGTCATTTCCTTCTTAAATATAACTACACAAAACTTAAAATCAAGTAGTCCTAGACTACAGTGCGGTCCAAGATAATGTTTTCAATCATTTCTCATTTGCTATTTTTCTCTTTGGCAAAACAGCAAAACTACTTCAAAAGATGCAACAGCAAAAGAGACCAACCAGATCACATTGCTTAGAGCCATATTCAGCTGGGTTTTGAGCATCTCCAAGAACAGGGATCCCACAACTTGTCTGGGCCATCTCCTGCTGTTTAACCTCCTGGAGGAAGCTTTTCCCAGATTAAATCAGATTTTCTCTTGCTGCCCCTGCACACCCCAGGGCAGCTGTCCTGGGAGCCTGTCCCTGCCTGGGGCCAGCCAGGCTCTCTGCTATGTCCTGCCACAGCCCCTGCCCCAGCCCAGAGCTGCCACTGCTCTGCTCTGCCCATTCCCACATCCCAAAAAGGCACTGCACACCTGGCCTTGGCCAGGAGTGTCCTGGAGTGCCCTGGATGGAGGGGTCCCTGCTGGGCCCAGCCCACACTGGGATGATGGATTATCTCCCCTGCCATCCCAGTACAGATCCCAGCACAGTGCTGGATTATCTCCCCTGCCATCCCAGCACAGATCCCAGCACAGCACTGGATTATCTCCCCTGCCATCCCAGCACAGATCCCAGCAGTGCTGGATTATCTCCCCTGCCATCCCAGTACAGATCCCAGCAGTGCTGGATTATCTTCCAAACAGATCTGTTTAACACAAGCCTATGCTGATCCAAGCCAATTGTGTTATATTTGCAGCACAATCTGTGTTTCCTGTATTTCTGTATTTATTACAGCATTTCCTGCCAGAGCCTTGCTCACACACTGCTTCAAGGGCAGCAGCACCAGTGAGAGGCCACTCTGCCACCAGGGCACTTTGCCAAGGTGCAGCTGGAGCTCTCACACCTCACTGTCTGAAGTCCTCACCAAAATAAAACAGGTTTTAAAATCACAGTTTGAAAACTGGTAGTTACATTCTGCCAGCTTCTCCTTTGTGAATAGAGTCCCTGAGGAGATTGTGCTGACCTTTTAAAGCCCCCCAGAACCACCACCTACATAAATAACCCCTGCTACACTGGGGGAAAGGACCTGCAGGCAGCATTAGCATGAAGAGAGAGGTTAGAGAGGGCTAATGTCAAAAAGCACTGTGAGCAATAAGTAATGCACACAAACCATGATTGATAATGACCAGCACAGAGCCTTAATTCATCTTTTCTCCATCATTTTACTGAGGGGGACCATATCAAATTAAATAGTGACCCAGAAAGGGTTTATTCAACCATACAAAGCAGGGCATGAAGGAAAGACATATTAGAGTGGTGATGACTGCAGTGTAATTGCAGCTCCTTAAAGGAACACACAGCTCAGGGGGAAACCTGAAACAGGAATCAGCCAGATTCTGGCAGCAGGAGCAGCCAAGGAACTGAAAAACAGCCAGCACTGACCAGCCTTCCTCACCATGGTGAGAACTCCTCTTCCTCAGAGCCTCCCACATCCCTGTGCTCAGCACACCCAGTGCTCCACTGGACAGGAAACAGAGCTCTGCCATGGCCACTTGCCAGAAAAACAATGTACAGTCTCATTCCCACCTCAAAATTACTTCCCCTCTTCCCCTGGATCAGCTGCTTCAGTAACTACTTGAAGGCAGCAGCTCCATAACGCTCCAGACTGAGCCACTGCCAAAAAGCAACACGTGCTGGACAGAACCAGGAGGGTTTGGGCTTTTTACCTGGCCAGAGAGAAGCCAGGAGAGCAGGGAGAGCTTCAGCCCCCCTGGAGCAGGGCAGAGCTGAGGCTGAATAAGGCAGGAGCATCTGTGCCCCTGCAGAATGACACCTGTGTCCCTGTGCACCTGGCACACACCCCAGCCTGCACACCACCTTTTACTCATCACTGGAACACACTGCACTCCTTTCCCCCAGGAAACAATTCACTTTTCAATAACCTGTCTGTGTCACACCAGGCTCCCAGTGCAGCCCAGAGCTGGAGCTCATCCCCAGCCCAGACACAAACTGCAGCTGAACAACACGCCTCACCGACCTCTGGATCGTGCCTGTGCTTCAGTATTTCCACATGAAGTGTCTGGAATGCAGAAAGTTTTGGAAACAGAATGTAAAGAAGAGCTATAGCTTGGGAAGGAGGAAAGAGAAATTTGCCTTTTATTGCAGATTTCAAAGCAACAATCTTTATTTTTACTTTAACAAATAGTCACTAGCTGCTACACCATCTGTAAACCAGCATAAAACCAGCTGGAGATGACATAGGGCATCTTATGCTCTCAGAGAGTGATCTACATTTTAAAATAGGGAAAAAAAAAAATCCTACTTCATGTCCCAGAAAGGGGATACCACATCCTTCACCTTATATTATTAAGTCTCTTCTCAGATCCTCTGTTAATAGGATTCCTTTAGCCAGCAGATGGATTGTGAATACAGGCAGTTTCATCTACTAAAAGACAACATAAATCATAATTGAGAAAGGAGAGACCGCAGTAAGGTTATCACCATACAGCCTCCTCCATGAAAGGTTTGCATTAAAGCATTAGTGAAATTAATTCATCTTTCATAAGAGCTTTGAGCAGTATCTGTGATCTATGATAACAACCAATTTCTCACTATGAGAAAAAAAAATTACTCAGGCCTGATAGACTACACAAATCTGCTTTTTTTAAAATGGCCTAACATTATCTAGAGTGTTGCTCCCAGAGGCATCATTTGAGGTTTATGCCTTGCCAAGAGGACCCATAAATCAAGGCAGAAAGTTTTGTTAGTTTTATATGCAGTGGGCTGTAATTATTTTGAATTGCATTATGCCTCAATCACTGTAATTACTTTTAGATCATCCTTAAACAACTGCAATAAAAAGAAATCAGTCTTAAACCATTTCTCACACAAAAAATTGCAGATGTGATATGAAAGGTCTGGCTAAAACACACAAGAGCATGTCAATGCAATGTCTGGGCAAATATGCTGCTCATGCCTTCTGCTGAGTAAACCCAAATTTCCAAAACACAAACTACTCTGTGGCCTTTTAATTGCTATTGCTATTACTAACATTTGTCTAGAGAGAACACAGGTGGTAGCAAGATTCATTTTAGCTTTATATAGAAACAAGCATGTGAGAACCAAAGCTATCTCCCTGTTGTTTTTGCTGTTGCTGTGTCTGTGTGTTTGACTTTTTGGTCTCCAGTTCCAAAGAGAAACAGGGGAGTCTCCAGCTCTGCAGTCACCTTAGAGCCCACTGTGACTGCAGCAAGAACAAACACCTGAGGAACCAGCTCAAGTTCCCTCAGAGTGATGTAACACTTCACTTCAAAGAAGTATTTGAGATGCCTGTTCACAGAAAGTAAATGCTTTGCAATATTATGTCAAAGGCACTTTTCCTTCCAGTACTGAGACATAAAAATATATAGTTTAGTATCAAAGTCAAGAAAAAGAACAACCTTCACCCTATCAATCCTGTAACTATTTATGCAATGCTCTGCCAAGCACACAAGCACTGTGTAAATATCCCTAAGTGTGTATGTACAAATTCTAAATTAATTTTAGGAGTTTATTTAGTTCTTCTTTTTATTAAAGTAGTGACATGCCTGTTTGATCCACAAATGTTACAGGAGTTCAACAAATTTATCCACTTGGTTTGAAGAGAACATTAACCACTAGACACCCATGATCTAGATGTTCTAGATGTTCCTACGAAATTAAAACTGAGAAAATTAAAGGAAACATCAAAGAAAAGAGAGTCTGCACTTGCAGGTGCAGTGCAAGACACTCCCCAGCTCTGCTTGTGCTCCTGGTTTTGACAAGACCATCAAAGCTCCAGCACCCCCCAGTTCTGAGAACAAGCACAAGAGGGGGTGGAGGCAGCCCTAGAGGACAGCACCAGTGTGTGTTTGGGTCAGGTGTCCCCTGCACCAGGGCCAGCTCCTGGGACAGTCCTGGGACAGCCCTGCTGCAGCATCCATGGCATGGCTCTGCAGGAGCAGGGACAGCTCTGGGACAGCCC
>JAOTQZ010000297.1:35449103-35466104 GCA_026546895.1 Pogonocichla stellata | reverse complement strand
CCTGAATGGCTCAGGGGATGGGCACTGCCCTGCAGGGCACCTGGCACAGCTCAGGGGATGGGCACTGCCCTGCAGGGCACCTGAATGGCTCAGGGGATGGGCACTGCCCTGCAGGGCACCTGGCACAGCTCAGGGGATGGGCACTGCCCTGCAGGGCACCTGAATGGCTCAGGGGATGGGCACTGCCCTGCAGGGCACCTGGCACAGCTCAGGGGATGGGCACTGCCCTGCAGGGTACCTGGCACAGGTATAGACACAGCAGAACAGCTCTGGAATCCTGCTGTGAAACCAGCCATGGCTACCTTGGATTTTTGTGGCAGTTTGGCCATGCTTTGTGAAAACACCTGCCCTTAGTTTGCCATAAACTGTCAGTTTTGATACCACTGCCACTTTCCCAGAAACAAAGGAAGGGCAGGCTGCAGTACAGGCTGGATCCAGCACACCTCAACAGTGACACCCACGGGGCTTGGTACAGTTTCTGCCTGCAGTTCTGGGCACACTCCATCCACAGCCAAATTAACACCAACCGTCTAACACCCATTCAAGGTTAAAAACCCAGGCTGGGTACACTGATCAACTCATTATAAAATACTCTATCACTTCTTATTTGCAAACAAATTAGGTGTCCAGCAATTTATCACTTCCTGAATTAGACTTATCAGCCAGAGCACATACAATCAGAGTGCCATTGAGACTGCCTGGGCAGCCCTGCTCCACCTGAGGCTCAGACAGACGGAGCCTGATGGAGCACTCCAAACAATTCCACCCCACTCCTGCAGCTCTGCACTGCAAACACTCCCACCAGCTCCACTGCAGCTGCACTGCAACGATCACACCTTCAATGAAGTGTCACAGAGAGCAGGCTCCAAACACTCACTGACAAACTTCAGAAACTCCCTCGAAACAGGCCTTGGTCTGTATTAAAAACATCTTTCACCTACGAGTGATATTTCCATTAAACCAACTGGAACTGCCCACTCAGAAGGAACAAATCCAGTGGCAGGACTGGCACTGCAGATTCTCTTACTCCATAAAACCTGATCTGTAGTGTTCATACACAGCTTTGCATCTCGTACTGCTTATTTCCAGTCTCTTTCACAAGGTTTTGGTATATTCAGATGGGTTTATCTGTTCAGGTTTCCAAGGCTGAGACTTGTCCACATGGCAAACTGGAGTAACTATTTTAAAAATTCTAAGATGTCTAAATCCCAAGTCATTTAAATGCTTAATCAAGAGATGATCATAAAGAAGAACTTGCTTGCAGTCCTGGTCATTGCAGACACCTCAGAGAGGTCTCTGCTGGCAGCAGAGCATGGCACACTTTCTGGAACAAAAACGTAGCCCAGGAGCTTTCATTTTCCTGGTCTGAAGACTAATAGAAAAATGAGGGACCTTCAGCTAACATAATCCACCTCTATCACCTCTAATAATTTTGTTACAGCAAGTGAAAATCACATTCAATTCAAAAACATTATTTGGGACCGGTTAATTCACGACGAGAAAAATTAACAAACAAAATCTCTGAGCTTTATATAAACATGTCCAGTGAGTAAATGAGTAACCTGTACGTAACCTAATGCATGAACAAAGAGTATTTAATGCCACTTTTGATACTGACACATTTCACAAAAACATTTCCTATTTTAATTACAAATCAATTAAGTTAAAAAAATATCAGACGGAGGTTCTTTTTCTGGAAACCGAGATTAGTGACAGAGCAGGGAACCAACCCAAGCTGAAGGAAGTGTGTGTGTGCTGAGCACTTATAAAAAGCACCACTTATCAATATTCCTGAACGCAAAGTAGAGCCTTCACAAAGTCATTAATCACGCTGCTATTTGATATTTCTATTACTCAGGCACTCTGGAGGCCCCAATCAGGATAAGAGGCACCAGCCTGGCTCTGCACCAGCCAGGAAGGAGCTGCTGGACCCAGAGCTGCAGCCAGGGCTGGCTGTGCCCAGAGCCAAAACCTCTGCCCAGAGCCAAAACCTCTGCTCAGCCTCTGCACACCCGGGCTGCAAAGCCAGGCCCAAACCCAGAGTATCCTGCAGCTCCTCAGGATGGGAGGGACAGAAACAAAGGCCAGTTTCTAACTGGGAGCACAGCAGAGGATGAGCTCAGCTCTCCTCAAAAGATACACAGGTAAATGCTCATGGTTATTTCAGTGTTGAACCTTATGGAGAGCCAAAACATCCCCCAGGAAGATAAAAATTCTTGACAAGCTAAAAAAAATAGCTTGGATAGAGGAAACATTTCTTGAATTTCAAGAAGCAGAGCCTGAATCTCATTTCTTGAATTTCAAGATGCAGAGCCTGACTCTCAGGTTGCAGAAGGCAATATGCAAGTGCAGAGTATCTTTCACCTGTATTGTCCACGCTGTTTCACATTTATTTTGCAGCTGGCAGGGAGAGCAGCAGCAGTAAAAGCCCATCCTGCAGTGCAGGGACAGAGCTGCCAGTGGCAGCTGTGAGACCTCCCTGGTGTCCCACGGGTGTCACACAGGACAGGGGGTGCCCCCAGCACTGCTGGGACACAACCTGCGTGGACTCTGAGCAGGTGGGACAACTGATGGATGCCCAATGCTTCACCACAGTTTTCTGCTAGTTAAAATAAAAAGGCACTTTTTTAATCTTGGGGGAAACTGGTAAGCTGTGTGACTCCGGCTACACTGAGCTGATGCTAAATAATTTTAATTTTGAAAACTTTAAATCAATACAGTATTTCATTGATATGTTCTTACATAATACACTCAAGATGACAAATTCAATTTGATGAGAAGGCATTAATGCCCATTTCATTTAGCATTATACAGGTCATCTGCAAATAGGAAAGCACCATGTGGTAAAAGGTTGTATTTAGCGTGTCACAGTCACTGGTGGTTGTTTTGTATCTCAGAGAACCTTTGTAGCTGCCTCAAAATAAGAGATGATTGATTTACAAAGTACCAAATTTCAAATTTCATATTCTAGGACTAAACATCAAATAATTGGACAAAGCTGTCCCCTTGTCTGACCCATCACAATCAAGCCCCTTTCAAGGTTGACTGCCTGCATAAGAAATATGTGCATAATTTCATTTTGTCTCCTGTCCAACATCCAATGTTAGAAGTTAATTAAATTGCTTGTCCATTGTATTCATCCACTTACAAAGTTAATGATATTCTGTTCTTGAATTAAAGAGAATTTTATAAAGCCTGCACTATGGAACCTGGCATGCTGTACACCGAGGAGCTGAACCCTGTCATGGTTCCTGATTGCAGCTCCCCTAATTAGGAAACAAAATGAATGTTTCTGTGTCTGCCAATGCAGAGGACAAGTCATTCCAACAGCGAAGGTAAATGCTCTGTACAATAGCAACTTAGTAATATCTCATGTTTGACTCTAATAAATTCTGCAGGATTAATAAACCTGTTAAATTTTTAAATTAACATAACAAAGATGAACTGCAGAAGAACAAGGCAGCCTCAAAAGAGGGTCACAGGTTTGAGGCACAGAACAGCTTCTTGCAAGGGCATCAACCTTGAGGACACTGAAATCATCATTTCTCCTTCTTGCACAGATGAAGAAGGAAAACACGACGCTATGGCAATCTGCTGGGATTATGAATCATGCCAGCTGTGCCCCTCTGGTGCTTAGCTGCACTGACCTGGTACCTGTGCACCAGAAGGGTACCCCAGAAAGGGACCAGAGCTGCAAATCCAGCACCTACAGCAGCAAACCTGCTGCCCAGGAATCTGCTGGTGACACACTGAGCACCGTGAGCCAAAGCCAGAATCCAGCACAAAGCCTGCGTCCCGTGTGAGAAAAACAGCCACAAGGTTGCTGTGTTTTTCTACTCTACTGTACTCTACTGTACTGTACTCCACTCCACTCCACTCCACTCCACTCCACTCCACTCCACTCCACTCCACTCCACTCCTCTCTTTGTGCACATGGTTATTACGAGGTTGAGCAGAGCCCCCCAGCACAGTGCCCTGCACACAGCCCTGTTTCACACACTCCTCTGCACATCCAGAACAAAGGTGCCCTGCAGGGCTGGTGTCCTTGCAGACTCTGTTCCTCACCCCTGAGGCAGGGTGGCAGCTGGACGGTCCCTTCCCAGCCCCACTGCTCTGGGACTCTGGGATTCTGCCCAGGGACAGGGCTGGGGTCTGGCCCCTAAACTGGGCTGGCTCTGCCCCAGGGTGAGCCTGAGCTGCTGGCACCACCATCACTGCACACTGAGTAACAAACACAACGAGCACTGCCCGTATTTGAAAAGCAATCTTTTTCCAATTTAATACAAAACATTTTACAGTAAAAACCAGAAAGTCTCTCTCCCAGCCCTTGTCCTTTGTTTGATGCTGTTAATACAGACTTAGTGCTAAACCTTGTAGGTGTCCCTGAGTGAGTGAGCAAGCAGGACTGACCCGTGCAGGGGCTGCACTGCCCTGCTCTGTGTGCCAGAGTCCAGCCAGAGACAGACACACAGACTATAGGCTTTTTAAAATTATCGTTATTGCTGCTAACAAGGAGCCAAACCTGATACTTCCCAACAGGCCTCACTTCACTGGAATGAACAGCAATGCCATTTATGTGATCACGTATTTTAAGCCCTTGTGCCCTTTCCACCAGGTACTGCACTGATTTCATAAAGGAACAGTGATATAAACCAAACCAGCAATAGTGGAACAATTCAAGCTTACTCTGTCACAGTTCAGAAAAAATGTTTAAAACCGAGTTATGAAGCATCTTAAAAAATTTTCAGTGTATGCAAACTAAACAAAAAAGCATAAATAAAATGTGCAGCATGTTTGGTTTAGCAAATGTAAGAAAACATCAGGATTACTGACAAGAAATTAATTTTCCTGGAATTATACAGAATAACTGGATTATGCAAAATAACTGAATGCATGCTGCCATTTTGCATTTCTTCATGCACACTTCAGAGCAATATTTTATTGTAATTAACTTTAAATTATGCTTAGTAATTTCCTCAAGTGGTTGAATTTTCAAAATAAAGCTACATGGACCAATCCCAAAGATGTATTTCAACTAATGTAACTTCTGTGAACTGAAACTCATTAAATGGTATTGGCAAATCAATAAGGATATAAAGATGTAATGCCTTTCTTTAGGAAATAAACCAGATTATACTCTTCTAATCTAAATACTCAGTTAAATCTATTGATAATTAAATCACATGGAAAACCTGCCTTGTTATTAAAGTCTCTTCAGAATGTCCATGCAAGTTGGAGCATGTACATATATAATACGTATTATTTATATTTCTACCTTTCAGATCTTTTCAATTTCAATTAAAATCCTGTAATTTTTATTGGGAATCACATTACATGCATGACAGAGATAAGTTAATTAAAGGACAATCAATTCTAAGAGATGGCCAACAATGAACCTAACCAGTTTACAAATTGCCTACTGCCATTCAACCAGAGCACACAATGCCTGTGGACAATTACGAAAAAGCTTTAATTGATTTTTAAAATTTCAATAATAGCGTGCATTTTGTACGTTCCTAAGTGCTTTGCTTGGGCTGTGACTGTCAGCACCAGAGGAACTGCTGGGCCCAGCACTGCCAGCTCCTGGCCAGAGCACAGCCCTGTGCACCCCAAGGGAGCCGTGCCTGCATCCCACCTGAGCACACACCCTGATCACGTGTGGAATGCTTTAGGGTTAGGGTTAGTTTATGTGTGGAATGCTTTAGGATATGGTTAGGAGTTTGTGTGTGTAATGCTTTAGGGTGTGGTTAGTTTATGTGTGGAATGCTTTAGGATATGGTTAGGATAGTTTATGTGTGTAATGCTTTAGGATAGCACTATTTCAAAGAACTCATTCCTGACTAATGACAGTTAGAAGGCATTTAGCACACTCACCTGAAGTTTGTCAGAGGCAGGCAGACAGGAACATTATTCTGAAAATTCTGGCAATCCAACCGAATTGCACAAAAACAAACAACAAGCTGTCACTGCCTGACTCACTTCCAATGCAGCAAACAGAATTCCTTAATGCTGCTCTGCCTCAGCCTCCTGCCAGGTCTGAATGGAGCTTTGCTGGGACCTGTCTGCCCCTCCTTGTCCCATTTTGGGGAGTCTGACAATTCCCAGAGCTCTGGGACGAGGAGCAGGGACAAGCAAAGGCTGAGCCCCCAGCAAAGGCAGCTTCTCACTGGGGAAATCCCAAAAAAACTACACTGGGAATGTTTCTGGGAAAGAAACCAGTGGTTCTGTGGCTGCAGGTGGGACGTGGGAACTCACTGTGTGAGTCTGACAGACATCACAGGAACAGCAAGCAGAAAGCAAACGCTGGCTCACTGTCCCTGAGCTGCCTGTCCTGCTGAGAGCCTGCAGACTAGAAATATTTGCCAGATTTTGCCTGGAACTGTAATTCTTTGTTTCCATTAACGCTTTTGGGAGCCTCAGGTGAACTGCAGCTGTTGCACTGCCACAAGGGAATTCCAGGAGTGGGAGCAGAAACAATACAGCTGTGCCCAAGGGCTTCACCAGCTTCAGCTGGGACCTGCCTTACAAAGGCACCACTTCCATGTGCATCCCTGACTCCCAAAAAACAAATCCAGAAAGGAAAACAAAACCAAAGGGCTCTAGAGGCCATATGAAAAGTGAAGTAAGGTTACTTCATTGACTAGTCCTGTCACCACTGCCTTGCTCAAACCCTGGTTTTGGCCTTGCTACCATCACCATATTAACATTTTTTTTCTAGCTTTCAGCTAGAAAACGGTAAAGAAAATACATTTTAAGCATTTCAAGAGCAGCAGAGCATTGTAACATACTTATGAAGCTGATCCATCAACAACAAAAAGCCACAGTACAAATAAAGCTCATGGCTCTGTAACTTCTGTGCCTCTTGATCACATGAAGTTGATAAAAGGGAGCTTTGGTGATGGGGACTGGAAGCCCCCAAAGCTGCAGCTGAGGCCTGACCTTACTGGAGCTCCCAGGGGCATGAGCTGCAGATGTGCTCCTGCTCAGGATGGTGCCAGTGCTCCTGTGGGACTGGCAGGGATGGCACCAGGCAGGCAGCACGGGCTGGGGGACAGCTGGGACAGCCCAAAGAGGGAGGCACGGGCTCAGGAGTCCTGGAATTACAGCTGGGCTAGGGAAGAATGAAATTAGAGCTGGGCTCAGGAGTCCTGGAATTACAGCTGGGCTAGGGAAGAATGGAATTAGAGCTGGGCTCAGGAAGAATGGAACTGGAGCTGGGTTCAGGAATCCTGGAATTACAGCTGGGCTCAGGAGCCACCCTGTGCTGCTGCACTACCAGCATTACTGGGCTTTTACACATCAATCTGAGCACAACTGAATGGAAACAAAATTCTGCTTTTAAACTGGAATATGCTTGCTTACAGAAAACAGATTAATTAAAAGGCCTAAAAAAAAAAGGGCTCCTTCAAGAGAGTACAAGGCATCAGTTTTGCTGTTAGCACTCCCTCAAGAAGAGCTTCTTGTCCTACAGGCTCACACCTGATGAGGAAGCAGCCACCATCTGAAAGGAATGTTTCAGTAAGTGAGAAAGAAAACTTCTATAAAAATAGAAGTAATAACTTGAATTTTATTTTAAAACTGAGAAGATAAAAATAGTCTGTATAAATCAAACAAGTTGTCTCTTCATGTCACTTTTATGATGGACATTAATCTTAGTTTCTAGACAGAACTGCTGTCTGATGTAACCAGGCTTATTGACTTAATGGGAAGAAATTTATATTAGTCTAGGAAGCTGTGATGAATGCAGTCTTAAAGTTCAATGACTCAAACACTTAGTAACCTCAAACATTGACCCAGATAGACAGAAACTTAAATCTTAATCCTGGAGCATAAGTTTATGCTTCATTCAGGTTTTGTTGTCAAGGCATTTTGACTGCTCTGTGTTTTTCCATCTCCTGATGCACAGATGTGTGCACACACTGCCACTCCTGGGCCAGCTGTGTGTCCCTGCTGTGCCCAGCTCGGGCCAGGCAGCTCCTCCCAGCACAAGCTCACCCAGGTCTGGCCTCTGCTCTGCAGCACCTGGCCCAATCCTCAAACATTCCCACTTCTTCTGGATCTGGGACTAGGATCTGATAAACAGCCTTCACACCTAAAGATGTTAAAATGCATGTGTTCAATGAAAAGAAACATTCCTTAATCTGAGCTCAGATAATATCGCTGCAGCAAAAGCTGTTCAGCTGCTGGGATGTCAGCAATTCAATGCAGCCAACAGTTTATGGATCACAAATGTGATTCAGCACACAGCTGAAAAGCTCTAATACTGATTCTTGCAAAGGACAAGGCTCAGGCTTTTCTGTAATTTGGTTGGGTTTAGAAAATAAGACAGAAAATAAAACAAACCATTAGTGTATTAGAGCTCACACATTCAATATTGGAGATGCCTGATGTGATATAATACCTGAAGTATCGGAAATATCTAAACATGTATGGACACCAGATGCTTGATTTGCCACAGGAACTGCAGTAAAACCACCCCAATTCCAGCCCCCACTGTCTGAACACAGAAGACAGTGGTTAACTAACTTATAAAATAGATTTTTATAGCAACACCCATCCCATACTGGGAGAGATTCCCAGCTGGAGGTATCCTGAAACACTGGAGTGAGCAAAAAGCACCACACACAATCTACACGGGACCTTCGTGGGAAGATGGTGCATGGAAACAGGAACGTTCCAGGCCGGGAGGAACAGGGCAACCCAGCTTAATCTGATTATTCTGAGGTTGAGGCAACACATTAATCAAGCGGACAAAACAATTCTGTTAATGACATTCAAAAGGTACAGTACAATAATCAATCATTTACTCTATTGCAAATGATAAAACAAGCATCCAGAAGGGTTATGCTAATTGCATGTTCCCAGTCAAATGAAGGCCGTGCACGCTCTGTCTTGTTCGGGCAGTCGGAGCATCGCTGCTGTTTAATGCCCCTGCTGATGTCTGCAGCGGCGTCTGCAGCGGCGTCTGCAGCGGCCCAGGGGACCGAGCCGGCAGCGCAGGGCCACCGACGGACACCGACGGCACGGCCACAAACGGCCACCAATGGCCACCAACAGACACCAATGGCACGGCCATAAACGGCCACCAACGGCCACCAACAGCACGGCCACCAACGGCCACCGACGGCCACCGACGGCCACAAACAGCCACCAACGGCCACCGACGGCACGGCCACCGACGGCCACCGACGGCCACCGACGGCCACCAACAGACACCGACAGCCACCAACAGCACGGCCACCAACGGCACAGCCACAAACAGCCACAAACGGCCACCAACGGCCACCAACAGACACCAACAGCACGGCCACCAATGGCACAGCCACAAACGGCCACCGACGGCATGGCCATGCTGCCCGTGTGGGACACTGGGACACATGGACACAGGGACACACAGACAGATGGACAGTGGGACAGACAGACACAGGGACACACGGACACTCAGACACGGACACAAGGACAGACAGACACACGGACACTAGCACACAGGGACAGACGGACACAGGGACAGACCCCTCGTCTCTTCCTGTCTAGCAGTAGATTACAGTTTTATTCAAAGCATTTTCCTGTGAAAGTAAAATAAATGTAAGCTGTAAGAAAATTCAACTTCCCACACTGCATCACCTTCCTCACTTTCAAGAGCCAGCCCCCCTGGTTACCTGCAGGAGAAATGACAAAAGGAAGCTGCACTAACAAGTCCACAGAAGCTCCTGACTTCAACGGGCTTCCTCGGGAATTTACTTATTTACCAAATTAAAAAAAAATTAATGCCTGGAGTCAATGGGGGTGATCTGCCCCTACTGTTCTGTTAAGTAAGAAAAATGTCCATTTTCAGAAAGAAGACTCTTGATTTTGAATTGCAATGACTGCAAGGACCCTGACTCACCTGGTATCCTGTATGGCTGCACTACTTGATAAAAATAAAATGTAAGGCATAAGGAAAACTTATGAGCCTACTAGCTCAGGACAGGGAAAAAAAAAAACTTTGCTGCTATGTAAAAACACAAAATCGATTTTCTGCAATTTAGTATCCACATTTAGTTTTGAATTTTTAAACTGTAAATTATCAAACCAGCAATACGTGTTTCCTAGCAACATTTCAATAAATTATTAGACAAATCCAAACCACTGATACGGAATTTTTAGCCTTAAAAAATTCCATATATATCTGCCTGGTCTTCAAAAGCATGCTCCCTACCAGAGTAGTGTGACATTTTTATGCTGGAGGTTTTACAAGGATTAGTTATCGTTTTTGCTATTATACGCCGTATAATCACCCATGTAAACTCATGTCAGCTTGCCTTAAATTAACTTTAATTCAGGTTTGCCAAAGAAGAAAATCAGGCTGTAACTAAATGAGGTCAAGGACTTTGAGGACCTCATCGAGTGCCACAATACCTGGATCTCTTTATGAAGTCCGTCTGCTCATCATGAGCCACGCAAATGGCTGCAAGTATGGATGGCAGATTAAATAACTCTGTTTAATATTAGTCAGAAATAAGAAACAATAACTAATATTTGTAAAAAGTTACACCTGAAATATTCCACTCTGTCTTATGTTAAATGTACTTAGCAGAAAGGTCAGAGCTCCTGAATTTGCTAGATAAATAAATGTTGGTGAGGTGGATGAATCACTGGAGAATTGGTGCATGGCAGCGAATGAATAACCTGCAAATGCTTCCCAAACCCCATTATTTCCCTTTTTCCAGTAGGCCAAAGATTCATGTCCCTGCATGCCGCCAGTTCATTACAGAGAAATATCATTCCTCTCCTGGCACTCTCTGGGCGGCCTCTCAGCCCCACGAGGACCCTTTAATGTTTAATTCCCCATCATCTGCTCCAGTGAACAGCTTAATCTCTGCTTGTATGATCAATACTATATCAGTGTAAATTAAAATGACAATTTTAAAGTAATTAAGCCTGTTAATGCTCGATTCAAATGTCATTATTTGCACAAGGGATTGAGGAGAAATTACATCGTGTCCAGGGTGACAGGAAAATGTTTGAGCCTTCTCAATCCTGTTGCCGCTGTGCCACTGGAGGCTTTAGCAAAGCAGATTAACTTCTAGCTCCCACTGCCAGGATACCTATCCAATTTCAAAAGAGGATAACACAATTTGATAAATTTAATTCCAGCTACAAACTCAATTATTGTGATAATGGATGAAAACTGGGAGGAGACACTAAACAAGACTCACATAAAAAATACACTTAACTCCAGAATGAGATACAACAGTAATTGTTTTATTTGATTTGCTCTATCCCTTTTGAAAACCCTTTAAATAATTGTGATTGTTAGAAGAATGGCCAGCATTTATTAAATAGCATGAGCTCTAAGATCAAAGTGGCTGCAGTTTAAAGGATTTTGGTCACAATGGAAATGTTTGCTATCCTTCGTTGTACAGCTACATTTATTAGACAAGTAAAATTACATCATTACAGTATTGGATCTCATAAATAGATCTATAAAACTCAACTACACTCAGATGAAATCTCAGCCCATTCTACGTGCTGGCCTTTCCAGACCCTACCTTGACAGCATGTAGTCATTTATTATTTCAAAGGAAGATTTTAGTAGTAGAAAACCCTAAACTCTATGAGAGATAGGAGTGGGTTTGGATTTCAGGCCTGAGCAGTGGAAAGTGCAGTGGAGCTATTGTTACCAGAGCTCATCTTTAAACCTGGCAAACAGAAATCCACAGCAGTTTGGGCAAAACACTGGACAGAGCCACCAACATTTTATATTGTGAAGCCGAGAGCAAAAGTGAAACACTGAATGTCACAGTTTTAACACAATGGGAAGGGAAAGTCAAAAACCCCTCATGCAAAGGAAGCTTGAACAGCATCAAACTCCTGCTGCAAAGGTAGCACCAGCCTGAGAGTCCATCAGCATTCCTGTCACTAAAGATTGTTTAATAAATTCCCTTTATCTGACCGTTTGCATTTCCCGAAGTTCTCTGAAATAATTATATTGAATTTTTATTAGTGCACATGAAACATTTTTGGCTTTCACTTCTTTGAATAATAAATGACATATATTAAAGTGCCTTACAGGTCTAATAACTTGCATCAGATCCATGTAGGCCTGTCTTATTAACTTTTAGTTTAAATTACAGCAGAATTCATCAATCAGTGTTTCTAAAAAGAAGACTGCACATTGCCACGGACTCTCAAGAAAAATGGATCTCAGGACAATTAAAACATCTACTGTGTCTCAAGTATTTAATCAGAAAATCTATCAACCTGCAGATTTTCTTAAATGAACTCTCTAACAAAGAACCCTGAAGGGGTAACCAAAGACTATTAAATATTTTTCACAACGATGAAGAAAATGGAAAGAAAGAACTGAGCTTTAAAAACAAGCTTAAGTTTTTTTAACTAAACTAGTAAACTCCAGCACAAGCAGAGCTCTGACACTCAGTCCAGCTGATGAGAGGTGTGCAGCAGGCTGTGCTCACTCCTCACACACAGCAGCTGCTGCCCTGGCACAGCTCAAACCCAACTCCCAGGTGCCACTGGATGAAAGCAAAAAGATCCTTCTCCTGCAGGAATAGCTGCAGATTCCAAACTGGGAGGCCACAGGAATGATTAACTGTGACTTAATTACATTTTGCTCTGATAATGCAATCTTTCAATTCTGAAGCTTCTGCACCAAAACAGAACCAAACTGCTACCTTTAAGGAAATGACCAAAATCACATCAAAGAGTGGGGCCACTGCCACTCTGGGATCCCCCAATTCCTCCAAACTCTGCTCTGTCCTCCCTCTTCTCACACCAGGGACAGCCCTGAAGAATTGGCTGCTGCCACAGCAAATGGAAGCACACAGGTGCTGGGCAGAGGTTACTCCTCCTCAAGAAGCTTGAAAGAGGAAATTAAACAGACATCTTTTTAAAATTAAATTAGTTAGTATGAAGTAAAACTCTTTTCACACCACAGTGAAATTATTGCCCCTAATAATTTTATGCAGTATCTGCACTGACAGCTTGAAATATTTCCCCTGTCACGCAGTAGGAAAAATTAATCCAGACATGAGTCCACACATGGACCCTACAGCTAGCTAGCTGAATTCACAGAACAGATATGAAACAGGAGTGAGGTGCCAAGAGTTTTGAACAAGGCACTTCTCCTCAAGCATCCAGCTTGTCCCACAAGGCACAGGAAAGAGAGGAAGGAAAGAGGAAAGCAAGATACAACGTTCAAATGAGTGCCTGAATAGATTATTAGAGTATTTTCCTTTGTACCTCACTGAAACCTGGGCACACACCACTGCAGCTTTTCTGGCTTGCTTTACTAGTAGGGCGTGTTAATGGACATCCCATCGTATGGAGCAACACATTAATTGTTTCCCTATGTACAATAATTGCTCCATTTATCATG
The DNA here is from genome assembly GCA_026546895.1 of Pogonocichla stellata. NCBI lineage: Eukaryota > Metazoa > Chordata > Aves > Passeriformes > Muscicapidae > Pogonocichla > Pogonocichla stellata. The sequence goes on along the minus strand of JAOTQZ010000297.1, from coordinate 35,452,726 downwards.
CACATGTTGACCCATGTTGGCTTTGCAAAGCTTAATGATCATCACTGATCTCAGTGCCTGAAGAATGGAGGAAGCATAGGTAAAATCTACCCCAAGTGACAGATCCATTCACAATTATTAAACGTGCCTTTGTTGTTGGAGATAGAAAAAGTGTTCAACCTCACTTTGCTTTTCAAATTGCACTGGCAGGCTTTTAAAGAAATAACACAGGTCAGTGGAAAGAAGCCAAACATTACTGGGAGTCCATCAGATTTATCCTCCCCACCATTCTGTGTGAAAACAACTCTTTCTTTTAACACTGCATCTAGTACGAGCAGATTTTTTTCTAGGCTTTTATTAACCTGTGAGAAGATGAGGAAAATCAAGTGCTTTAACAGATTATTAATCTGCCTTGATCTTCATTCCTCCTATGCATATTTGGATTCATCTGGGTGATGGAGGGTCTTTGTCCTGCGCTGGCAGCTCCACGGGGAGCTGTTCACATCAGGCACCCATCCTGGGCAAAGCAGACCCAAACAAACCCTTTCTGGTGAGCAGCAGATGGCCAGGTTAGGCCCAAACACTGTGAGTGCAGCCCCCCCAGCAGAACCCACCCACGCACACAAAGGACATCAGCACTTTGTACGACATTGCTGACGCTGCTGTGGTTTGACTGGAAGGAACCTGCTGAGCTCCCTGAACACAGGCGAAGCTGCTCAGCTGTAGGGGGTCCCAGACCACGGAGGGAAGAGGCTCCAGGGGCCAGGACACATCCTGGTGCCAGTCCCAGCACAAGCCACGGGTGCCTGGATGGAGCAGGACAGGGAACAGAACCGCAGATCTGAACCCCAAATCAGCCACTGTGACTCTTCCTCCTCCTGCTCACTGCTTCAGTGGCCTCTGTCAGCAAATGCTAACAGGCCCGTAAGCTCTTTAACAAATCTGCAGTTTGCCCCTGCAGATTCCGTGCAGAATATTTGTTTCACACGTGGTGCCATGACACAGCACTCAATCATATTTGTCTTCTGCCCTGATATATGGTCCAGCCGCAGCACACTTGGTCAAACCCTGCCAGCCTGTCACTTACAGATCCTTCGTACTCCTTAGGAACGTCCAGAGACAAGTGACTGAATTAACAGACAATCTGGGCGTAACACTGATTTTAACAAAACAGGAAAACCAAACACAACCAGCAAGACTTCTGCTGACTTCTGTTTTTTTTAATATCACAACCAGGGGAAGGTTGGTGGGGACAATGTGAGGTGACCACGGTACTGCCACGTGCTGCAGGAGCTGAGGATGCTCCTGCCATGTGATCTCAACCCTGGCACTGCTTTATCAGGAGTCAGGGCAAGGATGTTCAAATTTCTCTTCTTTGCCAATGAAATAAAAACATTTTTGAAAATAGAGAAAAATACCCAAATAGATAGTGGGACTGACAGTGGGATCTCTTTAATTTCCAAAGCAAAACAGAATCTAATATTGCTTTTCCACTTGGAAATATTCCTAAATAGGAAAGGAGGAAAGTTTTAGTGCTGCTGTGTTAGACACAGCTGTCAAAGATGCTCACAGGACAATGACTGCAAAGCCAGGAAGGAGGGAGACAGCATTTAAAGATTGTTATGAATTCTTTCTTGCTTTCCATCTCTACATCACTGCCTGTGAACCTGTGGTTTTTTGCTCTTTCACTGGTTCCTTGGCCTACGTTCTGAAAGACTTATTCCCTTCCCATTTTTTTGATTACTGAACTTTTATGAACAAACACAGAGAATAACCATTAACCCACAGTCAAAAAATGTCCCTGAAAATAAACACAGGATTTTTGTTATTTAGCACACACAAGGAGAAGAATATCAGGTTTACAAACGGCATTTACTCACATTAGTAAAAAATCAAATTTCTTTTTTTTCCCCTTTACCCTCACCCCAGGTGATCTGAAAGGACATGAAGCACACTGCCAGATTTCCCAGGACATGGGGAACCCCACCTGTGAGCTGGTGCTACCTACAGATTCCTGTGTGTAAGCCTCACAGCCCTGGAGCACACTAATGTGCCATGTCACAGGAATACCAGAAACACAGATTCAGGTTTAAAAAGAGAAATAAATACTATGAACCCCAGGAACTGCAATCAAACTCCTGCCCACTAGCAATGGCTGGTGAATAACCTGGCTGATGAAATGCACCTGTGGAGGGAAGTGGACAATGACCAAAACTGCCATCAGTTCCAACAAGTAATTTACAGTAATTGATCACGTCTCCTTGAATTAAACAGAATAAACACATTATTTTAACGGCACTGGAACTGTCAGGCCCTGGCTAGTAAGGAAAGAACAGTGCAGAATGGGAACTTGTGCTGATGGAAAGGCATGGAGGGGTGAGCAGTGCCTGGGGACAGCTGGGCTGCGGTTTGGGCTGCAGGACAGAGCCAGCAGCTCCAGGGGCCTTTCCACCACTGCCCGAAGCGCTGCCTGCCCGTGGCAGAGCCCCCGTGCCCGCGGCAGCTCTGCCCTCCTGGCACCTGCAGCACGGAGCCGGCGCTCCGCCCTCGCCGCGGCAGCCGAGCAGCAGTAACCTGGTCAGGAGAGCACCTGCATCACAGCCCAGCCCGCTCTTCTCGGAGAAAACGACTTCCTGAAAACGCAGGTGGCTCTATTTCATCCTTTCCACTGACCAGAAGGACACCTCCAGCCCCAGAGCACAGAGGCTGCAGCGCCAGGGCCAGCCCCAGTTAAAGAGCTCATTCCACTGCTGCAAGGATGTAAAATGAACTTAAACCAACCAAGCAAAAATAATCCATTAATGCTTATGCTCTGTGATGCATTTCTATGGGGTTTCTATTGTTGTTGTTACAGTGCTTCTGTTCATTCTTATGCTTTAGTGGTTCAACTGCAATTTATCAGCCCGGAGTGGAAAATACCTGGCACCTACTTAAAATGCATGGAGCTAGCAATAAAATTAACCTTGTGGCAATTGTTTTCCCACATGTTTGATAGACCAATGTCAGCTCATCTGTTAGAAGGAAATAAAAAAGTCAAGCCTAAATGTACAAAAAATTATGATGGAAGCCTTAAATAAAGCAAGGGTAATGCAAGTTTATTGAGTCAAAAATCAATCAATCAATGACCGAGTGGATTAGGAGCACCTCATAAGCCCCAAAGAAATAATTTGCCCAAACACTGAGATTTAACGGTGGAGGACCAAATTCCAACACTTTTAGGAAGTAAGTAATGAAAAATCAATTTGAAAGGAAAAACAGATCAAGAACCCTGGATTCTGACACGCCGACACATTTATTGCTGAATACCATTTCTCGGCTGACCCGAAAACTTCGGAAGGTGTTTATTTACTTTCAACACCTTCCAGAGATCAATATTTTTAATTTGGATCCGAGTTATTATTTTTCACATCACAGCATCGGGGAGTGGAGTAAAGTGGCTCATATTTTAGCGCTAAAAAGATCGATATGACAGCTTCACCTTCAGCGCGGCCCCCGCCGCCGCGCGGGCGCGCATCCCGGCAGGAGCGGGTCATCACCCCCAGCCCGGACAGCCCGTGATTTACCTGCTCCTGAAGGGCCTGCTGCCCTCGCAAAACCAATCTCGCTTCTCCCACTTTATCAGGGCTGTCTCCTCGCCGCGTGCG
>JAOTQZ010000297.1:35411618-35426345 GCA_026546895.1 Pogonocichla stellata | reverse complement strand
ACACACACAGAGCCACGAAACCTCTGCACACACACACACACACAGAGCCACGAAACCTCTGCACACACACACACACAGAGCCACGAAACCTCTGCACACACACACACACAAAGCCATGAAACTCCTTTTCTGCTCTGCTCTCCCCTCATATGTGCTCTTTTCACACAGCTGGATACAACTTCCAAACAAAAACTGGAGCAGAAGCAGCCCTGGAAGGTGCCCACTAAGTTTCTCAGTAACCAGTTCCCAGAGAGGGAGAGGAGGAGGTCTGTGCCCTGGCAGAGCCAGGGCCCTGTGCCCCAGCTCACCAGCACTGCCAGCTCCCGGGGCTGTGCCTCCTCCAGCAGTGCTCCTCTGGCACCACCACATCCCCTCTTCCCACTTGCACCACGCTGTAACCCAGCCCTGTGCCTCAGACTCCTCGCCAGCCACCTCACACAAAAAACAATTAGAAGTTTTGAAGGACTGGAGATAACAATCAAGTAGAAAGATAATTTATCTTCCTCTTATTTTTCTGCCTAAAAATAGGCAAATTATACTTCATGTCTCCCACAGACTTTGGACTTCTTCCTATCCTTTCTCTCCACACCGTGTCCTTCATTAAATTATCTCATTCTTTTTGTAATATGATGGAAATTAATCTTTCCCTGTCCTCTTTGATGCTAAATCCTTTCATACCCATTCACCAATGGACCAATTTCTCCTGGGTCACTAACCCAAGCCCCACTTTATCAGTCTCCTCCTTTCTCGCTATCCCCACCTCCAGCTCTGCTCCTGAATCCAGTCCTTCTCCCCAAATACTTACAGACATCAACACTTGGTTGGGAATATCTAGAACTATAGAATGGTTTGGGTTGGAGGGACCCCCAAATCCCCCCAGTGCCCCCCTTGCCATGGCAGGGACACCTCCCACTGTCCCAGTGCTCCATCCCCAGTGTCCAGCCTGGCCTTGGACTGCCAGGGATCCAGGGGCAGCCACAGCAAAGCTGGGAATTCCATCCCAGCTCCCAGGGAACAATTCCTGCCCAAAATCCCATCCAGCCCTGCCCTCTGCAGTGGGATCCATGCCCTGTGTCCTGTCCCTCCATCCCCTGTCCCTCTCCAGCTCTCCTGCCACTGGAGGAGCCACAGCCCCTGCTGCAGGTGAATGCCCGGTGCCCCCAGGTGTGCCCAGCAGCGCCCTGTGCCTGGGGCAGCTCTGGCTCCATCCCACCCTCCAGGCACACGTTCTGAGGCACAAGCAGAAACCCTTCTCCAGAGGAGCTCTTCCCTCAAACAGCACAGCTCCCGGGCAGCACCAGCACAGGGGCCTGTGTTAGACACAGGACGTGTCCTGCACACGCCGCTCCCGCAGTGAAAAGCGGTTCTGACCTTTCCCTGGAACTCCAAATCCCACTAAAACTCCCTCTTTTCACGGTGAGTTTCCACTCGAAGTCTATTTACGTCCCACTGGTCGGTGTAATGGTCGGGTTTGTAAGGAAAACCAGCGAACACATGAGCAGCACATGAGAGAACAAGCGGCTTTTCAAACCCAGCACAGGCACCTCTCTGCTCCCCAGCGCTTCCACCGCCCACCAAACCCCACCCGGCAGGAAGGCTGCGAGCTGGCTGCAAAAATATACTCGGATGGGGAAGGAGTCTTTGCAAAAAAACGAGAAAATATATATTTAGACAGGGTAAGGAGCTTTTCATTCAAAAGGAAAAAGGGAAAGGAACTAAATGAAACTAAATTAACAGCCTGGAAAATTTCTTTTCAGCTTTGTTCAGAGGGAAATGGAAGAAAGCCGATGAATTATAGAAAGCAGGTTCTATTTTATGAAGTTTATTTTTAGCAAAGAATAGGCTCATTTTTTAAAATGAAAGGAAAAAAAAAATCTTGAGTCACTTTATGAAAACTGGGCTCCAAAATGAATCAGAGGACAACTGGCCACTTGGACTTGCACACTGCCTGAACACAACCAACCCCAGTTTTTATAAAAAAAATAAATAATATCATATATATATACACTATCCTAATCCTTGCCTGACTGAAACAGCCCCAGGATGCCACATGGGCTGAGGGATCACTGGAGTTCCAGACGTCTCCTGGATCCCCCAGCACCTCAGGGCCCTGCTGCAGTCACAGACTCTCAGGGTGCAGCCCAGAGCCTTTTCATCCCAATGAATTATTTAATGAAAAACAAAACCTTTGATCAAGTTCTCTTTGACCAGCAACAGGCTTACTAAAAACTTCTTTCGAGTCCATCAACATAACTGACCATCACAATTGTTTCAACAGAATTATTTATATCATGATTTTTTTATTTCTTACATTGTTTTTTTGAAATCTACTGGCATCCTTTAGACATTTGTATTCAAAGACCCACTGGATTTAAATCTTTCTTTATTTTCAAACAGACTTGTAAGCGTTGCTGTTGCTATGCTCTGTTGAACTGCACATATGATACTGGAAAACCTGCCCCCATCAGCTGGGTATCATTAATGGGGGGTTTTGTACCAACTTTACTCTCTTAAATGACAAACAAAATGATGATAATCTCCATGTTCTGCTCACGTGATGAGTTCACAACATTTCAAAACCCATGTAGACAAACCAACCAGGACCAAACAGGAAAACTAGAACTAAGAGTTCAAGGAAAAAAACAAAGGAAAAGCGCAGATTCTTCAAAATCCAAACTTTGACTTAGACTGAGACACAGAGCTGCCTGTCTCAAAGGCTCTGTGCTCCTGCACAGCCAGAGCTGTCTGTGAACTGAGCCTGTGCACAGAGAAACCAGCACCTGGTGAAACAACCAGAGCCAGCCCTGCCCAGCCAGGGGCGCAGGGCTCTGAACACAAACAGCCACCTGGCAATTAACTACTCTGGTTAATTAGCTACACCTGAGGGACATGTAAGGGGCAATGCAACAGGAGCAAGGGTGAGGAAGCAAGTGCCTGCCTCAGCAAAAGAGCTGGATGTACAGACATACATACATGCGAGTGTGTGTGTAACATATATATATATATATAATGTATACAGTGTGTGTGTGTAACATATATATATAATGTATACAGTGTGTGTGTGCAACATAGATATAAAATACATATAGAGAGTGTGTGTGCAACATAGATATAAAATATATAGAGAGTGTGTGCAACATATATAAAATATATAGAGCGTGTGTGTAACATATATATAATGCATATAGTGTGTGCGTAACATATGTATAATGCATATATATGTAGATATCTGTATATATATTATACTTCATATTATAGCATATATATTCACATATATATGTATATTATACTTCATACCACAACCACAATTAGTTGCTCCTCAAACAGCCCAGGACAGGGAGGTGAGAAGAGCCACCTGTATTTACCACCTACATAATAACAACAAATAGCTTTAATAAAGAACATCTGTGTCAGTAAAGCATCACCAGCTTAGTTTAATTTGGAGGTTGGGATGTAGCGAGTCCCCTGCAACCTTGAGCCCAGTGGGGACAGGGGCCAGGAGGGTGACCAGGGTGACCTGGGGGGGTCAGGAGGGTGACCAGGGGGGAGGGAACCCCACAAACACGCTGCCTGTTGAGCAGGATTGTGACTTTTCTTTCCCGCCCCAAAGAGCAGCTCTGTCTCAGGCTCTCAATGTGGGTATTTGGGAGCCCCACCTAAACTCTGGAGATAAAGGAACAAGGTCAACTCAAAAATATACCTCAAAGAAAATAGGAAAGGAAAAAAAATAAAACCAGAAAACTAGTCATTGCCAATGGAAAAAGTGAAGTTTACATGACAAACTTGGAATTGTCACCTAATTCAGCACAAGCAATGTTTGCATGTAATACAAGATGATTCAGGGCAGTGACTAAAAGCAATCTGCCATTCATAACAACAACTAAATCTCAGAAAGTTCAATCACATACAGTCCCCAAGTTTTAACACAGTATTTGTAACTCCCCACAGAAAGATGACACCTGCACTCCAAGCACCTCGAGGCCATGGAGCTTCAGAGCCAGCACAGGTGTCCAAGGGCAGGCTGGACAGGGCTGGGAGCACCCAGCTCTGCTGGAAGCTGTCCCTGCCCAGGGCAGACTGCTGGAGTGAAATTATCTTTAAGGTCCCTTCCAACCCAATCTAGCTGTGATTCTACAATATTCCAAACAAAGTACTAATGTCTGTCCCAAGTCTGTTCCTTTCATGGCTAATCCAGCATCACAGAACAAAAGAAAAAGACTTCTCTCAGCACTAATGGAGCTCAGCTTTCAATTACAATTCCCACATTACAATTAATTGAAGATACTAATTTTTAGTAGAGTTTACATAACAAGTAATTTTCTGAAGCATTACATTAGATTATACTGAGATGGAGCAACAAAAGCTGTAGATTTTCAGAATTGCTGGTGTAGAAAATAATCCAGCAGCTCTGATGGCAAAGTGACCAGGCTTAACCAGGTCCAGCACACACAGACACAGCCCTAGACCATGAAGGAACAGGGACTGTGTTTAACCATGGCTCCTGCAGCAACCCAGCCAGGCACAAACAGGGCAGAACCACTGCTGGGGAGGCATTTACAAACACTGGAGTAAGACAAGTCCAGAATCTTGAATCTCCTGACCCCAGTGAGCTGCCCGTGGACTTAAATTTAAACTTCTATTATTGACATCTTACTGAAAGCTTAAAAGCTCCTGGATATTTGAATAACCAACATCTTAAGAGCATTAACCAGAGTTAATCCAACACCACACAAACTCTAATTGTTAGCAAATAGCAAGATTAACCACATTAATACACTCAAGTTTCCCATTGCTTTCGATCCCGATATTGGAATGACACAGGGAAAACTGAAAGAGTTTCAATCAAATTAATCTACCTTTGCACATGGATAGATAAAACAGATCTCTGGCAAAATTCACACTCACAACCACCACCATGGTCTACCCTGTGCATTTGTAGGGTTTCTTTTTGTATTGGTTTTTAGTGAAATCTTTAAAAGCCCCCTGGTTGAACAGGGGGATATCTACAACTTTAAATATCTAGATACCTAGATATTTACATATTAATGTATGAATCTAGTATTTATAAACTATATCTAGAAATAGATATATCTACCTATCTACAACTTCAACATTCTTCTAAATCTGCATGGCACAGAAACATGCACATGGGAGCAGTGCATCACTCTCAGCTCCCAGGAAATCAAGGCCAGTGATGCAAACAAACATTGTGGGCTGAGTTTTATGGAGACATGAAAACATCCCTCATTTTGTATGAATCCCATGGTCTGTGTCAGATGTAGGCCCTTCCCCAGCCCTGCTGTGCTGGCATGGTGAAGCAGAACAGAAAGTGCCCAGGCTCCCAGAGCCTTCTGCACTGGGAACAGACTGGTGAGACTGGTGACCACAGTCAGTCACTGCACAGACACAGGGAACAGGCTGGGGAGAGCAGCACAGGTCAGTCTCTGCACACAGACACAGGGAACAGGCTGGGGAGAGCAGCACAGGTCAGTCACTGCACACAGACACAGGGAACAGGCTGGGGAGAGCAGCACAGGTCAGTCTCTGCACACAGACAGATTCTCCCAGCCTGGTACACTGTAGCTCTGGGCATCTGAGCCCAGTAGCTCAGGGAGTAACTGCAGAGCAGCAGCTGGTACAAAAAAAATATCTTAAATCAGTAAGGTACAATGTGCTCTGTGGCATAATAAAAATAATAATGTCATTCTAAGTGCTCATGTTTGCAGACAGTAACTTCTGTGACCCAAAGCTCTAGAGCTAAATGTGATGAGCTGCATGCCCTGCTGTGCAGCAATGTCTATCAATTGCTCTGAGCAATAAATGCTCTTTCCTCAAGGAGATGTGTCCTTAATTATGAGCCAAATGCTGTGTGATGGGGCACTGCTCTGCCAGGGATGAAAGTCCTTGCCTTTCCCAGAATCACTGCAGAATCAGGCCCAGGAGGAACATGCCAGGAGAATGAGTGTCAGTGAGGCAGCTCCAGCACATCCTATACTCCAGTAAAAAAAAACTACCACAGTCCCAAGAGAGCTGTGAATTTACCAAGTGAACCCCAGGGAATCCAGCACACCAGTGAATACACAGTGATCTAATACAAGTATTTGACAGCAGAGGAGACAATGACAACTGTTTACATCCTATTCCAGAAATAAAGGGCTAAGGGAGATACTTGGAAATTAATTGCAATTGGATCCAGAGAGTAGGTTTTCAGGATTGGTGGTTTTTTTCCTCCTCCTTGCTGCTATGCCAATTCCTGTAATGAATGCACCTTTGACCAATGGCCCAAGAGCCCACAAAGCTTATTTTCAGCTTTATCCAGAGCTGCCACATGGACAGCTGAAGCACCCCCTGCACTGCTGAGTGCCACAAGTGTCCCTGAGCAAAAGCAAAGGTTTGGGGTTTGCTGCACACAGGAAGGATGGGGGGAAACCACCCACCAACAAACCAACTGAACTCAGGAAGCCTCAGCTGTCCCATGTGTATTATCACTGACATCTTGGTTACTCAGGAGAGAAATCCTTTCCCCTCCTGCACCCTTGGGATGGCCCAGAACAGGGTTCAGGTGCTACAACTGCACTTAACATACAAGTTGCTATAAGAGCAAAAATTTATGAAGAAAGTATCTAGATGATTCTTTATGGTCAAAATAAAGCATACAAAGAGAAATTACAATACTCAAAACCATGGACAACTCGGAAGAAACAATCTAGAGAAAAAATCCTGAAAGGAAAACAGTTTTGCCCAATTAATAAAACATTGCTGATGCAGCCTCAAGGAAGACAAAGCACCAGAACTGACATATGCAACTGGAAATAACCACTCTCAATATTCCCTTAAGCTTCCACAGAAGGCCATCAGACATCTGGCAGAGAGACAAGCTTAGAAAGAAATAAATTGGCAGAGATGTGAAGTGTTTCATCCAGCCAGCTTCAGCACAAGCAAAATCTCAAATGAATTACACAGATACATTAGTACTGCTTTTAAAACAGATGTACATTTAAATCTGGCATTTATATTCATTTGGAAATCTAAATAACAAGCAATACTGAAACAGGGATTTTTAGATGTCTGGAATGCTGGTATCTCCACATACTTATTTTGAGTACATAAATCTTAGGGCTTGTGTTTGGGCCTCAGTTACAGAAAAGAGCCTGCTGTTCTATTGTTGTTAGGTCCTTGGGCTCCTACACATAAAAACAGGGTGTACAGCGAGTGTTTCTGATTTCAGTCAGAATACACCTCACAATAATGCAGCAGGGCTCAATCCTCTTGGTACAGAGGAAAAGCAAGCAAAAATCCCAAACACAGCGTGTTTTGAAAGAGCATCTTTTCCTGCTCCCCCACCCCTCAGACAAAAATGCATTTTATAGTCTAAAATGGAATTTTGGCAGTTTTCATGAAAGAAGGAAATAAAGAATAAGCACATGAGATGAAACAATAAATACATTCCAGAGTGATTTGTGCAATACTACATGAATTCCTGAGGCTCCTGCAGTGCCAGAGAGGAGCACTGCTGGCAGCTCTGGAACTCCAGAGCCCCTGCAGTGCACTCAGCACGGAGGGGCAGCACCTCAGCACTGCTGAAAGGAGCAGGGGGCAGCAGGCACAGCCCCACCTCACCCTGGCCAGGACAGCTCCAAAACCAGCGCCAGCCCCTCTGGTGAATGGAGACACACAGGCTCCCCTCACCTGGCACAGGTGTGCCCTGAGCTGGGGCTCTGCCCACCCTGCACCCCTGCCAGACCCTTCCTCAGATTTCACTGACTTGGAAAAAAACCAAGCAAGTTGATAAAGTCAGAAGTTAATTAAATCCATTTTACTTCCAATTATCTGCCATTTCAGGCTGGATTATTACATGGTTAAAGTATGAGCAAGAAGGGTCTAAGAGCATCATTCCGTATTTACAAAAGGGAGCATTTCCATTTTTTAATTACAAAAAAACCCCAGTTCCATTAGTATTTTTAAGGAGTTTCCTAGAAAACTCTGATAACTATAGATTACTTTTTTTTTAATTTTTCATTTGCAATTCCAACACAACCACAAAACTAGAGACAGGCTTCCTTCACCAGGCAAAATAAAATTCGTTCCTGTGCACATGAACTCTTCAGGGTTTCACTTTGCCTTTTTTGCCACTAACTTCAAAGTAAAAGTCAGCTCTCCTGTGGGTGCGTTTCCACAGGAAATCCTGCCCCTTGTTCACTCTTATCCTTAAAGAGAACAGTTTCCTTTGGCTTGAAAGCAAACTGCCTGCAGCCCTGTGCCACAGTGAATACAGCTCAACACTAAATATAGACTCTCAAGGAAGGAAACATCAGCAGACAGCAGCAGCAGGAGTGTCAGCGTGCAGGGCTGGATGAACACTCTGCTAGCACAAAACCCCCAGAACAACCCACAGCGAGATCACAGCTTCTCTTCAGTTTGAGGGAAAAATGCTTCATTGCTGAAAATACACTTTAAAAATACCCAAAGTAAAAAAGCATGCAGAGATCAGGAAGGTGCCCTGCCAGCACTGCAGCCCCACAGCACCCTGACTGCTCCTCATGCTGGGGACAGCCACCTGAGCATTTTGAGTTTCCAGGCACGCGGACTCTGCCCAGCTCTGGAAAACTGTGTGCTGCTTGATTTGGGATGCCCACACTGCACAGAACCAGCAAACGCTGCCCAGTGCCCCTGCTCCCCTGCCCACCCACAGCTCCCCTGCAAAGTGACCACAACACCCCAAAGGCCACCCACAGCCTGTGACACAAACTGCAGCGAGCCCCAGCTGTGTCCCCAGACCGTGTGTGCTCCAGGACACAGCACGGCCAGCAGCAATGCGGCCCAGACCGGCAGCGCCGCGGCCCAGACCGGCAGCAATGCAGCAATGCGGCCCAGACCGGCAGCAATGCGGCCCAGACCGGCAGCAACGCAGCCCAGACCGGCAGCAATGCAGCAATGCGGCCCAGACCGGCAGCGCCGCGGCCCAGACTGGCAGCAATGCAGCAATGCAGCCCAGACCGGCAGCACTGCGGCCCAGACCGGCAGCAATGTGGCCCAGACCGGCAGCAATGCAGCAATGCAGCCCAGACCGGCAGCACTGCGGCCCAGACCGGCAGCCCCGCGGCCCAGACCGGCAGCAATGCGGCCCAGACCGGCAGCCCTGCGGCCCAGACCGGCAGCAATGCAGCAATGCGGCCCAGACCGGCAGCAATGCGGCCCGGGCCTATTTCCACACCTGCCTGGGGAAGGAGGAGGCTGGGGCTTGCCAAAGCACCAGCTCCAGCTGGGACACACTCCCTCATCCCCCCCACATCCCGGGACACCCCAAATCACAGCAAGGAGGGTGCCCGTGGCACCCCCTGTGCCAGCCCTGCCCCAGCACAGGCACTGCAGCCTCTGCCCCAGCTGACTGACTACAAACACACGCATGTGTTTTGTATGTGCAAATACACGTTAAAATGGTATTAACTGGGAGGAATAAGAGAGTGCAGGGAGCCAGCAGGCTGAAGCCAGCACACAGGGCTGTTGTTTGAGTACACAGCCTGTCCAATCCTCTCAAATCTTTACAGTGTCCCCCTGAAAGTTCTGTAGATTTCCACAAGGCTTTGTCCTGCAATAGAGCAAAAACATCTCCTGGCAAATCCAGTGTGAGAGCAATCAAGACAGGAAGCTTTGGCCAAAAACAAATAAACAAAGCAAGCAACCAGAAGTCAGTTTCCCACTATTGACACGAAATGTCTTGGCAAGGCTGAGCAAGCCATGGGGTTTTACATGAAGAGAGGCAGCTTATCCTCAAAATACTGGAAAATGGACTAAATGAAGAGACATGACAAGAGCAAAGATCTGTGACAGACTGGATGTGGCAGGCCAGACAGGATCTGTGGGAGCACAGCCCAGACAGACACAAGGTAGGGAAACCTTCCCAGCCCCCAAGTGCAAAGCAAGAACCTGAGCAAGGCAGCAGCAGGGCTGACCATCAGCTGGGCAGAAAGCTCCACACACAAAAAGAGCAGAACAAAAACGACAAGGCTTAGCAATACACAAACCCACAGGTAAAGGAACAACAAAAAAAATCAACAACAACCAAAAAAACCCACAAAAAAATAAAAAAAACCCCCCATTAAATAGCACTTTGCTTTTCTACACCCATCTACAACATTACTCACAAGACACAGCCAGGAATAGACACTTCCAATTTAGAAGTTGCATCTCCAGAATGTTTTTCCTCATTGTAACCATGTCTTGCTCAGATGAGAGACAAGACTGCAGCAAGAGAATTGCTGCACCCATCTCCCAGAACTACCGAACTCCTCCCAACCCACTGTACACACACATCCTGGCACACTGCACTGCTCACAGTTTCTCTCTCTGTGGCTACAGGAACCTGAAAACATGAGCCAGGTGCTCTTTAACCAGGAAGCAAATGAGTAAGGCTCGGGTCTCCTGACCTCAGGTCTGTTGCCACAGTTATAACATACAAGAATATAGAGAATAAGCACATGCTTGAAAATCAAAATGCAAGTCAAGCACTGCAAGAGCATGCACTCTGGGACCTGCTTATCAGAAGAAGAAGTGTTCCAGAGAAAATCACTCCCTTTGTTATACAATATTCACCATCCACTGCTGCTGCCAGGACAGACTGGAGGGAACAGAGCAAAGACACCCTCAGCTGAAAAACTTCCTTCCCACCTCCAACTGCCCTGTAATCAGCAGTGAGGCGAGTGTGCCAAGGATGGCCCCAGGAAGGGAGGTGACCCAGGCTGGGGAGCAGCCTGCACTGCCCTGGGACACTGCAGTGCTGTGACAGCCCTGCTCCGTGTGCCAGAGATGGAAACAGCCAGGCACAAAATCCCACTGCACAAACACTGTGTACACGTTTATCCAGCCAGGCTGGATCCAGCACTGAAAGCAAACGTGTGGCATTGTGAAGTGCCAGTGGGAGCCCCCATGGCCAGCAGGAACACTACTGCAGCCAAAATTCACCCTGTGGCCGTGGCTCCAGAAACTCAAAGCCACTATGGAAAATATTGTATATTTAAACCTAACTATTCAGAGATATCCTGTTTGCAGTGAGGCAACACCTCTATTTTTCTCTGTCACAAGGAAGTGCACTTCACCTAGTATCAACATTCCTCATGGTGCTGGAATGGCTCTTTTCCTGTTTAGGAAAATGGGCTTCAGGCTTCAGCTAAACTCTGAGAAGAAGTAAGGACAACTTCAGTGACTTTTTTCTCCATGACATTTTTTTCTTATTTTGAAACATCCCAAATGAATTGTGGGTTACACTGGGAAAAGCCACCTTGAGTTTGATCACCTGAAAGAGATGGAGCTGCAATGGGCTCATCACTGGCTGCCATGCATGAGGATGCATTTGGGGACCACGCTGCAGATCTGGGCACACCCTCACAAGGACAGCTCCACATGCTTTATGTGCTTCTCTAGGAGAGCTCTGGAAGCATATACTTATGCTGAAATACGGCAATTTTATTTTAAAAGGGCGAAACTGTCCTTACATTCAGGATTGTGAATTGGGATGATCAAGCCAACTGCCATTCCCTTGGGCTGGAAAGGGCCCCACAGTGCCCAGGCTGGAGCTGGTGCCTCCCAAGAGAGCCACAGGCAGCACCAGGGGGGAACAGAGCCTGCAGCTCAGGAACCACCACCCTCAGACAGCACTGTGCATCACACTCTGCGTTGGGATTTCTGCTCTGTGCCACACTTCTCCACACGGACACACTGCTCTCCACCTCGTGGCACCAACACTCCACAGCCCATTCCACAGGAAGAGTTATGGAAACTGCCAAAACCTACAGCAAACAATTCACCATCACGGTAATTTAGTTTAAACAATAGCAACTGTTTCCATCCTTGAAACGGATTTCATTTTTCAGAGCAGCTCAGCACTAAAATCTTGGTGTCTCACGAGTTCCAGCCCTCCTGGAAGAGCAGCAGTGCTACACACCCACAGCCCCCAATGCCAGCAGCCAGTGTCACCAGTGTGTCACCAGTGTCCCACCACAGCGCAGAGCCTGGCCACAGCCAGAGTCCTCCCCAAAGCCCCTGACACACAGAGGGACAAGGAGCAGGTTCCATGGGTGATCAATGCTGATTTAAACCTCAGATGCACGTGAGAAACAGAATTTCCTCCCTCAAGAAAGTTAAGACCTGTACTGGACTGCTGGAATACTTTGTTTATTCACACAGCAAAGTACAAGTGAGGGCACTTCACTTGGTGTTTTAGGAAAACAACTGAAAATTCTCTTCCTGCCCTGTGCTTACAAGCCTTCTTACACACCCAATTGGATTTTGTTTCCCTCTTAAGTTTTCACACAGATATGTTTCAAAGTAACACAAAATTTACTCAATTGCAGATACAGGTTAATAAAACTAACTGGAATTATTTATCAATGCATCAGTTTTATATTTCTACTCAAAACTAAAAAGGTTTGATACACTGGGATTAGCTACATCCATCCCCATCCATTGTCCAACTTCAGAAGTCACCAGTAACATCAAAACAGATGCTTCAAACTTTCTCCCAAATTCCACAGCAAAACATCAAGTTTGTTGTATTTCTTTTCCAGAGCTCAGAAGCTCATTTTCCACCCGAGCTGCCAGCACAGGTGTCCTGTGTGACAAGTACACTGAGAAGGGGCTGACACTGAGCTCAGTGTCAGCTCACCTGCTTTGCCACCTACTCTATTTTCAGAGCAGAGAGCTCAGAGTGACAGGGCACAGCTTGGAACATGCTAAATAGAACAGACCTGCTCTTGTTTTCAACCATAACTGGCCTGTCAGAGACCCTTAAAGGCACACCAAATGTCTGACCCATGTTAACTCCAGAGTTTCCCTGCCATTCTCCCATTTGCAGTCTTTAATTAACAAGAGGACATTAGCCACGGTGATCACTTCACAGCTGACGCAGATCAGCGTGCAGAGCACAGTAAATGATGAAGCTGTGACTCTCCTGAGGGCTCAGCAGGGCTCTGGGTCTCCTCACCTGCCTGAGGTGTGGCTGCCTGTGCTGCTCCAGAGCCCCCAGCCCGAAACCAGGAACGTGACAGGAACCCACCAGAGCCAGAGGAGCTGTGTCCCTGTGGAGCCAGGCACTGCCCAGGGAGCAGGAACCTGCAGCCTGTCCCACAGCCAGGGACAGCACAGCTCTGGTGGCACCCTCAGACAGAGCCTTTTGTGCAGCTTTACAGCCAGAGAACACCCAGCGTGAAAACAACAGATCCCAGCTCCCAGCTGGGGCTCCCTGAGCATCCCCAGCCTGGGCTCCTCCCTGGCACATCCCACACAGGGGCTGCCAGTGAGTGACCCAGATCACACATCCCAGCTGGCTCCTCACTGCGGCTGGGACTCTGCAGCTGTAATTCCACTTACAGCCCAATGACAGCAGGGGACACGGGCAGGTTCTCAGATCCCAGACACACAGATAAAATTAACCATGAATTAATTAACCCTGAGTTTAGCTACAGGCTGGCGGGAATGGTGCTCAGGGCCAGCGCTGGTTCCAGCTACAGGCTGCAAATCCACTGAGCCCAAAGGAACACTGTGCCTGTATATCTGTATGTGTGTATATATATATATATAACACCTACACATATGGGGTTGGGGTACACCTGTGTATCTCTGTCTGCTGTGAGGAATTAAAGTCCTTGAGGTGCAAACTCTGGCACTGGCAGGTTTCTGAGTGCCACTTCTTGCTGCAGCAGCAAGGCAGCCCGTGGTGCTGCTGGGATCAATCACACAGAGGGGACACAGCCACACCCTGCAGCTTGCAGGGAACTGCAGCACAAACAAGCGTGCTCCAAAACTAGCACTGCCAACACCGAGGTGAAGATTTCACTGACTTGGAAAAGCCAAGCAAGTTGATAAGTCAAGAGTTAATTAAATCCATTTTACTTTCAATTAACAGTATAAAAGTGCAAAGACAGACTTTTTAACTGAGTGTCAGATCTTGTAAGATATTTAAGATTAAACAGACATTTCCACCACAGGAAACAGAGCAGACATACCAATTAAATTAATTTTAAAATATCAATAAAAATATTGAGGACTTGGTTTCCAAGTCTATTTTGGAGCTTTTGAAGCATTTTAACCTGCATTCCCCCCTGAATTATCCAAGGTACATTATTCCCCCAGAGACACCAAGCACTCAGTGCCCAGGCAAAGCCAGAACAGATGCTGAACATCAGCCAAGAGCTCTGCCAGGCTGCAGAGCAGGAGTGCAGTGAACTCCCTCCAGGAAATCAGGGAAATGCCAGCCATGGAACATCCCCAGCTGCAGCTTCTGGCTTTCCTTAGAGAGCATTAACCCCCAAACTCTTCCCTGACCGACTTCAGACCTCATGAAATGCTAAATTTTCTCTAAGTCTCAAATTCCTCAGCCTTATAACAGCAGGGAAGCAGCCTTCCCATGTCAACAGCCAGCAGGCAGCTCACTGTCCTGCTGCACGCACACCTGGGCTGCACAGACACACACCTGGGCTGCACAGACACACACACACACACCTGGGCTGCACACACACCTGGGCTGCACAGACACACACACACACACACACCTGGGCTGCACAGACACATACACACACACCTGGGCTGCACGCACACCTGGGCTGCACACACACACACCTGGGCTGCATAGACACACACACACACACCTGGGCTGCACACACACCTGGGCTGCACACACACACACCTGGGCTGCACGCACACACACACACCTGGGCTGCACACACACACACA
>JAOTQZ010000297.1:35382283-35392655 GCA_026546895.1 Pogonocichla stellata | reverse complement strand
TGTCCCTGTCTCTGTCCCGGCCCCTGCCCCCGGCGGTGTCCCCAGGAATGTGCCCGCGGGGAGCGGTCTCGGGGCGCGGCGCACACGGCGATGGGGCCGTGCCGAGAGGGGACAGGGGCGGGGGGCGATGCTGGACCAGCGAACGCCCCTGGAGCGGAGCCGCGGCTCTGGGGGTCCGTGCAGAGCCCCGCAGTGTCCCGCAGCTCAGGCGGCCCCCGCTGCGGAGGGAACCTGCCCGGTGACTGCCAAAGAGCCCCGAGCAATGGCCGATCAGTCGCTGCTGCCCTGCCCTTGGGTCCGCGTGTCCCGGCTGCTCAGAGGGACACAGCGGGCAGCCTGCGCGCAGCCGAGGTGACGCTGAGCTCACGGGTCACTCCTCTCGAGTCTCCTCTGTGGCAAACTTCACCCGGCGGGGTTGCAGCTGGAATGGCAAAAGCTCTGCCAGATCCTGAGCACCGGCCTTCCTTGTCAGAAGGTACGGATGAAACACACAATCAAATAAAAAAGATACTGAAATTCTGGAATTCTGCCTCATCCATGGGATGACCTCCAGTGCTCTGTGGCACACAGATAGATGCAATGCAGAGACACCAACAGTGCTGGACTTCTCTGGAAAGTCTTTTCCGAGGTTTTGTGCAGCTCCTGAGACCACAGCAGAAAGTTGCACTGTAGATCCCGTGATCTTACATGGATGCAGCCATCAGAGCTGTCAAAAGTAGCAGATCCAATGCACCGTCCTGGTATGTCTTGATACATTCACAGACAGGGAAAAAGAAACTAAAATGGGGAAGGAACTTGTGCTGCTGTTGTGTTTTTGGCAGGGTCTTGCAGCTTTCGGCCAACAGCGATTACATCAAAGCCAGGGCACGCTGGAGGGAGCCGTGTCGGATTACACCAGCTGGAAAGGGATCCCAAGCCATGTGGCATCCAGGTGAAAAGTTTGGCAGGGCTCAGGAACAGGAAACTAGAATGAAAAGAAGCCAGTGAGGAATCGCCCTGCGATTGCAGGGACTTTGCCAATTGCCCCAGCAGAGGCAGTTCTGCAGTGTGAGTATCACAGCTGCACACGAGCACAGCAGGGTCTGCCCAGTGCCCGGGCTGAGGGCTCCGAATCCCTCCCCTCCTGCACAGGGAGGAGTGGGTAAAAGCTCAGAGAACAGGAATTGAAAGTATCACAGCGTTTTCATAGAAAGCATTTTCAGATGAGTGCCCAAGAGCCTGCTGTATCCCAGGGATTATCATGGAAGCTGTTTCCAACAGCAAGGAGCACTGAATGCCAAACGAGGAGCAGTGGCACCCAAGAGCAGGCCTGTGTGTGGGGAAGCACAGGCCACACAGAACATCCCAGAACATCCCCTGTTCCCACAGAGAAGGGGACAGGAGCAGCCCAGACGTGTGGCCTGGGCAGCTCCAGCAGTGGGCTGTGGCAGGAATGATTGAAGCTGGATTCTGGGCTGCTCCAGGAGCCAGGACAAACATGATGGAAGGGGTAGAGAGAGGGGACATGAGCTGGTCTGCAAAGCAAGTTGTGCAGGGCTGATAGTTTGGTACTTGTTAAATTTGGATGGACAAGGTCTGTACCTGTCCTGTGTGGGGAAAAAAAATTGGGCAAATGCGTTTGAATATGAAAGTTTGCCCATGGCAGTGGGGAAAGGAGCAGTGAGTAAAGCACTCATGAAGGGTGAGGGCTGAGTTCAGTGCCCTGATGTGAATGTTAAAGCTCAGTGGGTGCTGCAGAGCTGATGCTTTCTGTCACATACTGCAGAGGATAGCTCTCAGAGGCATGGCTCAGTGTCGTGGTGGGGTGACAGGAGTGAGTGTGGAAGTGCCCCCGTGTCTATAACCTTTACAAATGCCATTTCTTTTTCTAAATTTTTTTTTTTTAAAAATGCTGCATTTGATCAGGTCTGTGATACAGATGACAAAATTCTTTGTATTTCCTGGAGTGGATCTCCTTTACCCCAACAAACACTGAATCCAGTGGCAGTCCATGCTATGCACTGAAAACACTGCTTTAAAACAAATAAATAAAATATAGTTACTGCATTTGTTATTCAAAAGCAATTTCCAGGTGCACCACAACGTTTCCCAGTGTGCTTGTGGATGTGGATGTTTCTGTTCTGCGTTTGCAGCCAGGGTGGTTTACAGGAGGGACAATGTACACTTTGAGGGTGGTGAGGCACTGGAACAGGTTGGTTAAGAGGTTGTGGCTGCCGCATCCTGGAAATGTTCATGCCAGGCTGGGTGGAGCACTGAGCAGCCTGGCCTGTGAAGGTGTCCGTGCCCATGGCAGGGGGTCCCTTCTGACCATTCTGTGACTCTGGCAGAGGGTAGGATGTGATTCTCTTTATGCTGAGTGTGCAGGAGTGGATCAGGGCAGGAAGGACATCACAGGCTGGTGCCTTCAGTGGGACTGTTCCAGCTGCTCAAGAAGGGAGATGCTGCTGCTGCTGCTGCTGCTGTTCTTTGGCAGGACAGCCTGGTGGTGCCTGCTGCAGCTCCTGCAGTGAGGTCAGGCTGGGGAGCAGCCTTCATCCCGCTGCAGACAACATCAGGACACATGGGGAAAAGGCAAGTGGTGAAGTTTGCACCTTCACTGCCCTGGGCAGCTGTGTCAGTGTTTGTCACCATCAGTGACAAAGCCCACAGGTAAAGGGATCCTAAAGAAAAGGACAGGTACACACAGGAACAAAACTGAGGGCTCACAAATCCCCCCCTGTGACAGCAGGCAGCTGTGCAGCACCTCTGCAGGATCTCAGTCTGGCTTCCTGCATCACTGAGCACTCTGTGAGCAGCAGAATGCAGTCCCAGGAAGGTGGTGCCTGGACAGCTGTGAGCATCTGTGTGTCAATGCAGGAGCCAGAGGCAGACACCCAGCAATAGCCCAGGGCTCTCAGGGAGGCGTTCCTGCCATCAGCTCCTTCCAGCAGCACAGAGCTTGCTAAAGGGCCTGTGTCCAAAGTCTCTTGAGCAGTAGGGAAAGTTCACACTGATAATCATCTTCAACGATGGCAGCTGTATTCACAGGATCACTGAGGTTGGAAAAGCCCTCCCAGCCCATCAAGTGCAGCTGTGTCCCATCCCCACGTTGTCCCCAGCCCAGAGCACTCAGTGCCACCTCCAGGAATTCCTGGGACACATCCAGGGATGGGGATCCAACCCTCCCTGGGCAGCTCCAGCCAAGGCCAGAGTAAAGTCAGTAAAGATTTAATGCACAATAGGGACAGTAATGTCAGCTTCCCCATTCTTCCCTCCTGGGTGTTTTGGGATAACACAGGTCCAGCCTTGTCCCCTCGTGGCTGGGAGTGCTCTTTGCACGGTGACCATGATGCATGTGCTTCACTGAAGGCCAGGCAGTTGCAGAGAAATTGCCAAAAGCCCGTGGTGGATCAGGGGTGGGGATGTTTATTTGTGCCCCCCAGTTCCTCACCCAGCAGTGCCCTGCATCCCTGTCACTGTCCATTTCTGACTGCCCAGCCCTGCTGGCACTGGACACAGCACTCCACGTGAATGCTCTGGAGACTTCCCGAGCAGCCAATGCGAGCGAGGGGGATGAGGTGAGTAAGTGTTTTATCATCCTTTAAAAGGGCTTTCCAGTCCCTGGATGAGCACTGGGAGGTCCCTGGCACAGTGTGGAGCCAAGCTGTGGGTCACAGGCACTGACGTGGCTGTTCCTGCACTTCCTGGAGCTCACCTAAGGCTCAGCCTGGTGACTAAGCCTGGCTTGGAGGAGAGCTTGGCTCTGCCATTGTGCTGCTGTTTCCTGCTGGGCATCCCACAGGTGTTCTCACGCAGGGCTCTCACTTTCTGGTGGGTCCTTCATGTCTGGCTGCCTTTGCAGTGTCCTCACACACATCCAGATGAGACTTACTGGAGCTGCTCTGACACTGAAATGAAACCTACACATGGTTAGGATGGTTCTTTCTGCATTTGTCACTCACCAAATAAAGATTAACAGAGAGTTTTGAGCTTTTAAAGTTCAGCCAGAAGAACTATTATTGTAGAAGCCAAACAACAGCCCTACCCCCAAACTGTTTGCTGCTCCTGTTTTTAAACATTTTGCTGAATAAAAGATTTTTTTGTAAATTCTTTCACCTCTTTGTGTTTCTCATATTTATTCTCTTCTCACAGTTCTTTCTCTTGCGAGGATTTAGCCCCAGATGGATCTGTCTGGTCTGCTAAATGCTATCCAAATATTTACTTTTTACAGCTCATAAAGAGTCACACCCTGCAAACACTTCTTGAGAAATCCTAAAGCATTGTATGGGCTTTGTTTTGGGGTGTTTGGTAGGTCAGTGAGGTGCAGCTGCTCCTGGACTGCTCATCTCAAGGCCTCTACCCTTTACAAGCAGTGTTGGTAGGAGGGCAGTGCCTGGGAAATCACCCTTGCCAGTGAGCAATCACCCTTCCTCGTGAGCAGGAATCCACATTCCAAGCACCAGCAGTTGGGAAAGGCTGGGCCTGGCACTGGAAAGCTGCAGCACCATTTATCTGTTCAACAGAAATGTGCATTGAGCAGTGATTTATGGCAATAAAACAATAAATGTGGTGCTGCTGTGCTGGGTCTCAGCTCCCCTGAGGGCTTTGAGCTCAGCAAACCCAGTGGGACAGCAGGGACAGCAGGGACAGCAGTGTGCTGGGGAGTGTCCCTGGCAGTGCTGGGGATGGCAGTGTCATCACCTGGGGGCTTTGTGTCAGCACAGAGAGTTGGTGAGCGACCCTGAGACTCCTGTGACTCCCCTGGTTTGCTCCAGGTGCCCCAGTCTGACCCTGCTCCACTCCAGAAACCTCTCGAGGTCATTGATTTCAGGGCTGAGCAATGTGCCCCCAGGCTGAGCAGCCTTGTCCCTCTGTCCTTTGTCCTCTGTCCCTCGTCCATCTGTCCTCACCCTGGACAGCCACGGGTGCTGGGTGGCAGGGGCTGTGCTGTGAGTGCAGCATCTCAGCCAGAGTGCTCTTGGAACAAGCAGGAAAACCTTTGGCTTTTCTTCCCCTGTCTGCTCCCTAAGGCAGGGTGTGAAACTGGGGCTCTGTCTCCTGGATCCTTTGCTGGTACAGAAGTGAAAAAGTGCCCAGAACCCATTGGCACTGTGGCAGAAGAGTGAGGACACACGGCTTTCAAAGCCAAACCCTCACCTGGCATTCCCTGGCACAGCAACAGGGCAGCTGTGACCCTGATTTTCTGCTGAGAGCATTCAAAACTTATTACAGTTAGTTGGATTATTACTATTACTTAGTTGGCTTTGTGCCTCTGCCAGCTAGGGATGAGCTGTCTCTGTTTGCTCTTGGATAAAGTTCAGTCTTGGTTACAAAAAAGCTGTACGTATAGAAAGGTGTGAAATGGAAAATTGTATGAATTATGAATATATGGATGACATTAGAAAAAGCAGGATATCTAAACAACAAACCATTGGTCATTCTGTAACAACCTCCCAGAGCCCAGGAACAACCTGAGACAAGGTGCTGGTGCAGCAGTGCTCAGTGGGGGTCTGTGTGGCTGCCCCAAGGCTTTCCCAAGGTCATGACAAGGAAATTCCCCATCTCATAAGCAAATCATTCACACATGGAAGCAACTGATTTATAATTGAAGCCACTTACTGTTTCCCAGAATTTGGTTTCTTTCAAAGCAGAGCTGTGATATAATTTGGGTGTCTGTCCCTGTGATTAGGCCAAACCTGCTGTCTCCAGCAAAACGACTCCAGTTCTTTTTCTGCACCCAGCTTTTTGTAGAAATTTGATTTTCCTCGAGCCTGTTAAGAGAAGCTGGGGCTGTGTGGGAAAGGCACAGGGGTGGCACGCTGAGGTGAAGCAGCAGTGAGTCCTGCTGGGCTCTGGAGCCCCTGGAGGGAGGGCAGCTCCTGGATGTGCCCCCACAGAAGCAGAGGGAGCCCAGGGCCCACAGCTGTGGGCTGGCTCAGCAGGAGCCATTCCTCATGAATCCAGTCTCCATCCCTCCCTGAGCTGCCCACACACAAAATACACAGAAACAGAAACATCTGGATGCAGTTAAGGATGGGCAATGCCATGAGCTTGGTCTGTAGCTTGCACAGCCACTGGCACCTGCACCCCTTCCAGCCTGCCCTGAGGCTGGGATGGAGAGGCCCAGAGGAACAGAACTTTTACACTGAATTACACAAGGAGTAGCAGTGTCATTGCTGCACAAAGGCTATTACCTAATCACCTAACATTAAAGAAATAGATTAACATGGTGTCTGTTCTCCCAGGACCATAGATATTTTTGTGGGATATGGCATTATAATAAAAATTCCCCAGACTTCTACTTAATCTAGAAAACTCATTAAATAGATTCAATACACTATGGAATTCTATATAGAAATATTATTGTTAAATGTGTACCATATTTCTCTGCCTTCTCTGCCCAATCATTCTCATCTTGTAGCATATTTTACAGTGTGAAGGAGATAGAGAGAAGAGTCAGAGCTGATGCAGGCTTTACAGACCAACAACCTGTGTGCTGTCATAGAATCACAGAATGCTTGGAGTTGGAAGGGACCTTGGAGCTCATCTCATTCCACCCTCCTGCCATGGGCAGGGACACCTTCCACTGGGCCAGGCTGCTCCAAGCCCTGTCCAACCTGGCCCTCACTGTGTGGGAAGATGGGAGGAAATGGGCCATAACTTGTAAATTATTTGATCATAAAAGATGAGCTCAGCATGAACAGAAAATCAGGACTAAACCATAGCCTGGTGAGGGTTTGGATCCTCAGCCAAAGATGTGTTACAAACCACACACATCTCACCTGAGCTACAGCCACACAACTTTCCTGAGCCCAGAACATCAGCCTGTCTAAGGATTTCTAGGGCATGTCTGACCATGCAGGAGCACAGCTCTCCACTCCAGCAGAGACTTTGGGAGCCTCTGTCAAAGCAGGACCTCCTTGCTCCTTGCCAGGCCCAGTGCACAGCAGCACATCCGTGGATGTGCAGGGAAGGTCGTGGTCAGTAGCTCTGCTCATCTGGAAAGAGATGGTAACCTGTAAAGCTTTGGCTTCAGAGCAGAAAGCAGAAGTGGGAGGAGCAGCTGGAGATTCTCGGAGAAATTCCTGCAGGACCTGAGGCTCACCATGAATCTCAGTGGTTTTGCCTTGCTCACTTGGGTACTGTCGTGTCCCCCATGGATGTTTAAGTGCTGCACACTAGAGGAAATGCCCCACAGACGTGTGACTGTGAGGCAGAGAGCAGCCAGTCCCCCCTGAGCTGCACCCAGGCACCATCAGGGAGCCTGAAATGGCTGAACCGTGCAGAAGCAGCCCTTGAAATGATGCTCTGCTTCCCCTGTTAAAAGCACTGATGGGAGCTGTGCAGCAGTGTGCCCAGGCTGTGGTGGGACTCAGCTAACCAGAGGGGTTACCAGAGTGTGTCAGGAACGTTCCCAGGCTCTGCTCTGGATCTTTGGGATCACTGAAATGCCATCAGTGAGTTCAAGGTGTGGGGTTTTGGAGTTGTACCCAGGGAGAGCTTTCCTGAAGGAAAGTAGCATTGTCCTGCCAGGCAGAATCCTTGTTCTACAGCAGCACATGGAAGCAATAGCCTCAAACATGCCTGGAATAAACTCTCCTGCTGCAGATAAACAACAGGGCACTGCACGGAGCGGCTGCACGGCTCTGTGGCTCTCTTGGACACCACTTGTGTTTAAAAATAAGCTGTTTGGTTTCTGTAGCACCAGTGAAAGTAGAGAACGTTCTTTTTTCGGAGGAAATGGCTTCCCATGCAGAGCAGGGAGGGAGGCAGCAGGGCGAGCAGCCAGAGGGGAGGAAGAGGGAGTTGAAGGCTGAGGCTCCTCCTTCCCAACTGAGTAATGGAAAAACGATGTAAGAATTCCAGCATCTGAATAAATATGTGCCCTATGACCTTAATCCCCTAGGAACCAAAACCATCCAGAGTCAGATAAAAATAGTAAACCCTTTACATTGGTGAGGGAGAGCAGCCCTGCTCACAGCTAATTAGCTCAATCCTGTTAATAGTGGGGAGCTGGGCAGCCACGGGGAAGCAGGTGTTCCAGAGATGGCTGAGCTGAAGGCACAGCCAAGGATGAAGGCGAGGATGA
This sequence comes from Pogonocichla stellata, assembly GCA_026546895.1. Classification (NCBI taxonomy): domain Eukaryota; kingdom Metazoa; phylum Chordata; class Aves; order Passeriformes; family Muscicapidae; genus Pogonocichla; species Pogonocichla stellata. The sequence goes on along the minus strand of JAOTQZ010000297.1, from coordinate 35,384,587 downwards.
TGCTGAGGACACTCACACCTGTTGAACCACAGGGAACAGTGAATGGCCAGGGAGGATCCACCACAGCCAGACACCGAGTGAGACCCCCAGAGCGACTCCTGCCTGATGGCAGCTGCTGTTCTAGACCCAAAACCTCACCTTACAGACCTTGCTGGTGCTGGGAACCGTGGCTGGACAGCACGGATCCCTAAAAAAAAAAAAAAAAAAAAAGATAATTACAGCGATCCTGACAACAAATGCCGATGAATTGTTCGGGCTCGAGTGTGCCACTTTATTTAAAGTATGACAGCTTCACAGCGAGCCAAAGTTGAACTTTTATTCAGCCTGTTCTGGAGACAATGGGTTGCTTCAATCAGCATTCACAGCTATTTGCTCTAGTCCTGAATACCTGTGCCATTAGTCAGCGTGGGGTTTTCCTTACAATTCCCTGTGTGCAAACATTAACACCAGGAGAGCTTTTATTCAGCTTTGCAGAGCTCTATTTCAATTCTTTATGAACCTGTATTGTTTAGTGTCCCTCTCATAGCCAAAATTGTTTGCAATTTAAAGGAAGCAGCTTTATTTTTCTTCTTCAGTAGCTGTCAAGAGACAGATAACCAGAAAAATATTCTCATGATCCTGTTTCTACTTTTGCCTAGTAGAGGAAAGTGGATCTGAGAATAATACCCAGTGCTTCCCTTCACGTGACCATTCTGCAGACATCATATTTGCAGGTTACCTGGAGAGCTGGCATCAGTCTCCAACACGGGCTCCCTGTACTTCCCACGTTACTGGTGAGGCCCATGGAGAAGTCCAGGAATGGACAAGACCTGGATGTGGTTAGTGCAAAGTGCCTTTTTCTAAATCCAGCACTTAACAGAAAAGTTGTTACAAGGACACAATTCCCTTAATTGTAAATACAAGCAATTCATTAGGAATACCTTTTTCTCCAGAGTGCCCCAGCTGGCTCCTGTGGGTTTGCTCAGGAGCTCTGGGCTCCAGGCTGGCATGGCCAATGTGATTTCCCTTCCCTCTCCAGGTGATGGACCCAGGAGCTGCAGAGAATGGGAATCCTGGGCCCACCAGGTGTTTGGCTTTGGAGAGCTCAGAGCTCCAAACACCTTGGGAGCTCATCTCAGGTGGTGACCGAGGGTGCACAAGGGGTGGGCATCTGCTGCCCCTCTTTGTACATGTGCAGAAACCTTTCTGGCCTCATTTTAACTAACTTGGTTTTGTTCCTCCAGGAGCTGTTTGACACCACGGAGGGGTATGAGCTGGAGACCACCCACTGGCTTACCCTTATGTAAGCCTTTTAAAAACAGTAATGGTCCCATTAAAGGGAACAGATTTTTATCAGGACAGAAACATGGTGAGCAGCAAGAGACTTGGCTGCTTTGGGTATGGATTCATGAAAGTCATTTCAAGGCTCTCTGGGAGCATAATTAGAAACATGAAGTCCTGGGATGTCTTCCTTCTTTTTAATCCAAAACTACTTTTAAGAGCTGCTGGCAGCTTGAAAAATGGTTATTAAAAGAGAAACAACTCCAGCCAGTTTGAGGGACAATCAGCCTGTAAAGTTTCTCCACAAAATTTTAAGGTTTGGAAAAAGATCTACTTATTCAATTGGGAACAGGACACAGGCTGATTCTGGAACAGAAAGGGATGTCAGAAACATGAAAGGAAAGCTGTCCTTTAAGCTCCCACATGGTGATTTAATTCAAGGTGACAGATACCTTTGCTTTTTGGAGCAACACCTCCTGCAGAACTTTCAGATGAAGGGAGGCTTTAAAAGTTCCCACAATCACATAAAGGGTCCATGGGAGAGCCTGGCAAAAGCTTGTCCCTGTTACATTATCTAGGGACAACAAATCAGGCATAGAGATGAAATGTTAATTCATCCAAGATGTGATTCTCAAAGGCTTCTCTGCCATGTTAAACAATATTTGCCTTTGAGCAGAGCAATAGGTAAGGACAAAGCAGTTACTGGCCGTGTGTTAAATTGCTGGAGGGTGCTCAGACAGCACTGGAGGCCTGGGAAAGGGAGCCAAGATTGGTGCTTTTCCATGACTGAAAGACAGCTTTCCCTTCTGTGGGGCTTGCACAGTGATGTGTCAGTGGACCTGACCTCCTTTTGGTGCTTACTCTAAGGGTAACACATCTCTTTCCTGCTTTCTCTCCTGAAAAGGTTCTGTTGAGATTTTAGAGAAAATCACAGAACTGTTTGGGTTGGAAGGGATCCCAAATCCCCCCCAGTGCCACCCCTGCCATGGCAGGGACACCTCCCACTGTCCCAGTGCTCCAGCCCCAATGTCCAGCCTGGCCTTG
>JAOTQZ010000297.1:35366315-35378766 GCA_026546895.1 Pogonocichla stellata | reverse complement strand
CAGTGCAGCAGTGCAGCAGCAGCAGTGCAGCTGTGCAGCAGTGCAGCTGTGCAGCAGTGCAGCGGTGCAGCAGCAGTGCAGCAGCAGTGCAGCTGTGCAGCAGCAGCGCAGCAGCAGCGCAGCAGCAGCAGCGCAGCAGCAGTGCAGCAGTGATGCAGCAGCGGCGCAGCAGCAGTGCATCAGCAGCAGTGCATCAGCGCAGCAGTGCAGCCATGCAGCAGCAGTGCAGCAGCAGTGCAGCAGCGCAGCCGTGCAGCCGTGCAGCAGCAGCCGTGCAGCAGCAGCAGTGCAGCAGCAGCGGTGCAGCGGTGCAGCAGCAGCAGTGCAGCTGCAGCAGTGCAGCAGTGCTGCAGCAGCAGTGCAGCAGCAGTGCAGCAGCAGCACAGCAGTGCAGCAGTGCAGCAGCAGTGCAGCAGCAGCAGCACAGCAGTGCAGCAGCAGTGCAGCGGTGCAGCAGCAGCCGTGCAGCAGGGTCTGCAGAGGGCCCCAAGCTGCTCCCAGGCCGGCTGTGTCTCAGTGTCCCCACTCCTCAACATGGGCAGTCTGCAGCGCCATGTGCTTGCAACTTCAGAGAAAGGATATTCTTGGTGTAACTATAATTCTTTCTTTTACTTTTTCTATAATTGAGGTGAATTCAGTGTAATTGGAAGCATCTGCTCCGATTTTGGCGCCCGATATAGCGTGGTATTCTGCATCTCCTGGAAGACACTCTCCTTCTCCAACTCCCACCAGATCCAGCTAAAAATAGTTCATCTAAATCACATTCTCTTGGGCAGAGGTGCTCTTCAGCTCCCAGGGTTTGCCCCTCTGTGGTAGTGGGTTTCTTGTGCAGGCAGGGGCAGGGGGAAGGCACCCAGGAGCGTGCAGGGGACAAGCCCCACTGTCACCAGTGTCTCACCTGGGGGAGGTGGCACTGATGATTCCCAGAGCTGTGACACCAGGGAAAGGCACACGGCCCTGGCACAGGCAGGCTGTGACCCCGAGGGACCCCAGCTCCTCCAGGGATACGGGCTGCAGTGCCTGCACCAGGGCTGAGACGCTTCCCCTCCTGAGCTGGGTCTGCTTTGGTTTTTGGTCATTCCTGCAGGGAGAGGAACACCCCTCACACAATGGCATCAGCACAGGGCTGTTCCCTCTGCCATGGGCTGGGGAGCTCCTCTGGCCCTGCAGCCACACTTGTGCTCCTCACAAGAGTAACTGCATCCCCTAGGGTTAGTTTGTCTCCTCATTTTGGAGCTTAGCATAGGCTGAGCAAGCCTAGAGGATTTCTGGAAACAGAGGAAACTCGTACAAGAGGGTTTGCGTGGATGTCTTGGCACAGTGCAGGGGGCTGTGGCAGTGTCTGCTCTGCAGCCAGCAGGCGCTGCTTGGGAGGTCAGGGTGTTTCCAGAGAGCAGCATTTTGGGGGGTGGAGGGCTCTCTTGTGCCACTTTACCCAAAAATCATCCCCTGGCTGGGGGAATCCCCTGGCTGAGCTGCTCTTAGAGCCATGAGCTGCACACAGACGATGTGTCTGAACAGGAAAGGTCACAGGAATGTTTTCAAATGCCCAAACCTCTGCCTGTATTTAGTGCATACATTTACACACAAGTGCTCGTTTCAGATTGGTTCCCAGCTCCACTCAATCCCCTGGTTCTCAGTGCATGAAACTGAGCATTGCACTGTATTACAGAAATTGGTTCTTTGAGCTTTATTTTGTCTAAAATTTATCATAACAGAAGGTACATGTTAATATTACATGTAATTCTGCTTGTAGGCAAGGCTTAGTCCTTTCCTGGGAAGGCTTACAGTCTCAGAGCATGGCTTTTGATCCAGTTCATGTTCCCCTGCAGGAGCTGCCGCTATGGCTGAGTCAGGATTGAGAGTACGTGGAGAACGAGATGAATAACACAGTAAGTATGTTGCAGTTTCACTAGACCAATAACTAGAGATTCAGAAGTTCATTTAACCCTGAAAACTAAAAGCAGTGAAGCTGTGAAGAAAGCCAGGGTATTTGCTCAGGTTTCCTGGTCTCCTCCCACGCTCATGCCAGCAGACCCTACCTGTGGGAAGGATTCCCAAATGAGTTCCTTTCAGAAAGTGCTTCAGGGTGTGAAGCAGTTAGAGCACAAATACCCAAGTCATGAAATAGCAGTGTCTGAAGACCTAACAGATGATGACAGCCCAGATATTAAGGTTATTTTTTATTTCCTAGTGGGAATGAAGCTTCAACATTTTGTCTTTCTCATTCTGCTAAGCCTGAAGAAGTCAGGGGTGCGAGTGGGGCACCTAAGGACCTGAGGGGCTGAGGGGACCTGGAGGACAGATGGGATCAAGGGGCTGCAGCTCCTTCACTGCCAGGCCATGGGTGTTAGCACTGGGACCTATCCCCCCCACCTTCCTCCTTCCCTCCACTCCATGCCACTCCAGGGAGCACAGGCAGTGATTCCCACAGGCTGGATTTGGATACCAGAGGAGACAAGGAAACTCTGGTTAAGGTTTCTGAATCTCACTGTGACATCTGCTCCCTGTGAGCAGCAGCAGTGCTCCCCATCACCCCAGCACACTGCACCCCCAGCCCTCTGCTCCCCAGGCTGCCCTGGCCCTTGGCACCCTGCCCCAGCCCCAGGCATCAGCCCTGATGTGCCTGCCAGACACTGCAGGCTTTCCCATCCTGTTTGTGCTGGGAGTTTGGTTCTGTAGGGGCTGCAGCACAAATGGAACTCCAGGAACCCGTGGCCACCTTGCAGGCTGCCCTGGCCACCCTCACCCTCCTCCAGCCAAACTCCCTCCCTCTGCTCACCTCCCCCAGGGGCTGCCCAGCTGTCTGGTTCAGCTGTGGGCAAGGCTGCTGGACATTCCCTGTGCTCCCACACCACCACGGGCACATGGGCACCTGCCCTGTGGGCACCTGCCCTCTGAGCACCTGCCCTGTGCCCCCCTGCCCCAGGCTCTGCTCCCCAGCTCCTGTGGCAGCTGCCGAGGGGCAGGGAGGAGCAGAGTGACCACTGACCCCCCTCCTCCTGTGCCCCTGGACAAGGACATGCCCTCTGGGGCACAGGGGCTGTGCCAGCACCTTCTGTGATGTTCCTTCCCCTCAAACCCCCTGAGCTTGCTGTGGAGGTCAGCAAGCACTCCTGCCCACACAGACAGGGCTCCCTCTCAGCTCACATCCATCTTGTGTTCATGAGGGCTATAAATACATCTTGCATTCTATACAAATCAGGCATGCACTGAAAATATTTATACACTGCATCCACTCACACAGTCCTCTGGATTCCAGCCCCTAACAGCAAAAGCTATCATTACTCCATAGTGTGCAGGGAAGGAAATTCTACTGTGGAAGCAGTTTGTCTTTTAGGGACTTTGAGGAAATTTCAGTTGTGCACAGGCTGCAGCTCTGGCAGCTGAGCTGGGCCCTTTAAGGAAATGTCCTCCAAAAGAAGGCAAGGTTTATTGGGTTTTGTGCTGTTGCACTTTTAGACTGCTCAAAATTCTCCCAGGAATCCTTTTAATATTCCTATAAAATTGAAATATGAGTTATGCAATTATAATTAGAGCACCATATTCTTGATAACATTCACTTCGAGTCTTTAAGCTGTTTACTTCCTAACTTGTACCTAGAAGAAATCTTAAAACCTTAAAATGAGCAGATCCCCTCTCCCCTGTCACAGCACAGACCAAAACAAACAGCCAATTGCTCTAAACTCATTAAGTCAGTTTTCATGAGAGCCGTTTCCACAGAGCTGCTGCTGCTGTAACCACAGCTGGGCAGGAGGGCTCAGCACGAGGCTTTTCCACCTCTGAGTGTCAGTGGCACCCCTGAGGCAAGGGGAGCTGAGAGCCATAAGGACAGGTGGCATTATCTTTTCTCCTGTAAAAGCAGGACATGTGAAACTTGGCAAGGGCTGGGTGCATCAGGTCCCCTCAAATGTCAGCTGCCTTCCCTGGGTAAGTCACAAATGTCTCATAAACTACAAACCTACCCCCCTCCCCCGGTCAGCAAAGCCCTGGCTGTGGTTTGGTCTCTTCTCCCGAGGAACAGGCAGCAGAAGAAGAGGGAAACCCCTGGAGCTGCACCAGGCGAGGTTGAGGTGGGATATTGGGAAGATTCCTGCCTGGAAAGGGCTGTCCAGGCCAAGCACAGCTGCCAGGGCAGCAGGGGAGTCACCAGTGCTGGGCACATAAAAGCCATGTGGCACCTGGGGACGTGGTTTAGTGGTGGTGCTGGCACTGCTGGTTGGAACAGTTGGACTCAATGATCTTAGGGAGTTTTTTCAGGTTAAATGACCTCAGCCACCTCATTGACCCTTCTGGGGCACAGGATTTCATCATTTAGGGGCTGGTGGCTCCTTGAAGGAGGAATTTGTGGCATTGAGTCCTGATGTGTCTCAGGTAGCTCAGTGAAAGACAAGAGATTAATGCTGAGGCACTCTGTTCTCTTCCAGTCCAGTTTCATTTGAAAGTAGAAATTACACACTTTAAACCTTTTATGCCGTGGTTTGACAGCTGTTGGAGCCCAATAAAAGCATTAGCAAGTAATTTCCCTTTTGCTTCCCTTGATTTTAGCACTCTTGGGCCTAGTGCTGACACCTTTAATTATTAGGCAGCAATATCTGTGGTGTAACTCACAGAATTTAAATTCTGCAGACTGCTGGGGAGCACAGATGTTATTTTATTCTGGAGGAGCTCACACAAGTGAACAGCAGAGAGATGATGGCACTGACTACGATGAGCCCTTCAGACACCATCTCAGAATTTCGGTACTTGACACATTGGGGCAGTTCCAGCCCCACATCCTGCAGCCAGGGGCTGCATCCTCCCACATTGCCCTGGGGCTCTGTGCTCCTGACAAACAAAAACTGCTCCTGCAGAACAGAGCCTCCTTCCCCTCCCCTTGCACCCACCTGGGCCAGGTGTGCCCGGTGCCCTGGGAACAGGAGCTGCCCCTTGCCCAAAGCTCTAAACTCTGTCCAGCCCCTCATCTGCAGGGGATCTGTGCTCCACTGTCCACCCCCAGAGCACCCTGGCCAACAGTCCCACTGGGGTTTAAAGTCAAAATGTTTAATTCCCCTAACTGCACTGGGGTTTAAAAGGAATGTTTATCCCAAGTAATTCTGTCCTCACTTCACACATCCTCAGAAGTCTCGAACATATCTTTGCCAATAGCTGAAATATTCAATGAACCAGCCCCTCAGATGTGAACAGAATAAGAACTGAATGGAAGGGGACAATAGAAGCAGCAGGGCTCCAAAGCTGCTGCAGCCAAACTGGGATTGAGATGGGCCAGAGCCCTCATCCCAGTCCCCTTCTCCAACCAGCCAGGAGCAGCAGATAAATGTGTTCTCAACCTTTGCAAGGAAGAGCTCTGGGCTTGGTATTTGCTCTTCAAAGCTGGAACCAATGGCATCCTCAGAGGACAGAATAGAGGAGCAGTGTGACACTTTGGCACATAAACACTTTTGAGACCATGCAATGTGAAATGCAATGGTTGTTAACGTTCTGGGAGCTTGCACAAAGCTGAGTAACGTTATTCTCAGTGATGTTATTAAACCTCAGACAGCACGTGGCACCCAGAGCTAACAAAGTCCTGCTCCAAATGCTTCAGAAGAGCGAGGCAGGTTTCAGCTGGCTGCAGAGCCCAGCCAAGGTCACAGGACGTGCCAACAGTGCCGACAGCATCACTGAGCCCAGGCAGGGCCGCCAGGGGTGGCACACCCTTGGTGTGATGGCAGCACAGCCTGGCCTTGTGCTCTGGGGACAGAGTCAGGCACGGGATTCCTCCCAGCCTGTGCTGCTGCCACTTCCCAGGCACACCAAACGGATAACCCAGGCATGGCCATCCCCAGAGGGGATGTGGGGCTGGTGGCAGGTCCCTGTGCGTTGGTGCAGATTACCAGAGTGCTGCTGCAGCCCTCCTGCAGCCACTCCTGTGCACGTGGGGGCTGGGGAGCCCCTCTCCTACAGGATTTAGGGGGTGAAGGGTTGTGTTGGTGCACAGCCCAGCATGGGGCAGGGTGGCTGTCAGGTGGGATCAGGGGATGCTGTGCCTGAGGGACCAAAGATCTCCACCAGCCACCCCTGCCAGGAAAGGGACACCCTGCCTTTCTTCCAGGGTTGACAGGTTGGCTTTCAGTGCAGAACCAGTTTCCTGAAGATCCCAAAAAAGGAGACTGACAGTTGCCATTAAAATCTAATAAAGTTAGAAAAGCAAGGGGACAGATAGTTTAACAAGGAGCCATTTCTGGTGGTTACTAGATAAGATTTAAAAAAATTGTTTCATCCTGACTTGACCTAAATGGAGTGGAAAATTACCATGACTACATTTATCTGAAATCATAAAGTGTGTTCTGATTAGAGCATGATAAAAAGGATGGTATAAATTGATCCAAAGATAAAGAAAGGGCAGGGGAAATGAGATTAAGAAAAGAAGCAGACACTAAAAAGGCAGGATAATACAGCAAGTCTCTGAAGCTCTATAAAAATAGCTGTAGGAACTGGAACATAAATAGTTTGGTGCTTCACTTTGTGCGTGTTGGGCTGTGGCCCAGCCTGTGTGGGGAGCCCAAGTTATCACCTCGTTAATGCCAGGGCCCTCAGCAGCCTGGAAACAGCAGCACGGCTGAGCCAGGGACTGAGCCTGGGCTGGAGAGCACTGTCTGTCTGTCTGTCTGCTGAGTGCTGTCCCTCTGTCCATTCAGGGCAGTGTCTGTCTGTCTGCTGAGTGCTGTCCCTCTGTCCCTTCAGAGCAGTGTCCATCTCTCTGGAGCAGTGTCCGTCTGTCCATCCAGAGCAGTGTCCCTCTGTCCATCCAGAGCAGTGTCCATCTCTCTGGAGCAGTGTCCCTCTGTCCATCCAGAGCAGTGTCCCTCTGTCCCTTCAGAGCAGTGTCCATCTCTCTGGAGCAGTGTCCCTCTGTCCATCCAGAGCAGTGTCCCTCTGTCCCCTCAGAGCGCTGCCCACTGTGCCAGTGCCTGGGGTCCCTCCTGGCTGTGCTCTCTCTGCAGGACCTCCTGCCTCCCCTCCTCAGTGAAACCTGCAGCTGGGTCATGCCTCAGTCCCTGTCAAATTTCATGGAACTTGGTCAAGACTGGAAACTGGCGCAGTGGGTCTGGAAACAAACCCAGCCCAGAGAGCCTTTGGCTGAACTTCCCTTCCTGGAGAGACAGCCCTTGCCTCTGGCAGAACCCTCCATGGTCATGGAAGCAAGCTTACCTCTGATGGAAGCTGTGTTTCAGAAATGCTGCTGCTGCTGCTGGGTACCTGTGCTTTAGGAACGGATGAAGGGCTGGCACCACCTTCCTTTTTAGCTGTTTTTTTCTCCTTGCCTAATGACTGGATGTCCAGCCTCTCTCTATGCAGAACAGGAAAGCAGTTTATTTACCTAATCCCTGATGAGTCTGATCTCAATCCATTTTTTCCGAGTGCTGCACTGAAATCCCCAGCATCCTGTGCCCGTGTGACCCCCCAGCAAAGAGCTCCCCCCTGGACCTTCCCTGGATAGCCAAGCATGGCTGCTTCATTCAGATGAGGCTCAGCAAACTGCTTCTCTTTGCACGTGGTGTAAATGTCCTTTCCCACTCTCTGTTGACACTAACACAGACATCTGTGAATCTTCCACCAGATTTCCTTCCAGGAGAAAGCCAGGGCAGGGAGGGAGAGGGAGCCCCATTCCCCCCAGGCATTCGGATGGTGTCACAGAGAGGCTCCTGGTGTCCCCTCCGTGGCCCTGCCAGGTGGCCCCAGCACTGCAGACACTTTCCTACAGGACTCCAGGAACATCTCGAGGTTTTCCTCCTGTGTGAGAAATCCTGGTATCCATGTCTGCTCTTGCTGTCCTTGCCAGTGCCACAAGTCCATGGCAACATTATAATTCTCTCACTGGCGAGCTTTCTGCAGTGTCATTAACCAGTCACAGATAATTTAATATATTTAATATCCCTAGATTTGTTTTAATTAAAGTCCAGCTACTCAGCTGTTCCAAAGGGTGTCTGTGCTCCCCCCTCTCCAGCTGTGAATATTCCATCCTTGAAAACAGGGCTGACACAGCTGATGGGGAGGGATGCTGAGGGGGTTAGAGCCAAAGCAGAGACGACAGTCCTGTGTCGTCATCAGCTTCGTCCTGCCTTGTTCTCCTCTGAGATCTCCAGCAGAAGGGCTTGGAAATGATGTTCTGAGTACTGGGTGATGTCCCTGGGGACTATCAGCCCTCGGATTTAGGAGGATACAGGATGAGGGCTTACTTACTCCTTACACAGGTGCCAACTAAACAAACCAGGCAGGGATTTTGTGTTGCTGTGGCAGCAAATTCGTCTTTGCTGATCAAAGAAACCCGGGAAGATGGCAATAAAGCTGAGTCTGGGTCCTAAGTTCAATGTGATGAGAAAGAGCTCTGTGCCATGCCTGGGAGGTGATCCCAGGCAGGCAGAGGGTGCCCAGCTCCCAGAAGCTTGGCAAAGGAACCAGCCCTGGCTGGGGAAACTCAGTCTCTTGGGAACTAGAGGATCCAAGGCCAATAGAGATGGCAAAAACAACATCCAGCTATTCTCCGGTCTCATCTGTGCTGAAGTCTATTTTCATTCATGTGAGTCTGCCATTGCTGCCATGGTGACCAACTTAGAAATTAATTATATAAAGACGTTAACAACATATTTAAATAGGAGCATGCAACCCACGGTTCTGGCAAAAAGATCCACGTATTCCTAGATTGTGCCCCTCCCACCTTCCCCTGAGTCCTTAGATATGCCATTTCTTTCCCACACTTACCTCTACGCTGATGTTAACAAATATATCTAGTCTTCTGCATTTTTCATTAAAAAAACCCCTGACTTATATAAAGCAGATATTCTTTAAACAGTTCTGCTCTGTCCCAACCCCGTGTTGCTGTGAGCACCAATGCCATCCTCATGCAGCACACGAGGTGTGGGGTTTGCAGCCCTGCCCCCAGACAAGGGCAGCCCCAGAGGGGTGCCTGGCAGAGCAGGGCTTGCTGTGACACACTGGGCTCCTGCCTTTGCTTCTTTGGGGTTTGCCACAGGAGACAAAAGTGCCACCAGAACCAAAAGCTCGTCCATGGCTGGGCAGGGAAGGGAACCTTGCAGAGCTGCCCTGCTCCTCAGCCAGGTCAGCCCCTTTGGCAGAGGGAGGCAGCATTCAGCCTTGCTTGTGCTCCTCCTGTGGCTGCTCTCCAAGCAATGAGGCTTTCAGTGCCTGAGGAGGCACCTCCCCAGCTGCTGTGGCCGAGCTCTGCTGCCTTCCCTTGTCTCCCCTTCCCAGGTGTGCTTTCATCTCAGTCTAATGGCACCTTCTGTGCCCTCCTGTCACACACAGCCTTTGATGTTGGCGCTGTCATGGAAATTATTTTTGTGCTCTTTTCTGAAACGACTTTACCATTGACTCATGTTGTTTCTTTTTCCTGTGTTATTTCAGTGCATAAACATCTATCTACCCTTGCCACATTCCTTTCTGTTCAGCTTTGTGTTTTCTCAGGAGGTGGGGACAGGCAGGAGGGGAGTGAACTGCACCTGAGTGTTGGAATCTGGCTTTTCAGAGCATCCAGTGAAGTGAATGCAAACCAAAGTGAGTTGCAGGGAACGTGTGCTGCTGGCAGGGATTTGTGGAGGGAAGGACTCACCCCTGGGATGCAGCCTGAGCTTTCCCACTGTACAAACTCGTTTGTTTTGGCACTCTCGGGGCTGCTTCACATGCCTCTGCATCCAGCCACTGCTCAGCTGCAGGAGCATTTCCCTTCAAAGAGCTGCTGGGAAAGAGGCCTGAAAAATCTTTGCAGAGATGCCTGTATTGGTTCTGCTGGAAGGGATGCTAACCAGAGTGCTGTGACACATGCCTTTCCCCAGAGAAGTGCTGGGGATTGGTGGAGCTATGGCTGATGTCTGGTGCTGTGGCTCCACCAGAGACAACCAGCCCTCCCAGGATTTGTTGTTCAGGGACTCATTTTCAGAGTTATCAGCCTGTGCAAACAGGAAATAACAAAAGAAGCAAACAAAAACCAATATCAAGAGGACTCAGTGCCCTTACAGAAAGAAGGTGACTTCTCCACGGATGGAGTTTGCTGATCAGCTGAGATGGAGCCTGTTCTATTTCACACACAGACCTCCCAAGAGATGTGCTAAAGCTGCTGGAAGGTACCAACATCTCACAGAAGTTTATTCACAACCACCTGTGAAAAGGTTTAATCTGCTCTTCCAACACAGCCTTCCTGGGAGAGGAACACAGTGAATGGAGAGAAACTGTAAAGGGTGCAAGGAGGTAAAGAGGGCAGAAAAGAATGAAGTGAAAGAGAGCAGAGAAAATGCAGCTCAAATTAGCAGATAATCAGGATTACCAGGAGAGTTTCCTGGGCTCCTGAAGATCAGTGCACCATCACCTTTCGGATGGATGCCATCCCAGGTGCTGTTCTGTACTTACACAAAGAAATGGTTCACCTCTCCATCACCCACTGGGGTGTCATGCTGGAGCCCTGCTGGGTGGGTGCCACTGGCAGGGCAGGGTCAGCCCTGAGCTCCAGGGTGCTGCCAGGAATGTTTCCCCATCTCTTTGCCAAGGAGTGCCTTGAGCCATCACAGGAGGGGTGCTGCATCCCAAACCGTGCTCCCAAGCCTGCGGAGGGCAGTGGCAGGAGCTCGCTCTTGGAAAAACCTCGTCCCTCTGTGGAGGGAGCAGAGCAGCTGGCACAGCTCAGCAGACAGAAAACCTGTGGTGAGACAGAGCAGGGACACTGAGAACAGGTCAGGACAGGTGAGAGCAGACAGCTGCTGAGCTGCACATCCTGAACAAGGGTGGGCAAATCCACGTTCCTTCAGAGCCGAGCACCCCGGCGGCTGCAGGAGGTGGGTGAGCCCCTGGCACTGCCCAGGGCACGGGCTGGAGTGGCATCCTGTCCTCTCCCCCATGCTGTCCCTGGCCAGGGCTTCTTGCCCTCAGCTGGGGCCTAAAAATGGATCTCGAGTGTTTCATCTGCAAACCTTTAACAAAGATCACGCTGACATGCAAACAGGAGAATGGCAAAACAATACGTGACAGCCAGCTTTCTTCTCTCTTTGGAAAACTCAGATGTTTTCTTGTCACAAAGCTCCTCATTCTTCCTCTTAACATAAACATCGTAATGAGAATAAAATGGTTCTCTTTTATAAAATGCTGTGTGTTGGTGGCTAAGCAAAATTAACATTTTGTAAAGCAAATGAAGGAGAAAGGCAGCTCTCTGACAAATCCTGTGAGCACAGAAATGGTTGTTCTATGTTCTGAACAAATTAATTTCACTTTTCTCAGATGCTGACCCAGATGTGTCCTGGGGCTCTCAGAAGGGAAATGGTTAAGAAAGTGAGCAAGTGTCCCACCCCTCCCTGACCCGCCCCCCGTGTGTGAGCCCAGAGAGAAGGGACGTTTCAGTGATGCTCACACCTTGTGCCTTCACACAGCTTCACAGGAGGCAGATAAACATCCTGTGCTTGTCTGTACAGCTGCTTCTGAGCAACCTGGGCTGCTGGAAGGTGTCTGCCCATGGCAGGGGTGGAATGAGATGAGCTTCAAACCCAAATTGTGAGAATCTGTGATTCTATAAACCATGAATCCCAAATAAACTAATTTTGTGTGTTATCACTCACATCAACAGTCTAACTGATTTTTGTGGGACTGTCAGGATGGTCAAAGTTTGTCAGTGTCAATTTTAGCTTCAGGATAATATTCGTACTAGTGGTTTCCAAGAAACAGAATGGAACTGCTCAGTTTGGTGAAAGACAAAATTAAATTGGAATTGTTGTCCTCTCTTGCTGGAGATTTTTTCTTTTAAATTGGAAAAGTGCCTATACCGTAGGCCCTGAGCAGCAGTAAGGAATCTCCCGTTGAGATAAATGGGAATTACGTTTTTGGCATCCGTTCCTGAGTTGCTCAATGAATTCCATTGCATTTTACAGCAAAGACTGTTCCTCAGCACAAGCCCTTCCTGTTCCAGACCTTGGAGTTGGGAATGTGCAGATTAAGGCATTATTTTGACTACAATCTAAAGACCTTGTAGAAAAGTTGAAAAAATTCCAAGGTGCTGCCAGTGGTTTTTCTGGGGACAAGATTAATATTGGCTGGATTTGCCGTATCCTTTTAACTGCTGCTTTCCTCCTCCTTTCAGTAAATAAATCTGCCTATTAGTTAAACAAACTGACTCTGATAGAAACCAAATGCAAGAAATGTATTAACAATAATCCGCTGTTCTTAAAATAGAAAGGCAATAGTGGAGAGAGCCCTCGGGTTCCGGCTCACTGCCTGCTCCAGGGCTGCTGCTTTGAACTCCTGGAGGGGACAGACCTGGGCTGTGGCAAGCCCCAAAGCTGCAGCGGGCTGGAGCGTGTGGTGACAGCCGTGTCACCTGTGGGGACAGGGGAGGGCAGTGCCACCTGCAGCTCACACACGGGAGCAGGAGGGGACAGGGGAGGGCAGTGCCACCTCCAGCTCACACACG
>JAOTQZ010000297.1:35320823-35332918 GCA_026546895.1 Pogonocichla stellata | reverse complement strand
CTCCTGCCCCAGCCCTGCCTGTCCCTCCTGCCTCAGCCAGCCCTGCCTGTCCCTCCTGCCCCAGCTCAGCCCTGCCTGTCCCTCCTGCCCCAGCCCTGCCCTGCCTGTCCCTCCTGCCCCAGCTCAGCCCTGCCTGTCCCTCCTGCCCCAGCCCCAGCCCTGCCTGCCCCTCCTGCCTGTCCCTCCTGCCCCAGCCCTGGGGCTCCCTGGCCCTGGCAGGGGGACAGGGCTGGGCTGCACATGGGGCTGTGGCCGTGTGTCCCTGCCCAGAGCTTGGCTCATCCTGCACCCAGCTGCAGCCAAAAGCTGCAGGAACAGCAGCCTGGGTAACCCTGGGTAACCCATTTCAGCCTGAAGCCTCTCTGGGTTTTTCTGCTGCAGCAGATGCAGAGCACTTCCAGGAGGAATGACTGCTTCCCCTGTGGATTCCCAAAGGATGGAGGCTCTGACCTGAGGCCACACCACTGGGACCCCCATGCAGAGGCTGCAGGTCCTGTTCTGCAAGGGCAGCACTGCCAAACAGCAGCTTTGATTGCTGACATGCAGCAAAGGGAAAAGCCCAAAGCCCTGCACAAAAAATGCTTTTCTAAACAGAATGCTGCTCCACACTTCCCAGAGAGACACTGGTGGCTCTGACTAAAGGAAATGCTGGTGGCACCACCCCAGAAAGAGCATCCATCACCACAGTGCAGGGAGCTGCTCTGAACTGCTGGGCAAAATTCAGTCTGTGCTGGAGGGGGGCTGGGAACCCATTAATTACAGCTGATAATTAACATCTGCCACAGGAAGAACAGTTGAACCTCGGAACAAGGATGGGTGAATCAGGGTGCAGATCTGCCCATGGACACAGAACAGTGCTGTGGAGCTGGTTTAATTCAGCCAAGCACCAGCTCTCCTCCAGGCCCTGTGCAGCCTGCACCAAGGAGGGGACACCAGTTTGTGGCCAGGAGCTGCTGGTTTTCTCCCCACACAGGGCTGCTGCCCCTGTGTCTCATGTCTCTCCCCACTGCACCAAGCAGCCAAATTCAGCTCCTCTGGCTCCTCTGGCTCCTCTGGCTCTTCTTTCAGAAAGAGGTCATAGACAAAAAGGTGAAACAGATGTTCCCAAAGGCAATTCTTGCCCAGACCCCTACTCCTGTTTCTTGAAATTGCTGCAATTATCATACCAAGAGCTGTTTCATGTGTCAGGGACCATCCCCTGGGGCTGAGCTGGCAGCACTAATCAGCAGCTGACAGCATCTGGCACCAGGCAGAAAAATTACCTGGATATTGTAATAAACTTTGTTAGTTCAAGCCATGGTGGGCGCAACCACTTGGGAAAATGCTGATGGAATTTTTGGTGCACACACACACACAAGCCATAATAAAAAGGATGATAAAAACCACTACAGCAGCAGGAATAATTCCCTGCTGCTCCCCCAGGAAATGCCTCCCACCACCCCAAAATGTCCTGCAGAGTCCTGCAGTTTGAGGGCTGCCCACAGGGACATGGGCCTGGCCAGGCAGCACCCAGAGATTTTGGATTTGTGATCCCATCAGGTTTTCAGGGGGAACATGGACATTTCACAGAGAACAGGTGTGATTTTGGTTCCTCACACACCTTTTTGGGGGACTCCAGAAGAAAATATCAACTGCAGAGAAAAGCTAAAAACTGCAGATTTGAGAGACTCTCCTGCACTGGATGGGAGCCAAGGAGCATCGAGTCCATCTCCAGGTCCTGCATGGGACACCCCGAGAATCCCACCCCAAACCCACTTTTGTGCTCCCCCATTACCACCTGCAGCATTTAATGTTCCCAAAATGCACCCTGTCCTCCCCAAGCCCCTCTCACTGGGGCATTACCCAACTACCTGACCATCCAACAGCACAGACTCACACTGAGTTATTCCCAGGTTTAAAACACCCTCACACCCTGGCATTCACCCACGGGTCTGACTGCAGAAAGCAGCTCAGGCTCCCAGATTTTTATGTGTGAGGCCCCCTTGGGACACCAGCATGCACCCACATGGTGGCTTTGAACCCCTGCACACCCACACCCTCTCTTGCCAGGGAAGAGACCCACATTCCCAAATTATCCACTCCAAAGGAGCATTTTCTCAGCCCACTGTGTATCAGCAGGCAGTGAGTAATTCACAGTGGCTCTAAGATTAGCTGTGACTCATCAGCCAAGCCTCTGCACCGCTGGGAAAATTCAATTTTTCTTTAGCAACAGAGGTTCAGCTGTAGAAATTAGAAATAATTAGGGTTCAGAGGCTGCAGTAAAATGAGGATTCTTATCTGAACCTCTCTGATGCAGATGCTGGTGCCCGTGGTGCCTGTGTGCCCACAGCAGCACGGCTCAGCTGGCACAGGCAGGGCAGGAGCTGGCAGGGGCAGCCCCGACCAGCAGAGCCTGATCCCCAGGTGCTCATTAGCTCACACCCAGCAGCAAATTAAAGCCAGGCAGAGCCATTACAGTGCTGCAGCCATGCAGGTGCTGGGTGGGGGCAGAGCCCATCCCCACCCAGCCTGGAGCAGAGCCTGGGCCCCACTCTGGGCTCAGCACAGCCCCTGCCCCTGTGCCTGTGTGGGCAGGGGGCAGCTCTGGCAGCCCCACACAGCCCAGAGCTGAGTGAGGCTGGCACTAACCCAGTGTGGCACTGGGCAGGACCCGTGGCCCTGCACTCACCTGCCTCCCAAGCACCACTCTCTCTCTGGTACCATCTTTGTTCTGGAACTCTCTGTGGCAGATCCAGTAAAGGGTCACAGATCCAGTGGCTCACCTGCAGCACTGAAATGTCACTCCTCTGTTTGATTCCTTCAGCTGGTGTTAGGACAGACAGACAGACAATGTCAGACCAGTGGGCATCACAAGGGACACAGGAAAAACAAGACCTGTCACTCCAGCTTCTCAGTGCTCTCTGGAGGAGGGTCCCTGGCACAAAGGGCACCAAACCAGCTTTGAATCTCCCTGCTGCTGGCACTGGCATTTCCCCTGAGCTCTCAGCAGCAGAGCCCAGGGCAGGAGCAGCCCTTTGTTTGCTCAGCCAGGGCACAGCAATGTCAGGAATGTCCCACACCCAGGTGCAGGGACAGCAGGACCCCTGCCTGGACACTCCCTGCAGGAGGACAGGGCAGGCTCCTGCCGTGGGCACAGTGCTCACTGCTACCTGCCGAGCTGCCAGTGCCCACCTGTGCCCATCAGGGGGCACAGGGCAGGGCCAGCAGCTCTCACGGGGCTGTGACACAGCTGGCAGGGCTGGGGTGCTCCAGGCTTCATGCAGAGACACTGGGGAAAAGCTGCAGTGAGGAACTGCACCCTGGGGAGCAGCATGACAGGATGGACACCAGCCCTGAGCAAACCCTCCCAAGCCATCTCATGACCCCAACCTAGAGACAACCAGTGGCCCCACATGTGAGGTAAGACACAATTCCCTCCCACCCAGCAGAGCTGGTCTGAAGGGTGCTCCTGCCTGCTCATGGGACCCCAGTGCCACGGCCAGCACTCACCTGCTGCCCTTGGCATCTCCTCCAGCTTCCACCTGTGTGATGGAGCAGCCCTTCACTGGACATGGGAGCACACAACTGCTTTTCCTGGGAGCAGTGACGAGCAGGATCCTGGTTATTCTTGTCTGCCTTTTAAAATTACTTTTTAAGTGAACAGAAGGCTGCTTGTACCTCCCCACAGCTCGCTGCTGTAATGCTACAGCCAAACGCTGGCAGCACTTTTGGGCAGGAATTTTGCACAATGCACAACTGTGTGTGCAGAAAACACAAAAACCACCTCACAGCCATCAGGTCAGCCCAGGCCTAGCTGAAGAAGATGCTAGAAAAAACCTCACAAAGAGCCCCTGAGGCAGGCAGGCAGGAGCTAAGAAAGGCAGGGCTGTTCTCCCAGAGCAGGAGCACTCCCAGCACAGCAGCACCTCTGCCAGCCTGGGTAAACACCCTGTCCCACTGCACAGAGCATCCACACAAGGGGCAGCAACACAGCTCCTGCTGGATACTGCTGTCCTTCTGGCACTTATTTTTGGAAAACAGGAAGCCCATTGATTTGTTTGCAGAGGTGACAGAAATGGGCCTGGGGAAGCAGCTGTCCTGGTTCAGCCCCTCATGTTCTCACCACAGCCTTGCTGCTGCTCCAGGGGATGCAGATTTCCCTTCCTCAGTGCTGGCTGACACTCAGCAGAAGGGCTCTGGTGCTGAGCTCTCCTCGTGACACTCTGCTGCTGGAAGGGAAGCTCTGACCTCTCCTGCTGCCATTCAGAGAGCACAGGGTGAAGCAGCACACACCAGGAAAACCCCAGTGTGCTCACCCTAACTCAGCCAGAGTTCACCCTGTGTTTGCTGCAGCACACCCAAAATTCCTGCTGACAGGAAGCAGGATCAGAGCACAGATCCTGCAGCTCCAGGACACCTCCCACAGCCACACAACACTTCACTGAGCAGGGACACCCTGAACTGTTTTCTCCAGCACCAGGAACAACAGATCACCTCAAATTAATGTCTCTGGACTGAGGGAACCCAAGGTAAGGCCAGACTAATGCAAACCCAAAAAAGGAACTGATACAGGTCCAAAATCCTGTCCATAGGTCACTTCAGTTTGGGAACCCTTTGAATTTGGCAAAACCACCGTTGGTTTGCTGGTTTAGAATTGTACATCACCTCTTGGCTGTGGGTAAGGAGGGGATCCCTCTGTCCAACATGTTCAGAGGGCCTCAAATCACACTCAGGGTGGGCATGCAGCCTCATGGCCACGGCCACGTTCAGGGTCAGTGCAGAACACAGATTCCCCCCCTGGCTGGAGCCAGCAGCTCAGCACTAACCCCCCACACAGCAGGGGCAGGCCCAGGCTGTGCAGCCCTTCCAGGTGACCCAAGGACACCCAGGTCACCAGCACTGCTTGTCCAGGTACCTGGGAGCACTGAGCCTCCTGCTCTGCAGTGAACAGCACCAGGAAGCTTCAGCAGGCAATGAGAGCCACTCTGCTGTGTGTTGCACATCTTCCAAGGTTTAATAGACACAAAGTGAGCCCCTTGTACTTAAGACACTACAATGATTTCATTCTATTGCATGTCCTGACCCAATTACATTTCTCAGAGTATTGAATAAAAGTTCCACAGCTTTAAAATTAACAAGCGTGTGAACTCTGTAAGTAAAATAAGCAGCAGCAATAATCTGGGGAATTTTATCAAGAATAGCTATTTTTAATAATAAATACATTCCGAGTTGTGGTTTTCGCTGTTCTCCTCGTCCACTGCCGTCCGACTGGTCAGATTCTCATCCTAGGTAAGAGATCCTTTGGCCTCTCCTGCCTCCCACCAGAGGAGCCCCCAGCTCTGTCACTGTGCTGGTGGCACATGGAGCACTCTGCAGGAGCTCATCCTGTGCTGTGCCTGCTTCTCCTGGAGCACATCCAGCCTTCAGGCTCTGTGACCCTCCCGGAGAACAGCTGTGCTCCTCTTCTGTTACCTTGGGGAAGCCAGAGAGGGAGAGGTTACAGTGACAGAGCAGCAGCAGGGCACACACTGCCTTCCCTCTAAAAATAGCCAGGAATTCTGCTCCCAGCTGGCCCAGCCTGCAGTGCCTGCAGCTCGGGAGAAGCTGTCGGGTTAACAAACCAAAGTGGGAGTGGGGGCTCTCCCCAGGACCAACACAACATGGATTTCAGCAGTGATAATGAATCTGCAGTCCCTGCAGTGGCTGCTCGGGTGGGTTACTGGAGGTTAATCCACCACCAGTCCCCACGGAGTGTGCCACGTGAAGAACGTCTGCCTCCACTTTCCAAACACAATCTACAAAATAGGATTATTGTCCCCTTGGGAGCAGCCTGCAGAGGCTTTGCTCAGTACCTGCAGTGCCCAGCCAGGTGGAGCAGCCAGCCCCTGGCCCCACAGGCTCCCCCTGCCCTGCCCCACAGAACAGAGCTGCCCTAACACCAGAGAGGAGCAGATCCAAACCTCCAATCCTCCCCAAGCTGAGGTTTGTGACTTCCAGAGCACAATGAGCCAAGAGCACCACACCAACAGGAGGATCACACCTCCCAACTGCTGACAGGGCAGCAGCACTGCTCCTGCAGGCAGGGGACCCAAAGTGACACTGATTCACTCAGACTCAGCATCCAGAATGATCCTCAGCATTGCCCACACAATGCAGAATGCAAAGAGCTGATTCAATACCAGGAACATCTGTCCCTAAAGCTGACAAGGGCTGCAGCCAGGTCTCACACACTCCTTCAGTATTTGGCAGAAACTGGG
Source organism: Pogonocichla stellata (assembly GCA_026546895.1). Lineage (NCBI taxonomy): Eukaryota > Metazoa > Chordata > Aves > Passeriformes > Muscicapidae > Pogonocichla > Pogonocichla stellata. Next base: position 35,326,682 of record JAOTQZ010000297.1, on the reverse strand, counting down.
AGGTCTCACCCCAGGGCTCTGTTACCTGCAGCCAACAGAGTAAAAATTCACAGCTAATCTCGCAGGAGAATCTACTTGTCTTCTGATGAACAGAGAGACTTCCAAAAACACACAACCATCTCACTGGCAGGGTTATCACCTTACACCTAGGAAAGCCTTCCTGAGGCCCAGGGACCTGGAACAATACCCCTCAAGTGGCTTTGTAAGCACTACCCCTTAGAGACAGATTACAGCCTGAGAAGATCTTGTCTAAACAGGAAAAATGCATTTCCTGGCTCAGGAGGTAACAGCAAGCCCTCGGGTGGCTGGACTGGATTCTTTGGGACTTCTCACTGGGAGGAGGAAAGAATCCCACCAGAAGTGTCGGACAGGACCCAGGGGAGGGTCCTGCCCTGCCAGGGCTCCTCCAAGGGGACAGGGATTGTACCTGTATATGTATCTGTACCTGTATTTGTACCTGTGCCTGTACCTGTGCTTGTGCCTGTACCTGTATCTGTGCCTGTACCTGTGCCAGTACCTGTACCTTACCTGTTCTAGTATCTGTGCCTGTACCTGTATTTGTACCTGCACCTGTATTTGTACCTGTACCTTTACCTGTGCCTGTACCTGTACCCATATCTGTGTCTGTACCTGTACCTGTAGCAGAGTGCAGAAGACAATTTATCTTTGTAGGTTGCAGCACCCCAAGTGTGCCCAAGCAGCTTATTTTGGGGATTATTTTCCAACCATAAATCAATTAACAGCAGGCTGTAATTGAGCATCTCCAAATCAGTGTTTCCCCAGCTGTCTCTCCTGGGGCAGTGCAGGGGCTGCAGTGAGCAGCCAGCTGGTGAATCCCTCCTTCCCATGCCCTCCTCCCACAGGAAGGAAAGGGGGCAGCTGGGATCCCACTGGGGGAGGTTTTGGAACTGTCTCCAGCTCTCAAGGCTGTTCTCCAACACTGGAGCTCTCAAACTCCATCACCCAAACATCCCTATGACAAATCCTGCACTGAGGCTTTCTGTCTTTGGAAAGGGCTGTTTTCCACATGAGTAAATGGCTCAGGTTATTGGCTTGCATCAAAACAGAGCAAATCATCTCTCTCAGGGGAAGTCAAACTAGTAATTTGCTACAATTCATTTCTTCAGCTGCAGAGAGCACACAGGAAATACACTTTATAAAGAAACCCAGGCTGGCTGGTCCTGCACTAGCAGGGACTATTGCAGATGAAACAGGAACTGCTAATCAGTGAAGGCATTTGCTCCTTTAGAAATTCATCAGCTCAACGAGAAGAGCCTTCATTAACACTGCCAGAGACAGCAGGCAGTGGCCAGGCCAGCAGGACATGGCTGATGTGGGGCAGCACAGGCTCAGGTGGGAACAGCTCTGGCACCTGTGACCCCCCACAGCACAGGGACATGGCCCCTGTGCCAGGGAGGGTCCTGCTGTGTCACAGAGAGCCCAGGAGAAGCAGGAGAGCACTGGCAGCTGGCTGGGGAGCTGCAGGCTGGGCACAGGGCTGTGCAGATGAAGAGCCCAAGCTCTCCAGGAGTGAGTATTAAAGGCCATCTGTGCCCTTGCTGCCTGACACCAGAAGCCTGTTTGAGCTGCACTAATCCCAGGGTGTGCAGAGTTCATCATGTGCCTGATGCAGAGCCCATGTGCCCTGTGCAGGCAGGGGCAGCACACAGCAGCTGCAGAGGCACATCTCAGTAGAACAAAGCAGCCCCATGTGCAGGTGTAACCCCATCCTGCAGGCAAGCAGCTCCCTCCCCACCCACGGCAGCAGGACAAGGGCTGGGGAACTCAGGAGCTGGGAAATAACTTCACAGGGAAAGCAAACACTGCACACACAAACAAAGCAAAACAAGAAATGAAATCCCTGCTTCCATGGGCAGGCAGGTGCTCAGGCACCTCCAGAACAGGGCCCTGTCACATCTCACCGTGACTTGGGAGAACAAATGGCATCACTGCAAATGTCCCCCCTCCCTCCTCATTCCCCCCACTTCATACAGTAAGTATGATGCCACACGGACTGGAATAGCCCCTGGGCCACTTGGGGTCACCTGTCCTGGCTGTGTCCCCTCCCAACCTACCACAGCCCCCTCCCCAGCATGGCTGTACAAGGGGCAGGAACAGCCTTGGCTGTGTGCAAGCCCTGCTCAGAAATAACAAAAACATCTCTACTTTATCAACCCTGTGTTCAGCACAAACCCAAAGCACAGCCCCAAATCAGTCACTGTGCAGCAGGCTGATTCTGCCCAGCCAAAAGCAGCACATCTATTTTACAGGCAAGCAGCTCTGGAAGTCTTTACAGCCAGGAGCTGAGCTTGTCACTCAGCCCACACACTCCTGCTCACCTCCATCCCAGCACCACTGATGGCAACTTATGGACAAAACACAACACATCAAGGCTGAAAAACACCCTGCTGCTCTCCATGCTTGCTGAACAGGGGAATTCTAGCTGCAATTCCAACACCTCCACTTGAGTTCAAAAACCCAACACGTAAATAAACGTGACTCAGGAAAACATACAGAAATGTTGGTTTTACTTTATTTGTAAGGGTTTTCAGGGAAACCAATTCCCAGGTCCTTTCTCCACACCTCTCTCCCATTCCCTGCCCTGAGAGCCCAGCACAGCCCTGATCCTGTGTGCATCCTACAGGCACTGGGTGCACTCTGGGGTGGGACACTGGGGACAGCCAGCTGTCCTGCCACTGTGGGCACAGCCAGCAGAGCCTGGAGCTGCAGCTGGAGCTTGGTGACACTGCTGGGGACAGCCAGCTGTCCTGCCACTGTGGGCACAGCCAGCAGGGCCTGGAGCTGCAGCTGGAGCTTGGTGACACTGCTGGGGACAGCCAGCTGTCCTGCCACTGTGGGTACAGCCAGCAGGGCCTGGAGCTGGGTGACACTGCTGGGGACAGCCAGCTGTCCTGCCACTGTGGGTACAAACAGCAGGGCCTGGAGCTGCAGCTTGCAGCCCCTCAGCCCTGGAGCAGCTCTCTGTGCCCCCAGGGAGCTGCTAAGCCCCTGGGTGGATCCAATCTCCTCCAGCAGAAGCTGATCTCACTGCTGGGGCAGTTACAAATAGCACAATGCATGGCCTGGTGGCATTTCCAGAGACACCCTGGGAGCAGGGAGGGGATGGAGAGGGGCACACTGGCAGGACAGGCAGCACTGACCCAGGTGTCCCAAAGGCAGGCCCTGGGCACAGGGGCAGGTGCTTTGGGAAGGGGAAGGCCAGGATGTCACCTGCAGCTCCAACCACCAGCGCTGGGCACACAAAAATGCAGCACAGCCCATTCTGGACTTGTTCTCCTACCTTGCAGTGGCATGCAGAGACGCTGACTCCAAGCTGTTTGCAGGAAGACTGTGAAACAGTAATTAAGTTGGAGGCCTGGTGTTAGTGGACTGAAGCATCTAGAAAGCAGGCCAAGAAAAATCTCAAGCATTTGTATTCTGCACTGCAATATTCCATGTGAGCAGGCAGGTGTGTTAAAAATACAGCTATCACACCAATCATCCCCCTCACTTTATATCAAGGTGCAATATTATTGTGCCACTGGGAGAGCAGAGGAGAGGAGGTAAAAGAGGAGTGACTTCTGCTTCCCAAGCTGCTGGCAGCAGCACTGGCTGCAGGGACACACAGAGCCCCAAACACCTCTGGAGGTGAAGTCACAAGGTGATATTCCAGGTTTTACATGAGTGGTTTCCACAGACAGTGAGCATGCAGCCAGCTCTGTCCTGCTGCACACAGCAGTGTGGTGGAAGCCTTGATGTACTGACACTGAGGGTCTGTTAAGCTCAGAGCAGTTCAAATGAAAGCATTCAGCATCTGCAAGTTTAATGGCTCCACTCACAGCTTGGGGACAGGAGAGAGAAAGAATAAAGGACTTTCCAGACTGAAAAAGCAAAGCAATATACATCTTGTAAACTTGTTCCATGCAGAGATGTGGATGAAAACCCACCAGCAGTTTTTACTAAAGGTTTTACTGCAGGTCTGTGTGCAGGGAGGGGGCACCTGCCATGAGGAGCTGCTCAGGAGGATCACAGGGCACAGACCCAGCCCTGCCAGGACCTGTCCCTGCAGGGATCCCTCCCTAACAGCAGGGCTGGAGCAACACACTTGGAGCTGCTTGCAAAGCCCCTGACCCAGCACACCAGGCTCCTGGGGCAGGGAAGGGGAAACACAGGTGTCCCTCCCTCCCTCCTGTGCCCCAGTCCAGGGCACATTCCCAATAAAACATGTGTGCCACCAGCCCAGGGCACAGCCAGGGCTCATTGCCAATAAAACATGTGTGCCACCAGCCCAGGGCACAGCTGAGGCAGTGGCCATAGTTCATTGCCAATAAAACATGTGTGCCACCAGCCCAGGGCACAGCTGGGGCAGTGGCCATAGTTCATTGCCAATAGAACATGTGTGCCATCAGCCCAAGGGTCCTCACTGCCCCTCCCCAGCCCTCAGCTGGGGTTTCCTTAAGGGAAAGGCAAACATCTGTCACTGCAAGCCACTGGCCTTGTGCCTGGAGCTGGCTCTGTGGTGTCACAGGCCAGGGAAGCCACAGAGCAGCCCCAGAAGATGCTGAGCAGACATGTCTTTCCTGGCACCACTCTAAACCGAGTCTTACAAGTCTCAGCTCACCAGGCTGCTATTCTGCCTGCTGTTTTTCCAGAAACTCGTTTTACTTAATTAAAACCCTGTCATTACCTGACTAGTACTTTCCTTGCAAACAAACCCCAAGGACAAAGTAGTAACAACAAGAAGTGATCCTACCAGCTTTTCCAACTCAAACCAAGTTAAAAAAAATAAATCCAATTTTTCTAGTTTTGTGCATTCACAAAACTCCTGCAGTGTTTATACATTTTTGCAGTAACTCCTCTCTGCAGAACACATCACATGCCAGCAAACAGAAAGTTTCACAGTGAAAAGTGTCACCAGTCACAAACTTCTGCTGTGCCCAGGAGTAGCAGGAATGGTGTCAGTGTTGAAGCCACCTCCTGGACTCCAAAAACCTTTGTGCCACTGCAGCCCCAGCATGATGGATTTTATAATGTTCCCATGCAATATTCCCAGAGCAGCTGTGGCTGCCCCTGGATCCCTGGCAGTGCCCAAGGCCAGGCTGGACATTATGGGTGGAATGGGACAGACTTCAGGATCCCTTCCAGCCCAAACCCTTTCAGGCCATCCTTCAGGAAAAGGAGCAGCTGAAGGAAACATTTCAATTCATTTCAAGGAAAGCAACAAAATCCAATCCTCCTGCAAGGAGAGAATTAGGTACAGACAATTCTCCAAAATAATGAACAGTTTTATAAGTGATGCACCAAAACTGCAGACATGCTGGTCTAATTGGGAAACTAGGTAACTGTGACATGTGGAACACAGGCAGTTGTGTAGTTCTGCTTTTCTAGTTTTGCAGTTCTTTTCCAACAGTGGTGCTGTCTTCAGGCTGGCAGACTGTGCTGGCAGCTCAGCTCAGACATGTCAGGCAGGAAATCCCCTGTGCAAAGCCAGCTGAAGGAGGCCAAAACCAGTGATGTCTGATAAATGCATACACCATATACACATGCAGAGATTTGGCTGAAGAGCACAGAGGGAAGGAATGATTTGGTCTAATCCAGGCCATCCCATCATTTCCTTATCCACATGTTCTCCAGATGTTCTGGAGCAGGTTTACAGACCTGCTCTGCATCTGTAGCTCAGATCCCATGGTGTCTCTGGAGCCAGGGCTGCTTCCCTCCTCCTCAAGGCCCTGCCCTGCAGCCTGTCCCCAACCTGGCAGCTCCTGCTGGTCCCAGAGCAGTGCTCTGGGCTGGTGTGTGGGGACCAGCACCTTCCCATCCCACCCCACCCCAGCTCTGGGAACCAGCACCCTCCCATCC
>JAOTQZ010000297.1:35252249-35271925 GCA_026546895.1 Pogonocichla stellata | reverse complement strand
TGTCCAGCTCGGGGCACCCTGCTCTGCCCTGCCCAGGGATGCTCTGCCCTGCCCTGCCCAGCCCTGCCCAGCCTGGGATGTCCAGCTCGGGGCACTCTGCCCTGCCCTGCCCTGCCCAGCTCAGAGTGTCCAGCTCGGGGCACTCTGCTCTGCCCTGCCCAGGGACGCTCTGCCCTGCCCTGCCCTGCCCTGCCCTGCCCAGCCCGGGCTGTCCAGCTCGGGGCACTCTGCCCTGCCCAGCCCGGGATGCCCAGCCCCGCGGTGCCTGTCCCGGGTGCCGAGCTGTCCCTGCCTGGCACTGGGGTCCCGGGCGCTGAGCTGTCCCCGCAGGACGCAGGGACTCTGCCCTCGGACACCTCCGGGACAGCCCCGGACAGCCCCGGACAGCCCCGGACAGCCTGGACACGGGTTCTGACCAGGCGGACTGGGAAGGGGCGGCGAGGGGACATTCCAGCAGCAAAGTTTCGGTCTGTGCTCGGACAGCGCTCCTGGAACCAAGGAAGGGCCAAGTGCCGCCCGAGCGCTCCTGGCCGTGCACAAAGCTGCTTTGGGTTTTTTCCCAAAATACTAGTGTTTTTTTTTTTATTATTATTTAATTTTTTTTTTTTTTTTTTTTTAAAGAAATACACAGTGAAATAACCACCGCTGCATTAGGAATCTCGGGTGCAGGGTGAGATTTCAGAGGAACGAAGGAAGGAAACTTTGCCTGCGGGTGGGGAAGAGTCGGGAGAGCCGCCGGGCACCGGGGCAGCCCCGAACGCTGCGCTGGCCCTGTGGCACCAGCCCAGCACACACACAGATAAATCCCTGTGTGAGGGGGGGCTGGAATCGTGCGTGGATAAACCTGGAGTCAGACGTGCCGGCTGGAGTCTGAGTGCAGTGGTGTCAGGTCAGGCTCTGCTGCAGCTCCCCGGGTGAGGGGACCACGCCTGGCTGCGCTGCTCTGGGGTTAAACCAGGCAAACTTTCCCTGGCACAAGAGCTGATTGATTTCTCCAACACGCTTTTATTAGCAATTCACACTGAGCAAGCCGAGTGAAGACACTTGAATCGGAGGCTTTGCTGCAATTTCATTCTGACAGCAAAATATCCTTCTGAGAGGCTTGTAACTGTGCCCTGAGCCTGAGTGCAGCCAGCCAGGGCGAGTGATCTCTGCAGCTGAACGGCTGCTGACACCAGCCTGGAACACCTCTGCAGGTACTTCCAAGCAGTGCTTTTGCTGTGTCCCAATTATTGGCACGCTGCTTCCTTGATATCTCCTGCTTTTCCATAATTCCTTGTTAGAGTGTGCTCAGAGCAATTACAGTGTTGTTCCAGTGAACTCATATTTACTGTCATGGCACGGTTGCTATGGTGATCTCTTCAGACATCCCAATAACTTCCTTAGATAAAGAAGCCAGTTGGTACTTGGGTTTGTGTGTGACATAATGTGGAAGAGTGACTAGTGACAACAACTTAATGAGAAATTGATTAAAAATAAAACAGGAAGAGACAGTTTGGTACGTGAAATTTTGCTTTGTGATGGGTCTCTGCACAAGGATGAGCCTGATGCTGAAATCCAGCAGATAACCCCTGTTCATTTTGTCAGGGTGCATGTCAATAGAAGGGTAATGTTTATTGTACTCAGTAGTAACACAGCTGTATTTTCCTTCACATAAACCTGACTCCAAGTCATTGCAGACCTTACAGTCTTCATCCCTGATTCCTGGGGACTGGTTTGGGGCTGCACTGAGCCCCTGGTTCCTGCCCCAGGGCTGTGGCTGAGCCAGCACGTGGGGGATGTCCTGGGGGTGAGCAGCGATGTGTTTGCTCTCCCTTGGTGTCAAACTGGCTGCAGAGGGTTACCCACTGCTTACCCTCCGTGAAGAGCTGCCTCAGCCTGCAGCTGTCCAGCCCCAGCTGCGGCAGGATCTGCCCTGGGTAGTGCAGGAGCTCGTGTGCCACAGCCCTGCTCTGCTGCTGCTGCCCTTGCTGGGTTGAGCTCTCCGGGTCTGTGACTCCAGAGCATGTCCTAAGGACCTCCCCTCAACCCTCTCCACTTTTTCAGCATTTCAGAATTGGAAATAATAAACAAACAAATAATAATAATAATAGTAATAATAATAATAATAGGAAAGCTGTCTGTGACAGGACAGTGCCTGTGTGTTCCTGTGTGCTTCCAGGGAGCCCTGGTGTGGGGAGATGGGCTTCTCTGGAGCTGCTGCTGCAGCTGGTTCCAGTCCCACAGAAAACCTGGCAAGCTGCACATCCATCAGCTGGGAGGGAGCTCCAGCCTGTCCAGCTGGAGATGCTGCCCAGAGATGCCTTTTAGAGAGCTCAGATTTGGTGAGGTGCAGCATGAACACAGAAAGTTAATGCACAGAAGGGAAGGAGGAAAAAACGGTGAGGGGAAAAGTATGGGAAGAAGAAAACAAGGCAAAAGAGCAGAAGGGCTGCAGGGTGGGGCACTCGGAATTGTGGGGGGCTCAGTGAGCTGGAGTGGATTGTCCTGGGCTCTGCAGTACCACTGGGGGCTGTTTTCCACCAGGAAAAACACACCTTGTCTGCAGGGGCTTCTCAGGGTTTGCTATTTACCCCTGCAAGGAGCTTTTAAAAACTCCTCCCTCCAGGAGTGGATTTGCTCTCCAGCCCCACGGGGGGTGGTCACTGCCTGTCTGCTGGTGAGACACACCTCTCTGTGCAGGGCACGGGGCACTGGGGTCCCACAGAACCGTTTGGGTTGGAAAAGCCCTCCAAGATCCTGGAGTCCACCCTGTGCCCATCCCCACCCTGTCCAGAGCACCCAGTGCCACCCCAGGAATCCTGGGACACTCCAGGGATGGGGATCCAACCCTCCCTGGGCAGTTCCAACCCCTGAGCTCCCTTTCCATGGGGAAATTATTCCCAAAATCCACCCTGAGCCTCCCTGCCCAGCCTGAGGCCGTTCCCTCTGCTCCTGTCCCTGGTCCCTGTTCCCAGATCCCAAATCCCCCTGGCTGTCCCCTCCTGGCAGGGAGCTGGAGAGCAAGAGGAGGCACAGAAATCGTGAGGCTTGTTTGTCACTTGGGCAGGAATTATGCTGTCATTCTGGGAAACAGCCAAGCAAGTTTTATTGACATCTCTCTCCTTTTTCTTTTTAAATAGTATTTTTTAAATTTATTTTTTTATACCAAGTGAGGAAAAGCTGTCACTGTGAAGCCAATGGGAATGTTTCAAAGCAGACATCTAAAAGAGGCTTTGCAGAGTTGTTGGACTCGGGCACTGGGGCTGAGCAGGAGGAAATCCAGGGCACACTTAGTGCTATTAGCACTGCCCACAGCTGTGTTACAGGAGAGAGGGGCAAACCACAGCGTGATTTATCTCTCTGTGCAATTATGTCTGAAGAGGAATTTCAAGAGTGCATTTTGGATGTGGTTTCTCCTGAATCAAAGTGGTTTACTAAAAATCCTGTGTGTAAATACACACGAGAATCTGTGAAGCCATCTGCTGCTTTTTGCTGTGCTGTGCCTGACACGAGGGGAGTGGTCCAGGGCTCCTGTCCCTGTCCTGATGCTGAGTTAGTGTTTCTGCTGATGTACAAGGTTTTGGTGGTGCAGCCCAGTGACTTCCATCATGGTTAATATTTTGTCTCAATCCGTTTTCCCCCATTCCTTGTGTGACTCTGCCAGAACGCAGCTGGTGTTTTGTAAGGGGGTCGGGTGCAGGTGCCTGTGTTTATCCTACTTGTATCAAAATCAAGTTTAAACACGAGTTTCCAGCTCTGCAGCTGTCCCAGTGAAGCAGCCTGGCTGTGAGAAGGGTGTGCTTGGGGTTAGTCCAGGCCAGGTGAGGAGTCTGTGGGTGTCCTGTGCCATGTCCCCTCTGGGGGACAAGCTCAGGTAACCCTGTGCCCCTTTTATTGGGAATCTCTGCTCTAGTGCCCAGTAAGGCAGCTGTAAAATCCCAAATAGCACTCATTTGATACCACATCAGATACAGATGTGTGAAGTTTCCATGCTCTGGAAGCCACTGGCTAAAGTGTTCCCTGCTCAGACTGCAAGGAGGACTTTTCCCATAGCCTGACTTCCATGGCTGTGGGTTGGGAGCACAGATGCCTTCCCTGGTATTTAAACACAAGGGAAAAAAGCCTCTCTGTATTATCAGTGGTAGCTAAGTAAGCAGGCAGGGGGAGGAGGGAGTGGAACTGCAGGAGGTGTCAGCAAAGCTGTGCTCAGCATTGTCAGAGGGGCTTTGCTCCAGCTGCCCCAGCTCTGGGGTGTTCTGCCTGACCTTTGCCCAGGGATTCACTCCCTCCATGGGCTCTGTATCCCCAGCTCCCAGCACAGCCACTCCCCCTCGTCCCCACCAGGACAGAACCCTGGGTGTGAAGCTTTGCAGTGTGTGGTGTAATGCAGAACCAGGTGAAATTCAGCACTCTCAGGTGATGGGGGAGTGTGGTCCCAGTGCAGCACTGGGGTTCTGAGCTGGTGAGGGCTGTGCTGCCCCTCTGCACGCAGCTCTGCCCCTCTGCACCTTCCTCTGTCCCCCTGCACCCTGCTCTGTCCCCTGCACCCTCCTCTGTCCCTCTGCACCCTCCTCTGCCCCCTGCACCCTGCTCTGCCCCCCTGCACCCTGCTCTGTCCCCCTGCACCCTGCTCTGTCCCCTGCACCCTCCTCTGCCCCTCTGCACCCTGCTCTGCCCCTCTGCACCCTGCTCTGTCCCTTCCCTGCAGTGCTGGCTCCAGTCTGAAGAGAAGCCCTTTCTTCTGCAGGGGCTCGTGTGTCTGTGGGAGATCCGAGCAGAGGAGATGGGGGTGAAATGAGTCCTCAGGGCAGCAACAAAACACAAACAAACACAACAGCAGCTTGAGGGACGTGTGACAGATAGGGGTGGACAAGGGCAATCAAGGAAAAGTCACTGCAAGTACCATTCAAGTGAAATATTAAATCATATTAATACTTGGTGCATTCTGTGAGGCCACAGTCCTCATGACCGGCTTGGAATGGCTTCCTGTGATTTGGGGAGGACATGCAGGAGCACGGAGCTGGGGTGTGCCCCCTCCCTGGCCGTGTCCCCAGGGCTGGTGTGCTGACCCAGGGCTGGCTGGGCTGCCACTGCTGGGCTGGCACTGCACAAGGAGCTGGTGTCACCTGGAGAGAGCAGCAGCTGCCAGGAGAGCTGAGCTGGCTCTGCTGGCACTGCACAAGGAGCTGGTGTCACCTGGAGAGAGCAGCAGCTGCCAGGAGAGCTGAGCTGGCACTGCTGGCACTGCACAAGGAGCTGGTGTCACCTGGAGAGAGCAGCAGCTGCCAGGAGAGCTGAGCTGGCTGGGCTGGCACTGCACAAGGAGCTGGTGGCACCTGGAGAGAGCAGCAGCTGCCAGGAGAGCTGAGCTGGCTCTGCTGGCACTGCACAACGAGCTGGTGTCACCTGGAGAGAGCAGCAGCTGCCAGGAGAGCTGAGCTGGCTGGGCTGCACCTCCTGAGCGCCTGCTGGAATGTCAGCCAGCAGCACCTGACAGGGAAAACCTGCCCAGAAATGGAAACTGCTGCTGTGTTTGCAGCCTGGTGCTCCCACCATGTCAAACTGGGGTGCTGAGGTGTGAAACAGCTGCTGGGGCTCTGGGTGTGCTGCAGCAGGGAGCAGGTGTGGAGCTGGTGTGTGCCCAGGGCTCTCCAGGGCTGGGAGAGCCTGTGTTTGCTTGGAAATATTCTTTATTTCCTGTGGGAATCCTGCAGGGGAGCCCAGCCCACCAGAGCAGCGCTGGTCAGGGCTTGGCTTCCCACCCTCTGTGGGCACCACTGTGTGATGGATCACACACAGGCATTCTTGAGTGAGAACTTAAAAACTGTTGATCACAAAACAGGAATCAGCATTCCCTTTTTTTTTAATTACACAAGAGGGTTTAAGAGGTGTGAGACAAACACAGGTCTTTTGAGGAACAGCCTCCCTCATTCTGTTTGATATCACATATTCTGTCATTGATTTTATGTCTCCTGATCATCACTGCTTTTCCCAAATCAGTCCAGGAGGGATCACATGGTGGCAACAAAAGGCCATCATATGAGCATTTCAGATATCCAGGGTGGGGGAAAAGCAAAGGAACAGGGAAACTTGGCAAAAATTGGGAAGAAACTTGGATTGAGAACAACCTGTTGGAGTGTCTGGGGCCCAGGAGCCACGGCTCTGCCAGCAGCAGCCGTGAGCAGCAGGGGTGTGCAGTGGGGCAGGCAGCAGCAGGCGCACACTGCTCCTTGCAGGATTCCTGGGGGTTTCATTCCGGGGTCTGACAACGGGCAGGAAGCTGGGCTGGGCCTGGGCTGAGGCTCAGGCTCCCCCTCCGAGCAGGAGCTCGCCGTGAGGGCTGGGAGGAACGTTTTGGGGTGAGGGTGAATGCCCCGGCGCTGCTGGTGCCACTGCACCTGCACAGGCCGGGGTGAAGCGGCAGGAGGTGGGGCATGGCCCGTGCGAGGTGTGGCCCTGCCTGGTGGCACAGGTGGCACAGAGCCCACGGGAGAGCTGCCTGCAGCACGCTGGCCTTTGGCGCTGCTGCCCGCCCCAAGGGCAGCCGGCAGGCACGGGCGGGGAGCGCAGGAAATGATCCACGCTGTGTTTGCACTGCTGCAAAAGCTGCTTTATGCTTCACACAAAACGGGCCCGCAGCTTGCTCCCAGATAATTCGCACTCTAAAGGCTCAGTGCCTTTAGAGCACGGCAAGCACATGAATAATTCGTACACGTGCAAACAGGCCCCAGGATTCCATATTCCAGCCTGATGCTAGATTTGCTCAGAGCTTTGAACTGCCGTGGGTGAGTGGCTATTCCAGCACAGGGGGGCTTGGCAGGGTGGAACAATCCCCTCTCCTGACACTGCTGTGTGTCCTTGAGGGCTGGGAGCTTGTGCAGGTGGGCTGGCCAGTGCCCACAGCTGGGCTGGGCTGGCCAGTGCCCTGGCAGTGCCCACAGCTGGGCTGGGCTGGGCTGGCCAGTGGCCACAGCTGGGCTAGGCTGGCCAGTGGCCCTGGCAGTGCCCACAGCTGGCCAGTGCCCTGGCAGTGCCCAGAGCTCGGTGCTCAGTGCCTGCTGAGCCTGACCTTGGCACCTCTGTGTCCTTCCACACCCTGTGTCCCCTGTGTCCCCTGTGACCAGTACCAAGGATTTGGGAGGGCTGCTGTGGGTTCTGTTGCTGTGAGCTCAGTGCAGGGCTCTGAGCCCCCACGGTGCAGACAGGACCTGCTCAAGGAGCAGCTGGTGCAGTGGGAGGAGGTGTGGGCACGGCAGTGTGGGCAGGAATGGGGGGCTGGCAGTGGGCAGTGCTCGGTGTGGGGTGTGCCCAGTGTGGACAGTGCCCAGTGTGGGGTGTGCCCAGTGTGGACAGTGGTCAGTGTGGGGTGTGCCCAGCGTGGACAGTGCCCAGTGTGGACAGTGCCCGGTGTGGGCAGTGCCCGGTGTGGGCAGTGCCCAGTGTGGACAGTGCCCATTGTGGGCAGTGCTCGGTGTGGGCAGTGCTCGGTGTGGGCAGTGCTCAGGGTAGGCAGTGCCCGGTGTGGACAGTGCCCGGTGTGGACAGTGCCCGGTGTGGACAGTGCCCAGTGTGGACAGTGCTCGGTGTGGGGTGTGCCCGGTGTGGACAGTGCCCAGTGTGATCAGTGCCCAGTGTGGGCAGTGCCCGGTGTGGGCAGTGCCCAGTGTGATCAGTGCCCAGCCTGGGCAGTGCCCAGTGTGGACAGTGCTCAGTGTGGGCAGTGCTCAGTGTGGACAGTGCCCAGTGTGATCAGTGCCCAGTGTGGACAGTGCCCAGTGTGGGCAGTGCTCAGTGTGGGCAGTGCCCAGTGTGGGCAGTGCCCAGTGTGATCAGTGCCCAGTGTGGGCAGTGCCCGATGTGGGCAGTGCTCAGTGTGGGCAGTGCCCAGTGTGGACAGTGCCCAGTGTGATCAGTGCCCAGTGTGGGCAGTGCCCAGTGTGGGCAGTGCTCAGTGTGGGCAGTGCCCAGTGTGGACAGTGCCCAGTGTGATCAGTGCCCAGTGTGGGCAGTGCTCAGTGTGATCAGTGCCCAGTGTGGGCAGTGCCCGGTGTGGGCAGTGCTCAGTGTGATTAGTGCCCAGTGTGGGCAGTGCTCAGTGTGATCAGTGCTCAGTGTGATCAGTGCCCAGTGTGGGCAGTGCCCAGTGTGATCAGTGCCCAGCCTGGGCAGTGCCCTGCTCACCCCCAGCAGCACTGCCCACAGCCTGCCCTGAGCCTGGGTGACTCGGGGGTGCAGGGCTGGGCACAGCAGCCCAGCAGCAGTTCTGGGGGCGCTGAGGGGCACAGAGGGGCCCAGGTCAGGGTGCTGTTGGTGGCACCGTGCTGTGCCTGGCTGGCCCTGCTCTCCATCAGCCCCCAGAGCCACGGGCCATGTGCTGCTGCTGCTGCTGCAGCTCCTGCTGAGCTCCGTGGCCAGGCTCCCCTGGCAGTGCCCCTCAGAGCAGGGCCAGCCCCGGGGCTCTGTGGCCACTCTGGGGCCGTGTGGGGCCAGTGCAGGGCAGAGGCTCTGGCAGTGGCTGCTGCTCTGCTCCCCTGGGCTCCATTCCACCGTAAATGCCACAGCAGGAGCCTCACAAGCAGGTGTCAAAACAAGCACAGCTGCAGCGAGGCAAACTTAGGGATTGATTAATGAACAGTTTCAGCCTGTTGTGTGTTTCTCTACATGGCTTTCTGATGTAAAGATCAATCTGTGAATTTATTACAGAAATAGCAGGTTTCTTTTAACTAGAGCAAATTGCTTCTGTTTATCAAAAGGCTGAGTAACATCAACAAACAGTTCAGTCTCTCTTGCCCCTCAGCACTGCTTGGGAAATGATTTCAGTTAGTTCTTCTGGCCTTGGGTTGGGTTTTCCCTGCTCTTAGCTTGGCATCCCCATAGCACCCCTGCCTCCCCTGCAGAGGCCACTCTGCTCCTGCTGCTCTCTGTGCTCAGTGGGGCTTTTCCCTTGAGCTTGCTGGGCTGCACTGGGGTTATTCCCTGGGGCTGCTCTGGGGGGTGCCCAGGGGGGTGGCATGGGCAGAGGGTGGCCCTGGTGCCCAGGGTCAGTGTTGGTGCCCAGGGTCAGTGCTGGTGCCCAGGGGTCAGTGCTGGTGCTGGGGGTGCCCAGGGGTCAGTGTTGGTGCCCAGGGTCAGTGCTGGTGCTGGGGGTGCCCAGGGGTCAGTGCTGGTGCCCAGGGTCAGTGCTGGTGCTGGGGATGCTGAGCTGGCACACCCCAGGATGTGCTGGGCAGCAGTGCCCCAGGTGCTGGGCAGGGTGAGCAGGGCGCTGCCCAAGGGCCAGCTCTGCCCCCTGCACCCCACAGTGCCCAGCACAGCTGCAGGGAGGGCAGTGCCCTGCTCCAGGCTCCCCCCTCCTGGGGCTGATCCTGTCAGGAGATGTGCTTTCCTTCCAGAGGGAGCTGCACAGTGCTGTGCTCCAGAGAATTCCTTATCACAGACGTAGGATGTCTGCTTTCCCCAGAGGATCTGAGTGTGGTGAATAATTCTGTTTGACATCTGCTGTGAATTCGGGTCTGCTCTCTTCCTGTGGAGCTGGAATGAATCCTGAGTGGCTATGGGCACCTGTCCTGCAGGTGCAGCTGGCTCAGCCCAGTCCTGCCACACTCAGGTGCATCCCTGGGGTCTGGCCATGGAGTGCATCTCTCCTGACACCTCCAAAAGAGAGAACAGGCTTGGTGTTGGCTGCAGGAGCACCAAAGGGGGTCTCTGCTCCTGCCTGGGGTCAAGCAAAATATCTTCAGGTATTCACCACTCTCTCGTGGTTAATTTTTCCTTCCCAGATTTACTGTCACTGCCAGCACATGTCAGTGATACCCTCTCATTCACTGTCTTGCTCCTCATTTTTCCTCCTTGGCCAAAAAGAGCCTTTTCCATTGCCAGAACTGTGGGGAATGCCTGCCCAGCTCAGTGTGTGGCAGGACCAGACCTGCATGTGGGGACAGCAATGGTCCCAGAGACACCAGAGCCCCTCGGTGCTGGTGCTCACCAGCCTGGAACTGGAACTGGAGCTGGGGCTGGGGCTGTGCTCAGCCTGCTGGGGCAGCTGGGCTCCCTCCTGAGCCCCTGTGCCACCCTCCCCAGCTGAGTTAGTGCCAGCACTGGGCCAGTGCAGGAGCAGCTTTCCCCCAGCCCTTGCAGTGCAGCAGCAGCACATCCCTGATCCCAGCCAGAGGTATTTTGGGAGCCTGTCTGCTGCTCACCAGCCTCTGGGACAAAGATAGGAGCGTGTGCCTGAAATAGCAGCCTGGAGCTGCACACCCCACCCGTGGCTGCTCTCGAGAGGGAAATCCAGAGTTTGTTTTCGAGTCGTCATCGCTGTGTTGACAGGGCTGTCGTGGGGAAAACTGGGAATGTCTGAATTAACTCCAAGTGCAGGGTACACACAGACAGTGCACAGTGCTCAGCGCCCAGTGTGGGCACAGGAAGGACTCCTGCCTTTTGGAACAGGAATTTCACACAACCACAGAACCCCTGAGGCTGGAAAAGCCCTGCAGGGTCACTGAATCCACCCTGTGCCCCATCCCCACCCTGTCCCCAGCCCAGAGCACTCAGTGGCACCTCCAGGAATTGCTGGGACACGCCAGGGATGGGGATCCAGCCCTCCCTGGGCAGCTCCAAGCCATGGGGGAGGTTGTGATGGAGAGTGTGCATTCATCAACGTGCACAAGTTAAAAACCACAACCCCAGACTGCCCATTGTGACCTAAGTAGCAGCTCCGTTCCCCAGGATCGTTTTTAAACCTTTCAGTGAGGCCCCACTCACTGCTTGCAGGTTCTTTGTGTCTCGACAGGATGCAAATGCAGCACGAGGTTTGCTGCAAAGTAGGTCTGCACCCAGCACTGGGGTGCTGGCTCGAGTGGAGCTGTACAGGGCTGGCAGGTGATGCCCTACATGCCTGAATTCCTTCCTGCAGGTGCTTCCAGGGCCCATCAGGGTGGGGGCACCTCTGAATTGTTGGGTGGCTCTGAGCGCACAGAGCTGTTTGCTCCCAGCACAGCCCAGCAGTGATGCTCTTGCTCAGGCCATGTTGGCTTGTCCTTGGTTCTGAGCGTCCCTTTGGGTCACAGAGTCCTCTCTGTGGGCAGTGCCGAGGTGTCACAGGTGCCAGCTGGGTGGTGAGGTGCAGGTGACCCCTCTGTGTGTGCAGGGACCCCCAGCTGCTGTGGGCTGGGAGCTCTGGGCTCTGCTGTGCCCCCACGCTGGACCTGTGCTCCCCACATCTGGGGTGTCCTGGTGGCACCCCTGCAGCTTCAGGTGTGCTGGGACCTGGATGGGGGGAGAGACAGGGGCAACAGGAAAGTGGCACCTGGTTCTTCTGTAGTGGTACCTGGTTCTCTGTTGGGGCTTCTGACCCCTTACTGTTTGAAGCTCGTCCCTCTCTGCTGCTCCCTCTGGCACTGAGGCTCTCCCAGGGCAGTGCCTGGCTGCCCCTGCCCCTCACACCTCTGTGTGTGCCCACCTGGCTGCTCAGAGCTGCCCTGGGTGTGCTCAGGGGCCGAGTGCCCAGCAGGGACACAAACCCTGCCCTGGCTCTGCTCTGGGAGCCCAGAGCTGCCCTGGTGCAGTGTGACCGTGGGCTTGGTGCCACACAGAGCCAGCAGCCTGGCTGGGATCACCCGGATTAAAGCTGGGTGAGGCCACTGAGAGGCACTCTGCTGGGGCTGGGGGACGCTAATTACTGGTGGTTAATTGGAAAGCAGTTGAGAGGAGAGCTCTTTGAGGGACGCTGGAGAGGGACAGGGCTGTGCTGGGTTGATGCCATTCCCATTTCTGTGGCACCCCTGCTGTGCCCATGGCTCTGCCATGCCCACGGGACTCGGGATGTGCCAGCAGGGCCAGCCCCGGCCATTGCCACAGGTCACCCAACCCTGTGCCTGCCACACCCGCCCCAACATCGCATTTCTCCGCTTCCACTGCAAACCTGTGTCGGCAAAAGAGCGGAGTAACCGCTGCTGGTTTGTTGTGACAATTACAGCCGAGGGTTAATTGCACTCCTTCCCGTGCAGCGCTGAATGTCGCACGGCGTGCCGGGCGTAAACAAAGACGTTCTCTGCCAGGAGATGTGGTTGTTAAAGAACAGCCTGGGCTCTGAGCTGGTGCCAGCTGGAGCCCAGCTCCAGCACCTGCACCCCTGCTCCCGGCGGGTGCGAGGGAAGGGCAGGTGCTGAGCAGGGACTGAGTGAGCAGGAAACAGAAATGAGAGAGAAGAGAGAAAGCCACGCCTGTGTCTGCAATGATCCTGAGGCAGCACCTTCAGGTATCCTAGCAGGAATAGAGTATTTCAGTCTCTGAGTAAGTTCTCTGTTCAAAACAGTGGGGATCCTCAATTGCCATCACAAAAAGGGCCCATTTTCCTGCTCATCACTTACTGCCTTTGCAGAATCTGTCGTAGAGCCTGAGCCTATTGTGTGGTGTGAAAGCAGCTGTAGCATTGTCTGGCAGTGGTAAATTGGCAATGACTTTGCATTTCATAATTAGTTAACAAGGAATCATTTACAATGTGCACGTCTCTCAAACCCCATTGAAATGTGCAGCACATGTTTGATGTCATTAATTAAAAATAGGAGCTTCAAACGCTTCTGGCAGCAGCTCCTTCCTATTCCCCTCACTCCATGGGGCCATTGGCAGGGACAAGGCTGGATTCAGGCAAGGGTTTGAAATTCTTTCTGAAAAAAATGCTTTGGGGCTCCAGGGTTATTCAGGAGCTCACTGACTGTTTCAGGTCCCTCCAGCCCCTATCCTGAGCAGGGCTCTGTGAGCTCCCCCACTCCACTGAAGGTCAGTCTCTCACTTACATCTCGGCAGAAAACCTCTCCAAGAGGTAATTCAAGGGAGAAATTATTTCTAGAGATTCTTGTCAAATTACAGAGAGCCTTTAATTAAATGAGTGTCCATTACTTAATGGCAGTTCTGGAGAGAAAACCCTTACTTCTGAGAGAGGTGAAGCTCTGCTTTCCCAAGGAAAATTTACTTTTTAAAATAATAAGATAAAGATGGCTTGTTCTGCTCCAGAAGGGAGGCCTGAAATAAATGAAAGTGCCTGCTGGGAGGGGTTTAATTGGGAAGGGAGGAGCCCTGGCACAGGTATTTGTATTTCTGTGTGCTGTGGGGGCAGCCCTGCTGCAGTGCCAGCCCTGGCTGAGCTTTTGGGGTCCCAGCCCCCCACTGCTCTGGGCTCACAGCTCTTCCCAGCCATCCAGAGCATCCCCAGCACTTTCCAGTCTCACAGCTCTTCCCCAGCCATCCAGAGCATCCCCAGCAGTTTCCAGTCTCACAGCTCTTCCCCAGCCATCCAGATCATCCCCAGCAGTTTCCAGTCTCACTGTTCCTTCCCAGCAATCCAGAGCATCCTCAGCAGTTTCCAGGCTCACAGTTCATCCTTTCCCACAAGTTCCTTCCCAGCTATCCAGAGCATCCCCAGCAGTTTCCAGGATCATTCCCATCCCAGCCCTGTCCTGTCTCCCTGCAGGGCTGGCTTTGGCAGTGAGCAGGGAAACACGGCCTGGCCCTGCTGCTTCACAACCAGGGGAGTGTTTTTGAGATTTGCCTTACGTCTTTTGGGTATTTTTATCTCCTGCCTCATTCGAGGCCTCAGCTGAGTCATCTCATCCCTAGTTTAGATTTCTGCTCCCTCCACGCCCACTCCAGCAGGACCCAAATCCTGCTGGCACAGCCTGTGCTGGCCTCGCTGGAGTCAGGGCAGTCTGGCATTAAATCCTGTGGCACTAGGTCAGGGAGTCAGGAATGCTGATACGTTTTGTTTAGCAGCCTTCTGGACTTAATGAGTGTCCACAACACAGCAATTCATCATTTATCATAAATAAAGACAATGGATTAGGCTGCAGTTTAGTTATTGCTTGTTTTTGTAGCTGTTGTGGGGTTTGTGTAGCAAAATACAGACAGGAACAGCAGCCTTCCCTAGATTCCAGCCCTTCCTTTGTGCAGGATTTGGGGAATAGCTGCACCCTTCCAGTGGCACTGCTTGTGGGATGAAATGACAGGAGTCTTGGCTGAGCAGGATCCTTGTTGGGTTTTGAAACTCCAGTAGTCATTATTCCAATGCACAGAGAATCAGGGGTTCACTGACACTTTTTCTTTTTGTGCTTGCATTGACTGGCAGCCTGTGACAGGAGCAGAGGGAACGGCCTCAGGCTGGGCAGGGCAGGCTCAGGGTGGATTTTGGGAATAATTTCCCCATGGAAAGGGAGCTCAGGGGCTGGAGCTGCCCAGGCAGGGCTGGATCCCCATCCCTGGAGTGTCCCAGGAATCCTGGGGGTGGCACTGGGTGCTCTGGGACAGGGTGGGGATGGGACAGTCACAGGATGGGCTCCATGGGCTGGGAGGGATTTTCCCACCCCCGTGGCTCTGGGGTTCTGTGGTTTTCCTTCCACAGACACCTGGCTTCTGGTTATTTAATGAACAAACCCCCTGCAAGTGGGACAATGGACAGCTGCTCCTCGTTTAGCTCCAAATGGTGAATCCTGTATTTATGAGAGAGATCCAAATATGGTCCATCTGGTACAAGCTCCTCAGCTGTTCACTTCACAGAGAAGAGAACGGTTCCCTTCCCCTCCCATGATGTTCACATGAGGAGCTCAGTCTTTTAAAGCTGTTTAATGGTTTTCTTTGCCGAGGGGTTGTGCACATGTGAGAAATTCCAATAAATCCTGCACGTTGTGTTCCCAAAACAGCAGGGCTGTGCAGGTGTGTCAGGTTCTGGAGTGCAGCCCAGGCTCTCACAGGTGTGTGTGCTGCTGTGGCTCAGGTGAGCTCTGTCCCACCAGCCCATGGCTCAGGTGAGCTCTGTCCCCCCTGCCCATGGCTCAGTCAGCTCTGTGTCCCACCTGCCCATGGCTCAGTCAGCTCTGTGTCCCACCTGCCCATGGCTCAGGTGAGCTCTGTCCCCCCTGCCCATGGCTCAGTGAGCTCTGTGTCCCCCCTGCCCATGGCTCAGTGAGCTCTGTCCCACCTGCCCTGGGGGGAGCACTGCTTCCACGCCTCTTTTCCAGTCACTGTGCTGTAACGTGAAGGTGCCAGATGTGTCAAAATTGAAATTTTGCCAGCTATGTTAAAATTAAACAAAACCAGGCAGAGCCATGGTGTTGTGAGTGCAGGGCAGCAGTGGGAGGTGGGTGCTGCTCCTGCTCCTGCTCCTGCTCCTGCTCCTGCTCCTGCTCCTGCTCCTGCCTGGGTTGCTGAGGGCTGATCCCAGGGGTGGGGGAACCACCCTGCTCCTCCAGTGCCTGCTGGGCTGGCTCCAGACGCCTGGCAGCTCCTCTGGGCTCAGCTGAATTCTGGTGCTGGAGGCCATGGGTACAGATGGATGGCACAAAAAGCTTTAGGAAGTGCAGGAGGAGTTTTTTGCCAGAGATTTTAATTTTGCATGGAGCGTGAGGGGAGCGGAAGGAGTCAGACGCAATCGGGAGAGAGCAGGGAACTGCCCAGAAATAATGTTCTGTCTGTGCCTCTGAGAGCTCTGAGAGCTGCTGATTGATTTCAGGGGACGCAGCACTGGAGACTGAAGCGAAGGAAAGTTCGGAAGATGTGGTAGGTCAGAGCTGATGGTTTCAAGGACTGGTGATCTGAGAGCTGCTAAGAATAGAGCAGGGCAGAGGCAGCAGTGCCAGGCAGTCTGAGGGAGGGATCTCCTGCAGCTGCACGGCAGAGACCAGCGTTTGGGGCAAACTGGTGAGAGAGCAGCTCTGCACGAGCTGCAGTGCCCGGAGCTGGGGTGTGTGACCGTGACGAGGTGGCAGCAGCCTGGGGGTGGCTCTGTCCCCAGCCTGGGAGCAGGTGAGAGTGCCAGGGGAGGGGCACCTTTGGCTCCATCTCCAGCAAAGCGAGCAGAGCAGTTTCACACACGGGGAGGGGGCGGTGGCTGGAGGCGCTGGGAGGTTCCCTGGTGCCCTGGACAGCCAGCTCCGTGTGCAGCTCCCAGGGCAGCCACACCTGGGGCTGTGGCACCTCAGCGGCTCCTCGTGCTGCACGTGCCCTGCTCGGCAAACAAAACCCCCTGCAGGTGTATCTGCAACTTAATGCTTCTCCATAAAATATTCATTATTCCATTTTGGAAACTGATTTTTGATGAAAATTATTTCTTAAGAATTCTTGATCACCTCAATTAGGAAGAAGAACCATTCCAGCAGGCTCAGAAATGCACTGGCACAAATGGGAATAAAAGCCTTTGGTTTCCTGTGCTGCCATTGCCATTTCCAGAACACACACACGCACACACATTAAATTTTGATTCACATCTCTGACATCCAGAAAATTGCTCCTTAACAAAAGGAACATTATAGGCATGCTGCAAAATACAGGCTTGGTCTGGCCACATTTTGGATAACTCTACCCTATTCTTTAGAAAATTGGTTTTATTGCTGATAATTGGGCTAAAAGGAAGACTATTTAATCCTGGCCAACCCAACTTTCTGGGACATTAAGTTCTAATAGGCAGATATAAACTGGTCTTAATAGATGAATCTGACATCATCTGGCTGCTTATTAACTATTAAACCTTGTTTCAGTAATTCTCTTGGCAGCTCTGTGTGTGTTGCCATAGTTTCTTTGTTA
Organism: Pogonocichla stellata; assembly: GCA_026546895.1. NCBI lineage: Eukaryota > Metazoa > Chordata > Aves > Passeriformes > Muscicapidae > Pogonocichla > Pogonocichla stellata. The sequence continues at coordinate 35,255,374 of JAOTQZ010000297.1, read as the reverse complement.
ACAGAGCAAGACATTAATGCATTTTGAGTACTTATTGCCCAAAAGACATGAAAAAACACCTCATGTTTAAAGATGCAAGCTGGCACCTGTTCTGTGTGGTGGCTCTGCAGCTGCTGGCACTTGGCATGTGGCTGTGCCCATGGAGCAGCACCAGGAGCTCTCTGGTGTCACCTGGGCTTTGTCACCTCTCAGAAATGCAGGGTGCAGTGGCTGGGCCACCAGAGTGGAGATCCCAGAGCTGTGAGGTGTGTCTGGGTGGGGACACCTGGGGACACCTGGGGACCCTTGGGGACACAGGGCTGGGCAGGAGGGGCTCAGCAGGTTCCTGACCCAGGTTCCTGCCTCAGGGACCATTCCCCAGCTCTCCTGGGAGGTGAGCTGTGTCCCTTCCATCCCCTGTCCCTGCTGGCACTGCCCCCCTCGTGGCTGCCATCTCCAGAGGGGACCGTGGGCAGTGTCCCCTCCACGGCCACGCCAGCCTGGAGCTGTTGGAGAACTTTCAATAACCATTTATAACATCGTTTATAACAATTGGTCTCTTCTCATCTGTGGGACAGATCAAACTGGAGGATAAATAGGCTGAAATCAACTCCTGTCTTTCAGCTGACAGTCATCAGCTTCAGCCTGAACTTACCGAGGGAAAATCTGTGGGAGATCTGTGCAGTAGTGAAAGGCTTTTCTAAGTAATTACAGGCTTAAGGAGAGTTGTAGCACTGGATAGTGACAAGTGGTATTTATTCCATATTTTGTTCAATATTGTAAATTACATATTTATTTAAAAAAAATAACAGGCATCAGCTGGACCAGCATCTCCTCCTGCAGTGGGGATGCAGCAGCAGCTGCCTCAAGACTCCCCAGCTCCTGGCAGGGCCAGTGCAGCCAGCCAGCAATTAACACGGCAGTTCTAAAGGAAAAACAAATGCCTACGTCCGTGCAAAGTCAGCCTGGGTTTGCCAAAGCAGCTGGGAGGGGCTGGGAGGGGCTCCTGTCTGGGGATGATTCAGTGTCAGCTCCGGGTTCTGTTTCCCGGGGAGATGCTCTGGAGGAATTCCTCCGGGTGGCTGAGCTGTTTGCAGAGCAAGGCTGAAAAGTGGCTTTGCTGGATGGCTTTGGGTGTCTCTGGCCTGGAGGGGCAGGCTCTGCTGGCAGGACTGTGGCCACATCCCAGCAGGGTGGCAGCTCTGGGGACAGGGAGGGTCTGGTCCCTCTGCTGGGGACAGGGCTGTGGCCCAGCTGTGGTGTGACTGTGCTCTGTCCCTGTTGGGATATCATGTCCCTGTTGGGATCCTGTCCCTGTTGGGATCCTGTCCCTGTGGGTACAGCTGTGTCACTGTGCTCTGTCCCTGTTGGGATCCTGTCCCTGTTGGGATCCTGTCCCTGTTGGGATATTCTGTCCCTGTTGGGATCCTGTCCCTGTGGGTGCAGCTGTGTCACTGTGCTCTGTTCCTGTTGGGATCCTGTTCCTGTTGGGATCCTGTCCCTGTTGGGATATTCTGTCCCTGTGGGTGCAGCTGTGTCACTGTGCTCTGTTCCTGTTGGGATCCTGTCCCCGTTGGGATCCTGTCCCTGGATAAGCACAGCTTAGGTTCTAGCAGCTCAGATACCTCCTGGAAAACTGCCACAAAGAGGAGGAAAAGGCAAGATAAAGAGGAATTTTTGGAAGTGCGTAACTTTTTTTCCCCTATGGTCCCCACGAGTATCATTTGTGCTGGGGTGAGGCTGTGGTAGGAGCCGGTTTTACAGCTGGGAGGGACAGAGCAGGCTGTGCTCTCACAGCTTTTCCAGGAGGGGTGGATCTGTGTGCCTGCCAGGCACTGATCTCCATCCTTACCCTGAGCACAGCACTGGGCCTCTCCTCTGGCAGCAAATGCACATATTCCCCATCCTATGAAGATACATTTATATCTACATTATAACAGCTTTTTGATATTTCTGGATACTAGTAGGCTAATTTAAGAAACATTTAGTCTTTTTCTCTCTGTTTCTTGATCAAAAGGAAGCAGATTTTGAACAATTTTTTCCCCAGGAGGTAGAAAAGTAGTATTTGCCTTTAGGGAATAAGAAAGAGAACACTTTCTGTTCATTAAATCTAACTGGAAAGTGCTCAAGATGTCAAGTGTGAAAACAGAGGCTGAGAGAAGGGAAGGGTTTTGATTTCATTCAATTGATTCTGCGGTTTATCAGGAATTTGTTGAATTTGATATTTCTCAGTGCTGTTCACAGTGAGATGCACAACAGAAGATATGATCCAGCTGTAGAGAAAACAGAGTATGAGGAGGTGGGGGAGGGATTTGGGGCAGGGTCACAGGCAGGTGAGAGGATGGGATAGCCCACAGTGTTGTTGGCATTGTCTCCTCCCCTACTTTTTTTCTTGGGGGGAATTGCACTATTTTGGGCAAAGGCAGAGCTTCATTGGCTTCATTCTGGGTATTTCAGTTATATTTATGGTGTTTCATAGGAGTTTATTCCTTTGTCTTTTCCCTTGGGTGCTTCTGGCATCAGTTGGATGCTGGTTTGAGGTTTTTCCTAGTTTTGGGGGTGAGTCATGGTGTGGCTTCCCTGTGCACTCTCCTGGCAGCCAGACAGGGTTCCTGTGTCTGTGACCAGGCTGGGGGGATGATAACCAGAACCTGTGAGTGCCAGTGGAGTTGTGTTTAATCACTCTGGTTTGCTGAGAGAGGATGGAACAGCGTGTGCCAGGAGGGGGGCACAGCCCTGGCACTGCCCTGAGCAGTGCCCAGCTGTGAGGGCTGCCCTGGTTCTGTGAAAATCTCTAAATTCTGGTGTGCAGGGCTGCACAGGGACAGGAGCTGCTGTAAATCCAGCACATCAGCAGCCACATAATCTGGAGGATAAATCATGGTGACACATAGCCAGGAGCCATCAGCTCCAGATGACACCATCTGCTCTGTGATGTCACTGTCACTGATCCTGGGCTTTTCCTAATGCTGCTGCCCTCACACAGCCATGCTGGACATAGCACAGTGATCCTGAGCATGTCCTGCTCACACAGCCATGTTCCACATGGGCACAGTGATCCTGAGCATGTCCTGCTCACACAGCCATGTTCCACATGGGCACAGTGATCCTGGGCATCTCCTGCTCACACAGCCATGTTCCACATG
>JAOTQZ010000297.1:35195456-35214948 GCA_026546895.1 Pogonocichla stellata | reverse complement strand
GGAAAGATAAAGATGATTGCCCAGCTGGTTTAAAGATGGCCCATTAGCAGATAATATGTGCCAGGAGATCAGGGTCATTGCCCCACCTTCAGCAGATGGGACAGAACACACATTTCTGGCCACACCCTGCATTGCAACCCAAGACACCTGCCCAGCCCCTGCTCAGCACAGGGCAGCACTCCCTGTGTGCCTCTGCAGGGACTCCCACACGGGGCTGTGTGCTGGGCTCTCCCCACGCTGCCCGTGCTCCCTTCAGGCTGACAGCACTCCCCAAACGCAGCGTGCGTGGATCGATGTTCATGTCAGGCACAGTGGGATCTGCGTTTTGTGGAGAGCTGCTGCTGTGGGTGGCACAAGCCCCTGGTGGAAGCCATTGGCAGCCAGCCCTGCTGCCTCCAGATGTGGGGCTGAGGCTCAGGGGCTGGGGGCTCCTGCACAGCTGGAGTGCTGGGGGCTGCAGGCAGCCAGGAGATGCAAATGGGGCTGCTTGTGCATGTTTTGTTTTTCTTTGATAGGAAAATGACTATCTCCAGGAATGCCTTGAAGCTATCCAGCAGGACTTTGTCATCTTCAACAGAGAGAAGTGAGTGTGTGGGGTGCTTTTTTTAGGGAAAAATGCTCCTTTTTCTGCTTTCCCTCAGGAACCAGTGCCAGTACCTGACAGCCAGGAGCACCTTGCTGCTGGCTTAGCCCCAGGTGAATGGTGTCAGCAGAGGAGCTCGGGTTCTGCCTGTGTATGAAAAATGGTTCAGGCCACAAAGAGAGGCAAGATCAGGGATTATTAACTGCCATTAGATAAAATACGCTGTAGAGAGACCTCTGGGATTTAACCTGTGTGTGTGTGACTCTGCCTCCATTCCCCTGTGGCACCTCCTCGACCCATCCTGCTTCTAGCAGGGGATGTTTTGGGAAATGAAGGTGAGGAAGGTTGGACTCAGTGGCTGGGGAGGCCTTTAACAAAGAGAGTAGATTCATGGGATGATTAAGGTTGGAAAAGTCCCTTGTGGAAATAAGCAGGCAGTGAAAGTGCTGGCAGGAGCCTGGCTGGGCTGGGGGCACTCAGGGTTGGGGTTTGGGGGTGCAGGAGCCCTGGCTGTGCTGGGGGCACTCAGGGTTGGGGTTTGGGGGTGCAGGAGCCTGGCTGGGCTGGGGGCACTCGTGGCCAGGTTCTGGGTGGGCTGAAGCCCTGCAGGCTGTTTTGGGGCATTCCAGAGCAGGTCTGTGTGCTTTGCTGATACTTTGCTGGGCTCTGTCCTGACCCCTCTGTGGGCTCTGGGGGGGCCTCTGGAGCAGTGAGTGGGCACCAGGGCTCCCTGCCCACTCCTGGGGGGTTTGTTTGGGCACAGCTGTGTGACTCCTGCTTCCTCCTCTGCACAGGCTGAAGAGGAGCCAGGAGCAGCCCAGCGAGTCTGTGTCCACCTCCGAGACCCCCGACGAGGCTGAGGCTGAGCCCCTGCACATGTGCAGCTCTGTGTGCTCCTCGGGCAGCAGCTAGGCCAGGGCCAGCCCCCCTCACCTGCCTCAGGTGTGCCGAGCACTGAGCCTGCCCTCACCTGCCTCAGGTGTGCTGAGCACTGAACCTGGACAGCGCCAGCAGCTCCCCTGAGAGCTGGAGCCAGCCAGAGCTCCCCAGGACTGCCCTCCTGGCCATGGATTGCCAGCCCAGTTCCTTCTGAGAGCTGGAACAAGCCAGAGCTCCCCAGGACTGTCACTGAGAGCTGGAAGAAGCCAGAGTTGCCCAGGACAGCCCCTGAGAGGTGGAACAAGCCAAAGTTCCCCAGGACTGCCCTCCTGGCCGTGGATTGCCAGCCCAGCTCCCCTGAGAGCTGGAAGAAGCCAGAGCTCCCCAGGACTGTCTCTTAGAGCTGGAAGAAGCCAGAGCTCCCCAGGACTGTCCCTGAAAGCTGGAAGAAGCCAGAACTCCCCGGGGCTGCTCTCCAGCTGTGGATCTCCAGCCCAGCACCGTGGCTGCCTGCTGGGGGAAGCCAGGACCCATGCAACTTGTCAGGGGAGGAGATCAACTGATTTAATCTTTCTGTTTTCATGTCAGATTGCTGATCTACACGTTTTTAATGCAGTGAGAGGACAGGGAGAGAAGCCATGTCCTTGGGAGGAGGAGGAGCAGGGAGACACGGGGCAGGGAGGAAGGCCAGGGAGGGGGTGTGAGCTTGGCTTTGGCACTCCTGTTCAGATGCTGCTCTGGGCATGGGCATGGGCAGTGGGCAATGGGCAGAGCAGCCCTGGCACAGTCCCTGTGCAGAGCAGAGCAGCCCCGGGTTCAGCTCCTGCAGCACAAGGACGTCCCAGGCACCTCTTGTCCCTGTGTCACCTGTCAGATCCTTTCCCCATTCAAGGCAAATAACTGTTTTTTGTGGACTCCATGGATTCTTCAGGGGCTGGGTAATGTTCAGTGTGTATTTGAGGTGCAGAATGCATTTAAATTTTCTCCTCCTGGACGTGGCTGCTGCAGGCAGTGAGGAGCTGTGGGATGGTTGGGGGTCTGGCTCCATGTCCCAGCTTTGGAGGACACAGTTTGTCACAGGCTGAGGTTTTGTTGGAGGCAGAGTGGGTGACTCGGGTGTGAAAGACGGGAATATTGTATTTCACCCTTCGATTTCCTTTATTTTCAGTGTAAACTACAAGAACTGTGTATAATCTGCCAATACCTGTCTTAACTTCTTAAGAAGACAGGACATCTCCCCTTGCTCCAGCTGTGGGTGTTGCCTCTCCTGCTGCAGGGCCCTTCACTATAGGAGCTGTTTAAGCTGCTGCAGTGGTTTTTGGTCACTGTGGCTGAGCCCAAGCCCTGTGGTGCCACAGGACTGCTCTGGTGCCCCAGGTGTGTGGTGGCACCACAGCCACCACCCAACCAGCAGTGTTTGCCTCCTTCCTGGGCATTCCTGATGCAGAAATGGGTGGGAGATGTTTTGAGCAGATCAGGCTCTGTCAGGAGCAGTTTTCTTGTGGTTTTTGTTTCCAGGAATAAACCAGGAAGGCAGAGGAGTACCAAATGATCTTCCACAGCCAGGACACAGCACGTGTCTCCCCCAGTTTTATGTGGGGAGCAGTGTGTGGCTGAAGCTGTGCAGGGATGTTTCATGGAAGGGTGAGCAGGAGGGGGCAGCCAGAGCTCTGCTCCAGCTTCTGGCTGTTCTCAGGGCAGAGCCAGGAGATGCTGTCAGGCCCTGGTCCTGGTGTCAGCCCTGGTCCTGCACACCCCGTGCTCGTTAGCAGCTGCCTTAATGACAGCTCAGGGGCTGTGGCCATCACTCAGGGGCTGAAATCTGTGTGTCCTCCTGCTCCTTCTCCCACCCTGGCTCTGACCCAGCTGTGCTGGGGGAACCTGCCCTCTCTGCCCCCAGTAACTTCCAGTCTCTTACTGGGTACCAGGGAGCCCTAATTGCCTTCTCTCTAATTACCTGCCAGAGCTCACCTGTGTGTGCAGGTGTGCCACTGCTCTGCCCTTTGCTGTGCTGAGCAGCCCCTGCTCTCCACGGGCAGCCTGGTCCTGTCCCCAGGGCTCTGTGCTCCTCTTGTCTCCATCCCACAGCTCTCAGCTCTGTCCTGGCACAGCAGGTGAGCCTGTATTTATTCAGGAGTCAGGAATTACAGGTGATTTACTCCACTGGTGTGTGTAGGCTTTTACAGTGAATTCCATTGCACTATTTAGCAACTTCCTGTAAATAATGGCAAAATTTTGGGCTACTGGAATGACAAAGAGTGTCACTGATTTTTTGACCAAACTATCCCACAGATGAGTGATGAAGATAGATCCAGTTCAGCCAGAAGCTCTCAGGCCAGGAGAGGAGTTGGCAGTCACAGGACATGTGTAATTGATATTTTCATCGCTTTCCTTAGGACAGGAGAGAGGTGTGCCCTGAGGTGGGGGTTGGTGTGTGTGGGGAGGAGCTGGCTTGTTTCTGAAACGGGGGTTTCTCAGCCCAAACCCTCTCTGTGTCAGTCATCTGCTCCCCTTGTCAGTCACCTGCACCCCTCTTCTCCAGGGCATTGTGCAGAACAGCTCAACAGCACCTGGCAGGAACCAGGAGAGCTCCTGGGGGATGCCAGGGAATGGCTCCTTCCCAGGGCAACACTCTGGGCAGCACCCCTGGAATCCAGCTGTGCATCTGGCTCACTGCTGAACCTGAATCCCTGGGAGCAGCACCAGGACACAGAGCTGTGGGGTCTCTGCTGGGTGGGAGAGACACCATGGACACATCACTGCAGTGCTTGGTTCTGGTCTAATATTTGGGCATAACCTCAGCAGAGCACGTTGGGGACAGAGTTTCATTGACACCTGTTTGCACTCAGTCCCTGGAGAAGGAATGGCATGGAAAGAGCAGCTGGAGAAGGGACAAGTGATAGGAAACAGCTCAGTGTTACCCATTGTCAGAACCCCGGGGAGGTTTCAGGGCTCTGGGGCCTCCTGCCCCCCTGTGCCCCACTCTGGGCCCCTCTTGTGTCCCCATTGCTGTGTCCCTGTCCCTGCCAGTGCCAGCTGAGCCAGTGCCAGCTGAGCCCAGCTCGCTCCTCCTGGCCCTGCACATCTTTGTGGCTCCTGCCAGGTGTCCATGTCCAGCTCCCCCACCCACAGAGGAGTCCTGGGGTTTGATCCTCTCTCCTCCCTGTGCCACTCCCTGGGTGCTCCTGTCCCTGGCTGCTGGCACAGGCTGGGGACAAAGCTCTGGGGCTGTGGCAGGGCTGTGGTGCCCTGGCTGCTGCTGCTGAGCAAACCTCACAGTGCCAGAGCCCAGGGCCACACCCCAGCTGGGAGGTGTCACTGACAGCTACAGCCAGAACAGGAATTTTCTGTACATAAATATTTAAATACCTGTATTTTTTTTGTATGACAGATTTATACAGTGTGTGCCATTATCTGCTGTGAAAAGTCTACAGCACCTATAAATTATTCTCCTTTAATCACTTGCCGTGAGATTGTTTTTCTTATCTCTGTTGTGTTACGAAGTTTTGCAAAGTTGCATATTTTTAAGTGTTGGCATTGAATTCCACAGCCTTCGCTGGGAATTTTGTGCAGAAGACAAATGCCAGGTCAGGTCCTGATGTTTCTTCTGTTGCCAATTCTCTGTTACTCCAGAGCTTGCCAAAAAGAGTCTAAGAGTAATAAAATACTAGCAGAAATACCAGTAATAGGGACTTGACCCTGGACAGTGCTGAAATCCTGCTGCCTTGGAAGGGTATTTTTAAAAATTATTTCAGTGCAGATATATGTAAATATATCTTTGTATTTTATGTTAATACATCCCTGTAATTTTCTTGCATGACAATTTTACCACACCACAGAATATTTAAGTTATGACAAGATTGTGTTTTTGCAGATACTGTCGGAAGGCATTGCACATGTGGAGTAATAAATGTGTATTTTTAACATTGCCAAGGATTTGGTGTCATTTCCAGGGTATTGAGCTGTACAGATGCATGGAAACACAGAAACACCCAAATGCTGGAATCCTGGAACCCAGCTGGAATCTGGGCTGGTGGGACACTCGCAGCCACCACAGAGCTGGGTGGGACAGGAGCTGTGGGACCACTGCCACGAAATGCCTCAGGAACAGGCACTGAAAGGGGAACAGCTGGATCCAGGTGTTTGCATGTCCCCCCTGAGCCAGCTGGTGGTGGTGATGCCATGGGGTATGGATTATGTGATTCCATAGGTTTGTGATTCCATGGGGAGTGGGTTATGTGATTCCATAGGGAATGGGTTATGTGATTCCATGGGGAGTGGGTTATGTGATTCCATAGGGAATGGATTATGTGTTTCCATGGGGAGTGGGTTATGTGATTCCATAGGGAATGGGTTATGTGATTCCATAGGTTTGTGATTCCATAGGGAATGGATTATGTGTTTCCATGGGGAGTGGGTTATGTGATTCCATAGCTCCATCCCTAAGGAGCACTGCTGTGGTGCAGGGAATTGAGGAGTGCATCCCTGAGGACCATTCCTGTCCTGCTGGGAATTGAGGGGTCCATCCCCCACAAGTGTGGGGTCCTGGGGCCCCTCCATCCCAGCTCTGGTGCTGCAGAGCTGGGGATGTGCCTCAGCCAAGGGCACAGAGCGTGTCCCTGCTGTCCCTGACCCAGAGCCTGCAGGAAAGCTGTCCAAAGGAATTAGGGCCATGACCGTGTGGGGCTGTGGGGGAGGTGTTTCCTGCAGGCTCTGGCTCCATCAGCAGGCACTGCTCAGCCTCTCCTGGCCCTGGGGGAGCTGCAGGATGCTGCTGGCTCTGCTCCTGCACTGGCAGAGCTGCAGGATGCTGCTGGCTCTGCTCCTGCACTGGGGCAGCTGCAGGATGCTGCTGGCCCTGCTCCTGCACTGGGGCAGCTGCAGGATGCTGCTGGCTCTGATCCTGCACTGGGGCAGCTGCAGGATGCTGCTGGCCCTGCTCCTGCACTGGGGCAGCTGCAGGATGCTGCTGGCTCTGGTACTGCACTGGGGGAGCTGCAGGATGCTGCTGGCTCTGATCCTGCACTGGGGCAGCTGCAGGATGCTGCTGGCTCTGATCCTGCACTGGGGCAGCTGCAGGATGCTGCTGGCTCTGATCCTGCACTGGAAGGAGGCTGGACAACTGTTCTGGCTCTGACAACTCCCTGACATGGGGAATAAACAAATAAATGAAAACCTTCCCTCTCTGAGGGAAGGGCTGGCAGGGTTGGAGCCTTGGTACCTAAACTGGGTGGTGTGGGAGAGGGAACTGGGTCTGCTGGGTCCCCACTGGCACCAACCAGGCCAGCTGTGAGAAAAGGGACATTTACAGAACCTCCTTTGCTAAGTGTTTACAGCTGGGGCTGTTGGGGTGTCCCTGTCACCCCATGGACTTTGGGGTGATGGGGAGGTCACTGCCATCAAACTCTGCCATCTATCCTTCCCATTGCTTATGGATTTCCCACTGCTCTATTCAGGAAGAAAAGAGGTCATAGAATCGTAAATAGTTTGGGTTGGAAGGGACCTTAAAGCTCATCTCATTCCACCCCCTGTCACGGCAGGCACACCTTCCACTAGATGTTAATTGCCTTGGTGCAATTTCAGGAAAAAACAGAAATTCAGCAAACGAAATTATGTTAAAATTAAATATAAAACATCCAAACAAACACATTCCCATATGCTTAATGCAGAAATTATTGCAGCATTAAGCTGTGAAATGTAGGTCAAAACAACAACAAAAAAATTAAATCCTTCCCTGGTTTATATTGGTGGGCTCATTCCTAATTCATGGATTTGTGTATCTGGAGCTGCCATATGTGTGGTTCCAGCTCCCACTCACAAACCAGATCCTGCTTGTGCCACCCCAAGCCCCGCTCCCCTCCTCGAGCCTGGCTCAGGCAGAGCTGCAGAGCCAAGCTGGCAGTGCCCGAGGGAAATCAGCATCTCACACACGTGGTGACATCTCACACGTGGTGACATCTCACACACATGAGCAGGGTGGGCTCTGCCCACCCCAACCTGCAGGTCAGGGTGGGACGGCACAAACCTCACCCAAAACACTCAAAGGAACAAAACACCCAGATGGACTCGGGTGGATCAACCACATCCACCATTTCCTGGTTTCCAACCGAGTTTATTCCAAGCAAGGAGCAGGCAGGAATGAAAAGCTGTTCCTGGAGGTACATGCACAGCTCACTCTGAGCACACCTTTAAATACAACACCTGGGCTAGAATCATCTTTGTAAAAAGTGTGTGGCATGCACCTGGCCTCCAAAGCAGCCCTGCTACTGGGTACCGGGCTCACACTCAGCTCTTGAAAAGCAGTAGAAATAATCCTTAAAAAACAAGGCTGACAGAAGGACAGTGGCCCACGGGCTGCCCAGGACACGGGGCTGCAGCTGCCCTGAGCAGCTGTGAGCTCAGGAATGGGGAGGACAGGAGCACGGCCAGGGAGCTGTGGAGGTCTCAGCACTGGAATCCTGTGGTGTGAGGGGCAGTGGGAGCTGCTGGGGAGGAGGGGGATCCAGCCTGGATGTGCCTTCATCTGCGCCCCAGCCCAGCAGAGTGCATGCACAGGGAAGGGATTGGCTAGTGAAGGAACAGTGGAGAACACGTGGGGACGTGGCCTCAGCACCACTGACACCTCAGCATCACCCTGATACCTCAGCATCACTGACACCCCAGCATCATTGACACCCCAGCATCACCGACACCCCAGCATCACCCTGACACCCCAGCATCACCCTGACACCTCAGCACCACCCTAACACCTCAGCATCACCCTGACACCCCAGCATCACCCTGACACCTCAGCATCACTGACACCCCAGCATCACCCTGACACCTCAGCACCACCCTGACACCTCAGCATCACCCTGATACCTCAGCATCACTGACACCCCAGCACCACTGACACCCCAGCATCACTCTACTCTCTACCTACGAGGGAAGGGCGCTCGCTCGCTGCTCCTCCTGCGGGGAGGGTGGCACAGGGGACCTTTCCTGGCGGGGACAGTGCGGGAACAGCACCAGGAGAGCACCAGGACAGTGTCAGGAGAGTGTCAGGAGAGTGAGAGGACAGTGCCAGGACAATGCCAGGACAGTACCAGGACAGTACCAGGATGGTGCCAGGACAATGCCAGGACAGTGCCAGGACGGTGTCAGAATGGTGCCAGGACAGTGCCAGGACAATGCCAGGACAGTGCCAGGACAGCACCAGGATGGTGCCAGGACAATGCCAGGACAGCAGGACAGTGCCAGGATGGTGTCAGGACAGTGAGGTGATGTTGGACCTCCCTCCTGGCGGGGCCATGATCTTCTGCGCCGTGCGCCGGGCAATGTGGTCATCGGCCTGTGACCCTGGGGAGAGCAGAGAGCGAGGCAGTCCCGCTGCTTTACACGCCACAACCATAAAACACCTCCTCAGGAAATACTAATAATTTCATTATGTGTCATTTCAGACACTCTACGAGCATTGCACAGTTTGGAATGGCTCTGTTTGCCTGAACTTCTTCATTTTTCATCATTTCTTTCTGGGAGATTTATAAATGGCTTTCCTATAAATAAATTTTGCATATAATAAAATGCGGGGACTGGTAACATTTATCAAACAATATGGGACCCATCTGATCCAACCAGCTCAAAGGCATGATGGAAGTCATTTTACAGCAGAGCTTTGCCCTAAATTGGAATTGGCTTTGCAAGCTCCCGACAGCTGCTGGGCAGGTTCCTGCAGAAGGAATGATGCTGAGTCCCTGCTCCTGGAAACAGAGCCCCTGCCAGGCTTTGTGTCTTTACATAAATACTGCAGAACATTCCAGAGCTTTTTGTGCTGCACTTGTTCCCCTGGCTGCTGCCATGGGATGTGGACACTGCTGAAGGCCTAGGCAGATTTTTGCCACGCCTTTTCTAAGGTTCTGAGTTATTTTTCTCAGGCTGGGAGGATGTTTCCCAAGCTGAGACAGTTTCTCAGCTCCGCCTGAGCCTTTCCCAGGGTAATAGCTTTCTGGTAAACAGAAAGGAATTAATAAACAGAGATTAGCACCTGGTGTTGACTGAGACAGTTTCATTATGCACGTGACAGGAGATGTTTTCTCCTATTGTCCAGTGAACTATTGTCCTGTTTAAAGCTTGCGAACCACTCTATAAATATATTCAGTTTTTCAATGAAATGCTTCTTTCGCTTCTCTTGTTAAGAAGTCATTTGTCGTTATACGCCGCTCTCCGCGTATAGCGACATCGGGACAAACTGCTTTACCAGTGAGCAGAAGTGAGGTTTCTGTAGCCCAGCCCAGCCCAGCCCAGCCCAGCCCAGGCCGTCCCAGCCGCCCCCATCCCCACGTACCGGACAGGCTGAAGCCGGACTGGTGCAGGTTGCGCACGGGCGGCGCCGCGGCTTTGCCGGCACAGGGCGCGGGGCGCGAGGCCACGCCGGGAGCCACGGCCTTGACACTCGCCGGCACCTCGTGGACAGGACCATCGTACATGCCCCGGGGCACGCCTAGCACCTCGGCCAGCTGCAGGGGAGAATGGGTCAGACAGACAGACACAAGGACAGACCCACTGTACATGCCCCGGGGTACGCCGAGCACCTCGGCCAGCTGCAGGGGAAACAGGGTCAGAGACATGGACAGCCACACAGACAGACACACGGACAGACACACTGTACATCCCATGGGGCACGCTGAGCACCTCGGCCAGCTGCATGGAGAGAACAGGGTCATAGACATGGACAGACATATGGACAGAACCACGGACAGACCCATGGACAGACCCATGGACAGACACACAGACAGACCCATGGACAGACCCATGGACAGGGACAAAGGAAGGAGGACAGAGCTGTTAAGAAGCTCTTTACGTATTTGCATGTCTTTGTGTCTCTTTCAGAGGCTGTGCCAGCACACAGGAGGGTTTATCTCATGTATTTCCAGTACCTAGAGGATGTACATCCCTGAGCCCCCAACGGCTGCAGAGCAGACAATGGGAATACAGCAACAGGAACTGCTCTAGCACAAGTAGGAGAGAAATTCCTCCCTCCACCTCAATACAAACAAAAACCCTGTTGGTAGAAGTCATATTTTTGCTTTGTAACATTTTAATAGGCTAATAAAACTGTCATTCTTAGCTCTAATACTAAGAACTCTTGACTGAGGTGCCAGGCAGTTACACGAGAGCACAGAAGGAAATAGCATTAACAATATTCCTGCTGCAGGTTTGCCATCACAGCAGCCCCAATACACTACAGCAGAGAGACTGTGATCAAACCACGGGATTATGGCAAATAAAACTCTCCTTACCCTGTTTCTTGCCTTTATCCTTTTATAAACGAAGTCAGGGAATGTCTTCCTCGGGATGAAGCGGCCGGAGCCCTCGGTGACACTCAGATTTCCATCTTCAAGGACAACTCTTCCCTGACTAATGACCACGGTTGGGACCCCGTGGCACTCGGTGCCTTCAAATATGTTGTACTCCACGTTCTGGAAAAAGCAAACCCTGATATTCAGGCCAACAGTGCCCCCCGTTTTTGTACACTGCTCCTCGTGCCCCATCAGTCAGAGCTAACCAACCCCTCATATTTCAAATAACAAGAGTCCAAAGGAAGCAAACTGGAATGGAGAAAACAAACCTTAAAACCAATCACATTAAACTGCAGCAATAGTTTAATACTTTTATTAAATTATATTATTTATATATTTTTTACGGAATATTTAAATGATTTATTATATTAAGATGAATACCATTATATATCAAATGATAGCAATAGTTTAATACATTTTAAACTATAACTAATACACATTACAATTTAGCAACAGTTCAGTACTTCAGCACTTTCATTTTTCTAGTCCACAGTAAATACACTGACATTCAGATTTCCGTATCAGATGCTGACTACCTTGGAGTGGTTACCCGGTACCAATCCCACCCTTTGCAGCAATAAAAGGATATTTTCCCAGTATTTTTAAAAGCAAATGCAAGGTCCTTCATCAGTTTACCCACACAGACAACTCCTCCCCTGCTCGATCCAATCTAGATAAGGACATGCATTGCTTTCAGATCTCTTCTGCCTCTAAAACCAGCCCCAGAAAATGATTTAAAATACATTTTACCGAATTGTGGGTTTTTGCTGAGATGATTCTCGTAGCCTTGGGGTTCCAGAGCACCAGGTCTGCGTCGGAGCCCACAGCCACGCGCCCCTTCCTGGGGTAGCAGTTGAAGATCTTGGCAGCATTGGTGCTGGTCACCGCCACAAAATCATTCTCATCCATCTTCCCAGGGACCTGGGGAGGGGTGAGGAAACATCCCAGATGGACACAGCCCCAAGCCTGTCCCTGTCCCTGTCCCCTGGGCTGTCCCACGGGCAGGAGCTGCTGGACCCACCCATGGGGGTGAGGTCTGCACTGGCACAGGGGAAGGGGGTGTGAGGATGAGCCTGGTCCCTGCAGGATAATGACACCAGAGACAGGTTTTATTTCCCTTGGACTCCAGAGGTTGAAGTCTCTGGAAAACAAGACCTGCACTGATTGGCTCCAACTCCTGCACAGGAATCTCAGGATCACTGAAGAGGGCTAAGGACAGCCTGGGAAAAAAGGCTGGGAATGAACCTAACCAGTGCTATTTGTCATCTTCAGAAAAGTTTTATTTCTCTTTGAACAAAGCCCACCTAAGAGAGGTTCTAGGTTGGCTTGGCTCCCAAGCTCCTGCAGTCTGCATAGGGACATCTGTTCTGCGGGTGCAGGACAGAGCCCCCAGCGATGCTTCTGGCAGGGAAGGTGCAGGGACACAGACTGATCCCACCCTTGGATCACAGCCCTGCTGCCAGGCAGACCCTGAGGTGACACTGAGACCTGTCCCCACTGCTGGGGCCTGGGGTGACCAGGCAGTTGGAAGCATGGCCATGTCCCATGGTGGGGACACCCTCACCCCATGCACCTCCCCAGGCCTCTGGTGAGCACTAGGGCACAGGAACACTCATCACCCTTGGGAGAAACTGCTGGAGACACTCCTGCGACTGTGAGAGCAGAGGGTGGTTCCTACACAGCAGCCTTTGAAGACTCTGTGAAGACATTTGTGTGTCTCAGTCTCTTGTGAAGGCATTTGTGTGTCTCAGTCTCTCTCAGCAGTGCTCTGAAGCTGCAGCAGTGTCTAGACAGTGTCAGCCCTCTGGCTGGTGTGAATTAACGAGGCGGTGACAGCCCAGCACAGGCACAGCTGCCATGTGCTCCCACAGCTCAGTGTGCTCCCACAGCTCAGTATGATCCCATATCTCAATGTGCTCCCACATCTCACTGTGCTCCTATATCTCAGTGTGCTCCCACAGCTCCCAGTGCTCCCACAGCTCCCAGTGCTCCCCCAGCTCCCCCAGCTCCCACTCTCCAGGCTGCAGACGTACCACGCACTTCTCCCAGACGATGGCCATGCGCTCCTCGATGCCGTTGGTGCCCTCGGGGATGAGGGTGAAGTTGTCCTTGCCCACGGCTTTCTGCGCAGTGCTGAAGGGGCAGTGGGCACTGCCCGTGACCTGCAGGTCCCCGCTGGGGAAGGCACAGGGCAGGCTCAGGGAGGGGCACTGGTGGCACCCCCAGCCCCCCTGGCTGGGCAGCCTGTGGGGGCTCTGGGGTTCAGCCCCACAGGTGGTGCCGGGGCTGTGAATGTTATCCAGGCGGGTGTGGGCAGGGTGCAGGCGGGGCAGCGTGCCCAGCTGTGACAGACCCACCTGGCCAGCAGAGTGCTGAGGTGGTGGGGCGTGCTGGGGTCGGGGCTGACGGGCGGGGACGTGACGAAGGCGGCGGCCTTGGCCCAGTTCTTGCTCCAGTAGTGGGAGCCGTCGGTGCCCAGGCTGGCGGTGATGGGCTCCCCGAACACCACGGTGCCTGCAGGGCAGCGGGGGCACCAGGGGCAGCAGGGGCACAGACAGCACTGCTGTAAGCACAGCACAGCTCCACCTCCTGCAGCATCCCCGCGCTTCGGGCTCTGCTAATCCTTTAGGTTATCTCAGAGGGATGGGACACATGGTGACAGCAAGCACTGCATCTGTCTGTCCTCTCCTTACAGCAGGCACACACTCCTACCAGCTGCCATGCCTTCCTTTGAACCAAACCTATGTCTGTCTGGCAGCCACCAGGCAGGGGAAGCCCTGACCGAGCTCCCCCTTCCACCCTGCTCCCCACAGGATTGATCCCAGCCCTTCCCTCTCCACTCCCAGCCAGAATCTGCAGCTTGCTCCACATCTGCTTTTCATTCACTTCACACCAAATGATCACAAGTGGATTATTCCCCGTTTCTCAGCTGTGTCTGCCAAGATGGAAGTGTCACAGTTTCCAACACATCCCTTCCAATCTTCCCAGCTCCAGGCAGTTAGCTCCTGCACGGGAGCATGAACACCAGCGGGAGCCTCAGCGCTGGGGGAGCTCAGAGGATGAGGAGTTATCAGAGCCCACAGCCAGGATGAGATTCCTGGCTGGATTCAGAGGCTCAGGGACTGCCCGTGCAGGCCATGTTACCTTTCCTCTTCGCCTGAGCCAGCACATCTGCAGCACCCCTGCTCATCACCTTGGTGACATAGAGGGGACAGTTGGCCTGCCTGGCGATGGTGATGGCACGGAACACGGCCTCTGCCTCCACCTGTGGGCACAAGAACAAGGCACAGGTGTGCCAGGACACAGGTGTGCCAGCACATAGGTGTGCCAGGACACAGGTGTACAAGGACACAGGTAACCCATGATACAGGTGTGCCAGCACACAGGTATCCCATGACACAGGTATCCCATGACACAGGTATCCCAGCACACAGGTATCCCATGACACAGGTATCCCAGCACACAGGTACCCCAGCACACAGGTATCCCATGACACATGTATCCCATGACACAGGTATCCCATGACACAGGTATACCAGCTCACAGGTATCCCATGACACAGGTACCCCAGCACACAGGTGTCCCAGCTCACAGGTATCCCAGCTCACAGGTATCCCAGCACACAGGTGTCCCAGAACACAGGTACCCCAGCTCACAGGTGTCCCAGAACACAGGTATCCCAGCTCACAGGTATCCCAGTACACAGGTACCCCAGCACACAGGTATCCCAGCTCACAGGTATCCCAGCACACAGGCATTCCATGACACAGGTACCCCAGCACACAGGTATCCCAGCACACAGGTATCCCAGCACACAGGTATCCCAGCACACAGGTGTCCCAGCTCACAGGTATCCCATGACACAGGTACCCCAGCACACAGGTATCCCAGCACACAGGTGTCCCAGCTCACAGGTATCCCAGCTCACAGGTACCCCAGCACACAGGTGTCCCAGCACACAGGTACCCCAGCACACAGGTATCCCATGACACAGGTATACCAGCACACAGGTATCCCAGCACACAGGTGTCCCAGCACACAGGTATCCCAGCACACAGGTGTCCCAGCACACAGGTGTCCCAGCACACAGGTATCCCATGACACAGGTACCCCAGCACACAGGTATCCCAGCTCACAGGTGTCCCAGCTCACAGGTGTCCCAGCTCACAGGTATCCCAGCACACAGGTGCCCCAGCTCACAGGTATCCCAGCTCACAGGTGTCCCAGCACACAGGTATCCTAGCACACAGGTATCCTAGCACACAGGTATCCTCTCACACAGGTATCCCAGCACACAGGTATCCCATGACACAGGTATCCCAGCACACAGGTATCCCAGCTCACAGGTGTCCCAGCACACAGGTATCCTAGCACACAGGTATCCCAGCACACAGGTATCCCATGACACAGGTATCCCAGCACACAGCTATCCCAACCCCTCTGCACAGCAGGCCCAGAGCTCAGCACGAGGGCTGGCATTGTTACCTCCTCAGGGCGGCTCAGGACGTGCCCCTCTGGCCCTG
The DNA here is from genome assembly GCA_026546895.1 of Pogonocichla stellata. Lineage (NCBI taxonomy): Eukaryota > Metazoa > Chordata > Aves > Passeriformes > Muscicapidae > Pogonocichla > Pogonocichla stellata. The sequence goes on along the minus strand of JAOTQZ010000297.1, from coordinate 35,199,625 downwards.
TAATGCCCAGCTCCAGCAGCCTCTTCTGCTCCTGGGGAGGAAGGAGAGAGCAGTCAGGGACGGGCACAGCCTGCCTGGGGCACCATGGACACAGGTGCTGAGGGCAGGGGGAGGTGATGAACCTGCTGAGCAGGTGGCTCATGGGGCACTGCACTGGGACACCCCAATCACCCTGGGGCCACTTCCAGAGACCTGTCCTCACTGCCCTGAGCCTGCTGGAGCTGCTCAGGAGCCCCTGCAGGAGGCAGGGCTGGGCACAGGGATGTGGGAATGTCACTGGGGTGCAGCCAGTGCCACCTCTCCTGAACACTCCTGTGTCTTTGCACTGCACCATGTGGCACAGAGGAAAGGGAACCCACGGTGACAGATGCTGAGCTGAGCCCTGGGATGTCCCAGGTCACTTATGTGATATGTGAACACAGATGTCCAGCACACACCTCCCCCTGTGCCCTCTGCACTGCTCTGTATCGTGTAACCCCAGTCAGCTGGCACTAATGCAAGGCTGTTATCCAACACCACAGAGCAGATCCCACAGGATCCTTTCAAGGACCCTGCTCTTACAGGGTGCTTATTTGTCTATATTTTTGTCACAGATCTGCTCCAAGTTTGTCCCCAGGGCTCAGGTGCCACCATGCTGGCAGCTTACAGAACCACTGCTGCAGCTCTGAGCTGCCTGGGGTCACTTCATGCTGCACAGCCAGCTGAGGAACAGGCTTCCACATCAAATCCCAGGAGGTGGGAATTAGCCTCTCTCCTGTTTGTTCAAATAAACCCTTTTGAAGGATTGGATCTGGCTTTCAGTCCAGCCTTCCTCCCACACCAGACTGAATGCTGGCGTGACCACAAGCTAAAGGAACTGCCAGTCTGACTGAGGTTGGAGCCAAGACTCTTTTCTACAAGTAAAAAGGGAAAATGAGGCCCACAAGCAGAGGCAGTGACACCTAGGAATTCCCCAGTGCTGGTGGTGGAGTTAAATACTGCCAATGTCACAGACATTGCTGTAAAAGCCTCAAACCTCCCGATTTTTTCAAGTAACCCAAACTCCTGAACACAACAGATAATGAGAAAAAGCATCACTTAAGGCAGTCAGTCACCCTTGGGAACCCCCAAAGTGCTTTTAGGGAACCCAAGCACCTGTGAAGTTCCGTAGGGACACTGATGATTCTACAGGACACCCTGGTGCCCCTGCACATTCCTCTGCCTGCACATGCTGCTGCACAGGGTCCTGTTCCCTGCAAGGCTTTGGGACAGGGACAGGGGCAAGGGACAGAGACATAGGGACAGGGACAGGGACAAGGACAGGGGCAGGGACAGGGACAGGAGCAGGAGCAGGAGCAGGAGCAGGGGCAGGGAAGGGACAGGGGCAGGGAAGGGACAGGGACAGGGACAGGGGCAGGGACAGGGGCAGGGACAGGGACAGGGGCAGGGGCAGGAGCAGGGGCAGGGGCAGGGACAGGGACAGGGGCAGGAGCCTGGACAGGGGCAGGGGCAGGGTTCTCCTCCCCACTCCCTGTCACCAGGTCCCAGAGGACACAGCCACGGCACCTCCTCGATGATGTCTCCGTTCTCCGCGTGCACTTGGGCGATGGCCCCCAGCTCCCGGAGGGTGCAGAAGATCTCGTACATCTGCCAGGGCACAGCGGGTGCCCAGGTCAGCCTGGCACCCCCCGTGGCTCAGGGTCAGGCTGTGGCTGTCCCTGCACTCCCTGTCCTACCTGGCCATCGGTGCACTGCAGCTTGTCCTTGTAGGCCATGAACACCAGGAAGGAGTTCACACCTGGGAAAAGAAAACAACACGTGTGGCTTTGTCCCTCGGAGAGCTCCCTGCCCTGGTTGGGCTGGGCAGGGGGGGCTGAGCCAGAGGTTCTGCTGGTGAGGGTTACACTGGAACCAAAGCAAAGCCAAGGGCTGGTGTGGGAAATGTCCCCACAAGCATTGACCCCAAAGCTTGGGAGTTGTGAAAGACAATAAAGCCCTCCTTTATGGTGCACCTGAACCAAAAAAATGAAACCCCTGTGGTCCATGTTTGGGGTTAGGTGCCCTCTGTGACTGCTCCAAATGCACACTCAGCTGCCTCACTCCCAGGCTGGATTTCCTCCAGTGCTGGCTTCAGTCTACGGCTTATCCTCAAATCTGGGACAAGGGATGGAGGGCCAGGACACAGGGAATGGCTTTAAGCTGACAATGGGGAGATTTAGATGGGATATTGGGCAGGAATTGTTCCCTGGCAGGGTGGGCAGGCCCTGGCACAGGGTGCCCAGATTTGCTGTGGCTGCCCCTGGATCCCTGGCAAGGTTGGACATTGGGGATGGAGCACTGGGACAGTGGGAGGTGTCCCTGCCATGGCAGGGAATGGGATCAGGTCCTTTCCAATCCAAACCATTCCATGATTCTATGAATTGCTGCTGCATTTCGTATGGAGAGGCAATAAGCAATACCAAACCATGATCAAATTACAGCTGTATTTCATATTCCAAGGAACAGCTCCATTACTGCAGCCACTCTGCATTTTAATAGGAAATTCACTGGGAATTTCTATGGTAATTGACCAATTAAACCCTTGCTTGCAAGACTACAAATTACACTGAAGACATTGAGCTCTGCATTAGCATATCTGAAGGAAAATGCAGCTCCAAACATAGCAATAGGTATTAATGAATGCATGAATCCCTGCTGCTTGGTCTACTTTCCTGCTTGCCAGCCAGCCATGTCCCACAGACACCTCAGGATGCACAGGAGCTACAGGCACAACAGAACCACTATGGAACACTGAGTTTCCTTTTCTAAGCCCTGTCTTGGAGGTTTTTATTTAAATGTTTTCTCTGTACATCACGTCAGGGTGGCCAACACTACTCCTTTAGTTTCCAAACTCCCTTTCCATGAGCAGGCAGCCAGTTGCCCAAAGGTGAGGGCACAGACCCAGGTGCTATGGCAGGAACTCGGGGCCAGTGTCCCCTCCTGGATGGCCAGGTTTGGGGAGCTCCCAGCTGCAGGGGGAGGATGTGGCTGCCTGTGCATCCCTGGGTGTGGGAGTCTGTTGGGACGGTGGCCAGGACAAGCTCAGGTGCTCTCTGTATTCTGGTCTTGAAGTTTGCAGTTTATTGCATAGGGTGTGGGTATAAAGGGGTAGTAGGAGTTCTAAGAGATAAGAGAGGGAAGTAAGAAAACAAAGTAAGGGAGCAAAGTAAGAGAGGTAAGAGAGCGATTTTCCCGTTTGCAATACAATAAATCTTCTTCTATGTTGAATATTCTAATTTCCACTAACCAATCTAATACAAGATACAAATTCTCTAACATTTGCATACAACCTATAGGAATGGCTACATTACCAGGTTTCACTGCTTTCTTATCTCTAAACCTTAACTGGGACCCTTCCTGTCACGCCTGGAGAGGGTCTCTGCTGCTCTTTGGTACATGCAGCAACTGGCGTTATCTTAACAAAGGGAGAAGATCCTCAAGCATCCACATCGCTGCTCTCAGCCACTCAGGTGAAAGCTGCTGTCATCTCAATCGCGCTGACGGTTTCCATATTCTCAAAATCTCTTGCTAGGCAATCGTATTTACAAGGTTTTCCAACACGTGGGGAGAGCAGAGCCCTGCAGCGACCCCGTGCCCTTACCCTTGTCCTTGGCCAGCGCCTCCATCTCCTCGCGGAGGCTCTCGTGCCAGCGGGGGATGTCCAGGCTCAGCCCGTAGTCGCAGCAGCTCTGGCTGTCGGCGCGGCCGCGCCACTGCTCGTAGGCGGCCAGCAGGCTGCCCCCCGGCTCGGGGCACACGTGCTCAACTGCGGGGACACCCGGCGAGGGACGGGGACACCCGGTGAGGGACGGGGACACCCGGCGAGGGACGGGGACAGGGCGTGAGGGACGGGGACACCCGGCGAGGGACGGGGACACCCGGCGAGGGACAGGGACAGGGCGTGAGGGACGGGGACACCCGGTGAGGGACGGGGACACCCAGCGAGGGACGGGGACACGGCGTGAGGGACGGGGACACCCGGCGAGGGACGGGGACACCCAGCGAGGGACGGGGACACCCAGTGAGGGACAGGGACACGGCGTGAGGGACGGGGACACCCAGTGAGGGACGGGGACACGGCATGAGGGACGGGGACAGGGCGTGAGGGATGGGGACACCAAGTGAGGGACGGGGACAGGGTGTCAGGGACG
>JAOTQZ010000297.1:35139751-35163036 GCA_026546895.1 Pogonocichla stellata | reverse complement strand
GTCAGCTTGGATTCTGACTCTGGCAGGGTTTGGGATTGTTCTTTGTAATACTGCATTTCTATTTTAATTTTCCTAGTGAAGAACTGTTATTCCTAATTCCCACATCTTTGCCTGAGAGCCCCTTAATTTCAAAATGATGATAATTTGGAGGGAGAGGGTTTACATTCTCCATTTCAAAGAGAAGCTCCTGCCTTTATTGGCAGACACCTGTCCTTAAACCAGGACACACAGCCACAGGGAACAGCCCGAGCAGGGATCCCACGCCTCCTCCCAGCCCCGGGGCCTCATTGCCACATCCCCCAAGCCGTGCACACCTTGACCTCCCGTTCTGCATCCAGGGTGCCCCCGACCTGCTCCTGCAGCAGGGCGTAGGCTCTCTGCAGAGCCTGGTACTCCATAGTCAGCTGCCGGAACCGCAGCTCCGTCTCCTCCTTGGCCATGCCCTGCCAAAAACAGGAGACCGGGTTTGTTTGTCCTTACAGGCGCCCAAATCATCACTCCTGAAATGCAGTTTGGAAGCAGGTATGTTGGGAAGGGTAAGGGTTTGACAGGAAGGTCTCACAGATATGTATGTGTAACAGAAAGATCTTGGAATGTAGAATCTGAAGAAGGAACAGAAATGACAGCAAGTTTTGAAATAAGAAAAGAATTGCTGAGCCAGTCTTACTGGATAACTAGAAAGCAAAGGGTAAAATGAGTTGGAAGGAGTTTTTATAACTCAGAGCAATCGATAAATCCACCTCAAATAAAAGATGTTTTTACCAAGCAAAAAGATTTTCACAGGCAAACAAAAAATGCCATGTTGCAAGTAGAAAAAAAATCTCAGAATTTTCCACTGCAAGAAAACTGAAATACAACTTCTAGCTTAAACTGTAACTAACTTTTAGTGATTGGAGAATAGTAACATGAATTTGGTAATGTTAGTAGTTAGGATAGGCTATAGGTAATAGTAAAGGTATTGGTTGGTTGTCAAGTTTTAAGACGCTCTGCAATGAAAAGTATTTAATGCATTTTAACCAGAACTAGAGTGGCTTCAGACAAACCCACAGCTGAGGCTGACAGCTGTGGGCTGGGCTCTGTCACCCATGAATTGCTGTATCCTCTAGATACAGTAAACAGCATTTAAAATAATAAATAAATTGCTGTATCGTTTGGATACAATAAACAGCATTTTAAAAAGCCCCCTGGAGCCCCACACCCCTCTTTTGGCTCTTACACAGGCACTAAAAATCCTGGTGAAGTGCCCTCAAGCTGCTTCCCCTCTGTCCCCGACACATCTCTTGCACGCTCTTACCTCCAGGAAATGCAATACAGAAATAAAAAGATAATCCCTGCCTTGGAAAGATAAAAGCTTCCCTTCCATACAGCACACTAATGACTGCACCACCCTTTCTTACTGGAACGGGGAAAATCATCACGGTAAAGGTGAAAATGCAGCTTCCTTTAACAACAAAAGGTTTTCAATTTGGAAAGGAAACCAAGCCTGACAGCCTCACTCAATTATTAAAACAGGAATCCAGAGTTAATCGTTGTAGAAGTGGTGACAGCAACATGAAAGGAGCCCTTCATCTTCCTCACAACATCCAGCACTGAATGCTTTCATGTCAGCCTGACCGGAATATTTCACTCAACATGAAATGGAATTACATTGCTGGGTGCACGCACCAACTTCCCACTGAACGGGGGAGAATGTCAATATGGAATGAAAAATAAACAGCTCATAGATGAATACATTCCCATTTCCTGCAGCACAGCACAGGCCTGGAAGCCAGCACGGATCTGCCACGATGGAGTGAGGAATTCTGCAGGTTCCCTTTCAGATCTAATCACACACCTGCAGCCAGTGCACCATGAAACATGCACATCATCAGGGCAGTTTTGGTGATTACAAGATTCTCGTTAAGCCCAGAGCTGTGCAATGGTCCAGTGACCTGACACACATTGGGGAGTGCATTTGTGGGGAAGCCCTGGCAAACACAAGGAATAATCCCTTTAATTTGTGCTGCGTTTGTGTGCTCTGCTCTCAGAGCCCTGGAGCCCAGCCAGGAGCCAGCCTTTCCCTGGAGCCCAGAGCTTCAGGGAGTGTTCCCTTCTCCTTCCACAAGCACAGACCTCACTGGTCTGTGCTGAGCTCAGCTGGCCCAAACTACACAAAATCTGCAGCCAGGCTCAGAGTGAACACACCTCCCCAGGGCTGCCCAGTTTCTCAGACCTGCAGATCTGCCATAAATCCAATATTCTTACAACATGACATTTGCAGCCTGGCTGGAGGTTGTGAAGTTACTGAAGACCTGAGATTTCGAGACACTGACCACCATGCACAGCACCAAATTTACCAGAAATGTTTCATTTTGTGGTCTGAGGTGACAGAATGACAGAAAGGATGTGAGAGAACAGAAATGATAGATAGAAAAGGTGGAGCAGAGCAGGAATTCCATTAAACAGCCGTGTCGAGGTTTGGAATCAAGGGTTAGAGTCAGGGTCAGGGTCAGGGGTTAGGGACAGGGTTTAGGGGTTAGGTTTTGGGTTAGGGTCTGGGTCAGGGGTTAGGGTCAGGGTCAGGGGTTAGGGGTTAGGTTTTGGGTTAGGGTCAGGGTCAGGGGTTAGGGTCAGGGTTAGGGGTTAGGGTTATGGTTAGGGGTTAGGGTTAGGGTCAGGGTCTGGGTTAGGGCTAGGGCTAGGGTCAGGGGTTAGGGTCAGGGTCTGGGTTAGGGTCAGGGGTTAGGGCCAGGGTCTGGGTTAGGGTCAGGGGTTAGGGTCAGGGTCAGGGGTTAGGTTTAGGGTTAGGGTCAGGGTCAGGTACCTCCTCCAGGTCATCCTCGGGCGTGCAGGGGGTCTGGTCAGTGCGGTCAGTTTGGTAGGAGATGGAGGAACCGTCAGACTCCAGGGAAGCCTCCTCATCATAGCCATAGAACGTCTCCACCACGGGCTTCTGACAGAGAGCAGGGTCAGGGAGCACAGGGACAGACTGCCCTGGGGACAGACAGACTGCCCTGGGGGGACAGACAGACTGCCCTGGGGGGACAGACAGACGAATCACAGAATCCCAGAACGTGGCAGGGACACCTCCCACTGTCCCAGGTGCTCCAGCCCCAGTGTCCAGCCTGGCCTTGGGCACTGCCAGGGGTCCAGGGGCAGCCACAGCAAAGCTGGGAATTCCATCCCAGCTCCCAGGGAACAATTCCTGCCCAAGTCCCATCCAGCCCTGCCCTCTGGCAGTGGGATCCATGCCCTGTGTCCTGTCCCTCCATCCCCTGCCCAAAGCCCACCCAGCTTTCAGAGACAGACCCTGACTCCCTGGAAGGGCTGATGTGATTTTCAGGATGACAGGAGTTATCTCCCATTGACCTCAATTAGTTATTCACAGATTCATTAGCTCCAGCCTCACTCTGATTCTTCATCTGTGGATCACAGCACGCTGACATTAGACCTTCCTCTGGCATTTTGGTGTTAATATTTACATTAACACCCTGCCAAGTCCTCATTAACCAACATTCCCTTTTCCCTGAGCTCTAACCATCGCTTCCCTCACCAGCAATCTTCACGTTGCTGAACTCCACCATGAATTATTTACAGCAGACACGTGTTTTCAGGCAGCACCATTAGAAGATCATTTGGAGATGTGTTAATTCATAAAATTTGTCTCCTCTTAAGACAACCACACCCCACCAGAGTCCCAGAGGGTAAATGCAGAGCACGAAAAGGCTCAGAATGCTCGATGCAAACAGGTCCCCTTGAATATCCCAGGGCAGTCTGTGAATGTCCTTGAGCTGCATCACCCAAATTTCAGTTCAGGGCCCATCTGCAGACCCTGAAGGAGAGCAGAGCCCTGAGGTGCTCTGAGCACTGTCCATCAGCATGGCACCACAGAAGGTTTTGGGTTTTACCTTAGGAATTCTTGTCATTTTCTTCCTTTGCTTCCTGAACCTTAGCAGCTTATCCCGCTCCTGCAGGAGTCAGAGATGTGTGTGAGTGTTTCCAGAGAGCAATTATTTAAATTAACCATGCCAGTACCAGGAGCCACTGGGGAACAGGAACGTCCCTGCTGGCCACTGTCCCACCCTGTCACCAGTCCTGGGTTATTCACTCCAACAGCTCTCAGGTTTGCCACAGACAACCAGAAACTGCTCTTTATGTCCACGAAAACCAAACTGAAACAAAGCTGGTGATAAGCTGAGGGTTTGGGTGTCCCTGGAGCTGCTCCAAGGGTGACCATGGCACTGCAGCCCTTGCCCTGGCTCTGCTCCTGGCCCTGGTGGCCCTGGAAGGTGCAGACACACACACACCCCCAGGAGCCCCACTGCACAGGTCTCAGGGCCTCTTTGAGCTCAGCACTTCCAGGCTCAGCTCCTTCTCTAAGGGCCTGCAGGTTCCCTGTGCCTCTGGAGTAAGGACCGGGCATTTACTGCTGCCAACAATTTTTCCAGTCAGAGGAAATAATAGAATAATCAAATTCCAGGTTGGAGGGACCTTAAATATCATCTCCTTTCACCCCTGCCATGGCAGGGACACCTCCCACTGTCCCAGGCTGCTCCAACCCCAGTGTCCAGCCTGGCCTGGGGCACTGCCAGGGATCCAGGGGCAGGCACAGCAAATCTGGGCACCCTGTATTCCCCACCTTCCCAGGGAAAAATTCCTTCCTCTTTATGGAGTTAGGTCGATTTTTTACAGTATTCAGAACAAAGTCTCTGTTCTGGGCTTGCAAAGTCCAGGGCTGCAGAGAGGGAAGCTCTAAAGGGGAAAGCCTCAGATGTTTCATTGTCTGTGGTGACCCTGGGGACACTGACAGTGCTGCTGCCTCAGCCTGGTGGCCAGTGCCAAGGCCAGCAGCAGTGGCCAAGGACAGTGGAGCAATGGGAACAGCACATCCCACCCACAGCCATGGGGGCTGTAACCCCAGAACAGCACAGGGATGGGGCAAGGGCAGGCTGAGCACTCCCTGCTGTGGGTGACACAAAGCAGGAGTAGCCAGAGTGAAAAATGCAGTTCCAAGGTGACAGAGCTGCCCTGGAGATGGGGACACTTGCTCCTGGCCATCAGGCAGGTGGTGGGATGAAAACTTCCCTCCCCACTATCACTGTGCTTTTCTCTGGTGGACAAGCGCTGACAGAAATCTGCTCTGAGGAAACCCCTGGGTCAGCTCACTGCTGAACACAGCTGGAAGGGAGAATAAATATTGTTGCACCCTGCCTGCTTTCCATGAACAGCAACTCAAAACATGTAGATGGGGAGGAAGTCAATGTCACTCTTACCATGACACTCTTCACATAGCCAGCAGTCTCCAGGGTCTAATGAAAAAGAATGAAAATGTCAGTAACTGCGCAGGCTCAAATGTCAGTAAAGGCTCAAAAAGAAAGGAAAGAAATAAAAGTTATTTTCTAGAGGAGTATCCTGATTTTGGTGTTTTCTGTTTCCCAGGACTGAGAACATGTCAAGAAGGAAGCCAAGCCCCAAGCCCAGGATTGCAGAGCACCCCCTGCACACAGGAGCCTTCAGCCCTGGAGGTGTCTCCAGCTGAAGGAGCTCGGGCAGTTTCCCTCCCAGATCTGGCCACCAGCACAGGTAAGGATGTGGTTCTATCCTGCCAGGCCAATGCAGACTGGGGCTCTCCCAAACACCCTTAAAATAAAATTAAAGATAATGGATATTACTACTGAGCACAGGAATGCCTGCCAGCTTCCCCTGCCCACTGTGCCCATCAGCCCCCAGAGCCCCTTTAGCCCCCAGAACCTCGAGCCCCTTCCTTGGGCTCCCTCTGCTCTGCCCTTGGTGCCTCTCAGGTGAGAGCAGAGCCTTGCACCTCACCTTGGAGAGCTCATCAATGATGTTCTGCTGCTCAATCACTTGCAGCCTCAGGAAATCCACTTCCCTTTCTTCCTGGCTGTGGTCAAGATCGTTTAAGGAGCTGGGTCTCCTTATTGCTCCAGTTCTTTGCCTCTAGAATCCAAGAGCCACAGGGCAGAAGAGGAAATGATCAGGAGGCTTTGCCAGGGATGTTTGGCCCTTCCCTGTGCAGCAAGTGATGCATCTTTCTAATGGCAGCTCCCCTTCTGCTGAGCCTCACATCTGGGCTCCAAATGTGCCAGATGTTCCTGCTCCCCCAGCTGGACAAGGGGGCAGAGTCACCAGTGCAGGTTTCCCAGGGATTAGGAGGTGACTCTGGCAGGAAGGTTGAAGGTGAACCATGAAATAACAGATTAGTTTGGGATGGAAGGGACCTTGCCAGGATGGAAGAGTTGCCAGAAGAGAAGAATTTCCCATGGAAGCTGCAGGTGTGGCCCATGCCTGCTCCCCCAGCCCCACCAGCTCCACATCCCACCTTCTCCCAGGAGCACAGGCACTCACCATGGCAATATTTTCCTGCGTCACAAATTTCAATTTATTTTCCATTCGACGTAAGGCATGTGACAGCTCCTCATTCTTCCTACTGAGGCGTTTGTTTTTGTCCAGAATGGGCTTATACTGACTCTCTGCTTCTCTGAGACGCTTCAGCTGAAAGGTAAAGAGAAAAACAACACCTCTGGAGCTTTTTCATCAAATACATTAACTACTTTCTCCAACTACCACACTAGAAATATTTTCTCCTGATGCAAAGCAGAACTGATCAAAAACCCCTGGGATTTTCCATTGGGCAGAGAGAATTCTGCATGAGAATTCTATTCAATCTGTTCAGCAACCATTCAGTGTGGGGAATGTACTTATCTTTTAAAAAGAAATAAATATAATTTTAGCCAATTCTGTCTTAAATGTTGTACAAACTGAGGGGAGTGATGCTGCACAGCCCCAGACACCGAGCTGGGGAGGAGCAGCCCCTCAGCCCCGTCACTTCTTATCTTCCTTTTGTCAGGGGTGGGATTAAATGTGTGAGATGGTATTTCTTGTTGGGACCCAGATGTTTATCAGTTCTTATCTATATTACAGTCCCACAAACTGTGAGTCCTACAGCACTTCAAGCTAACAAATTAAAAATGGAGCCCTATCTCTCTCTACAAGGCGTTTTAAGGATAAACTGTCCAATTAAGAAATGACACCTCAATTATTTTGACTTTTAACCCAATAACCGACCACCCGTGGCTCACAACACAGACTTTTCTGTCCAACAGCAAGCCCCTGGTGTTTTGGGCAGCCAGCACGTCCCCAGGGCCCCGCTGCCCTCACCAGCTCGTTCCTCTCCTCCGACAGCAGCGCGTTCCTGTCCTCCAGCTTGCGGATGATCCCGCTCAGCTCCGCGATTTTCAGCTGGAAGCGCCGGGCGTCCTTCTCATCCAACTGCTGTTCCTAAAACAAAGATCAACTGCAAATAACTGCTCCTAAGTGCACGAGCAAGAGCACCTTGGCAGAGCCCAGACCTTCTCCTATCCCAAATCCAAGCGTTTTGAAATGTTATGGCACAGGGTGTAACCCATGGAACCCACGGAAAGCTGCGGGGCGAGACCAGTGGGAGGTCAGGAGTGGAAATGTAACAAAGAATGCAAATGCAGAGCTGTGTATGTGCATATGTATATGCATATGCAAATACAGAGTCACAAATGTGACGATACAAATGTGCGGATGCAAAGTTTACAAACGGTAAACTTGGGAACAACAGCAAATATCAAAACTGAAGGCCGTGTTCCAATGATGCCACTGTTGAACTGAGAGCTTCAGACACATCGCCCGCTCTGAGGACTTGGCCATAAGAAACTGATATTCAAATTACTGGATTACTGAACGGGGAAAATCCATGCAATTGTGCATTCAATAAGCTCTTCTTCCAGAAAGCTGTGGCCCTTATGGGGTCCTAAAGGGTCACTCGCAAGTCCACAGGGGTAGCACTTTATCTGAGTGAAAATGCTTAATCAAATTAGAAATGAATAGAGATACAGGTAGGAGTGTTCTTGCTCAGAATCACAGCTCCTGACAAACGTGACAGACTTTCCCCCTTCTCTATGACCTGTTCTGGTCTTTGGCAGAAGTAGAGTCCAACTAGAGAGGCAAATTAGTGCCCACAGTGCTGGTGGCACTTTTGGGAGGTCTAGGGTTCCTCATTCAACAGGTGCAGGAGAGGCTTGGGCCAAAGAATAAAACAGATTGGTTTGCTCAGGTAGAAGTTTTACACTTGTACTGAGCCAATCGAGGCTGTCGCAAAAGAAATCTTGATGAGGATCAGCAATGAGGATGAGCTGCACACATCAGAGGCACGAGGGCAGTTCCTCGAGGGCTCTTCTGGGCAAAGGGAGGTGCCAGAGTTACAGAGTTGGAGGGGTGACTCCAATCGAGTGTTGTGGCTAGTGCAGAGAATAAACAGGACAGAGCAGGTTGGGAGTCTTGGGTTCCCTTTGCGTCCCGCTGACGGTGAGAGCGCCGGGCAGCAGGACAGGGGACCCTGGGGGCTGCAGGGCTCCTGCGCTGCCCTGGCCCCACTGCCTGCCCCGCTCCCTCTGGAACTGGCCTCGCCCATCTGCTCCCCAGCCCCAGCGAGAGCCCGCACACACACAGCGCGTGGTGGGAAATGCATTTGCATCGTTTGTTGGCGGAGTCGTGTCGAACTGGCAGACTAAGGTGGGTGGCTGAGCATGGAACAGTGAGGAAGGGGAGAGAAAGAACAGAGGAATTTCACCCTGCTGACAAAACCGAACCACACCGACCGGGAAACAGAACGACAGGAAGCAAAAGCTCTCCCATGGCGAGGTTTGAGCGGAAATCCCAACGGTTTGGGCACGACAAAAACGAGAGCGCGGAGCTCTCTGTGCCTCAGGCCCCCTGCGCAGCCATGGGACAGCTCCTGCCCCGGGGTGCACTCATCAAGATTCCGCCACTCGGCGCCATTTGGTGCCCGTTTAGGTGAAACCACGTGGAAGTGCTTACGGGGCTTCCCGAATGATCTGAAGCGTCTCCTGCACCACTTGCATAAGGAAGTTCCCGCTTGGGGCTGCTCAGGTGCCGGTCAGACTCTTTGAGCTGGGACAGTTGTTCATCTAAAGCCTCCTTTTGGAGCTGCAGTCTCTGAGCATGCCCGGCTCGCACCCCTAACTCTCTCTCCAGCACGAAGACTGCTCTGTCCTTAAACTTAATCTCCTCCATCTACAAGGAGAACAGAACACAGTCACACAGCGGCTGGGCCGCGCCCCGCGGTGACACAGCACTGCCCTGCCACCCCAGCCACGGCCACAGCCCTCCTCCAGCAGGCAGGGAGGGTGGCAAACAGCCTGGCAGCCTGGCACCACTTCAGAACATCTTAAACAAAATGAAAGCTTGACATTCACATCACTGATGGCTTCGCTCAAACACACTGACGATTCATTTTGCTCGGACGTCACCGCTAAAAATTATTAATCCAAATTTTCCAAACAAAAATGTTGAAACCTCAGTATCCTTTAAATTTTCAAAATTCCTAAAAGAAATGTGAATTTTTAATTTTTTTTTTCCAAAAATTCTTCCTTGTGAGCAATTTGCTTTCCAAGGGAGGTTTTACTTACACACAATAAACATGCAAAATCACAAAGTGCTTAAATGACAAATGCCCAGTGATCCCCAATGCTCTCCCTCCCTGTTTGCCTGTGCCAAGGGCCCGAGCACATCCCCTGGGAGCAGCCAGGATCCGAGCCCTGGGCTCTGGCTGGGCTCAGGAGGGTGGCTGGGCCCTGCCCAGGGAGGGACACCACTGCCAGATGTGCCCAGATGTGCCACCCAGGCACATCTGCACCAGGGCTGCAGAGCTGATCACACCTCGTGTGGCACAGACACGGATCCCAGAGAAAGGCAGGAACCACTCCAGCCCCTCAGGGGTCTCTGAGCTGGTTTCAGCCTCCGGAAACACGAGATTTTTTGCCATCAGTTTTTCAGAATTTAATTTTAATAGTCGCTTTTTAAGCCTGGCCTGCTTCAAATAAGAACATTTTGCCTTCTAAGAGCTGTGTTAGTACTTTTATCTCTGCTTTGTCTGAAAACCTGGGAAAAAATGACATTGGGAATCAACAGTCACTTCAAGGACTTAGTTTGCAGTAAATGCCAAGTGACCGGCCCAGGGCAGGTGCTGGCAGGTCACAGAGGCAGCAGAAAGCAAAATGGAGCAAATGAAAGGGATTTTGGTGCAGCTGACTAAAGATCCTTTCAACAATGTCCATGGAGGCAGCATCTGCTGGCTTTGAATGGAACAAAGACAAGGTGCTCACAAACACCTGAGGTCTTTCTGCCAAAAGCCTAATGAGGAGGAATCTAAATGGAGGTACAGATGAAAAGATAACACATCTTTTAATCATCATAACAATGATTATCTGTTTAAAATAAGCAGAATATTGGGTAGTTGATTCTTATTTACATGGAAACAAAGACACGTTACAACAAAGGCAAAACATGAAATTGGGAGGGACAAAGAGATGAGAATAAACACAGAACATTTTCCAGCATTTCACTTATGGCTTGTTTTCAACAAAATAAAAAATCCCTAAACATAACCTGCATAAACCACAAGCAAACATCAGCACTGACATCTCCCTTCACCTGAATAAATTCCTGTACATGACACACAGACAGGTCTGGTGCCTGTGTGAGACAGAGACAGGGTGGGAGCAGCACAGATGGAAGGGAAAGGGGAGGGAATTCCCTGAGCCCTGGAATGAGAGGAAAGGCAGGGCCAGGGCCCCAGGACTCACTGGCAGTGGTGCAGGTCCATGGGCACGCAGCCCCCGGGCAGGGCCAGCCTGGGCTCATGCTCTGCTGCTGCTGGGCTGTGCTGGGCTGTGCTGGGCTCTACTGGTGCTGTGCTGGGCTGTGCTGGGCTGCTCCTGGCTCCTCTCCCTGCTCCCACCCTGGCTCTGGGGCTGGGAAGGGGCGGCAGCACAGGAGCATCCAACCACCTGCCAGCCACCCCCTGCCTCTGCAGGGCTGGGATGAATATTGATGAGTGTTTATTTATGTGTGCTCGCTCATAGGCAGCCCCGAGCTCGGCTGGTGCCAATTGCAGAGCAGAGCCACCACGGTGGGTTTGGAGAGGAGCTCCCCCTGAATGCCTGCTGTGTGCAGAAAAGGAGCACCTGGGATTTGAGCCTCACCATGGGGTGTCCATGGGAACTGGCAAAGGGAGGATCAGGAAGGGAAGCTTGGTGAGGAAATAGAGGTATAACCCAAGAAACAACTGCTGCAGCATTGCCCTGACCAGCCAGGAACCTGAGGGCTCTTCCTGAAACCTTTAATGTGAACAACATCGACAGGCTCTGACACGGACAAAGAAGTTTCTTACAGAACATCCTAATACTTTCAGAAACCAGTTTGCCCTTCCTAGCAGTAAATGTACAGCGAGCCCCAGAGTCCCAGCAGCCAGCAGTGATGATTGCCCACCACGAGCAGCCCCAGGAGCAGCCCCACACGTACCAGCCTGCGGATCTCCCTCTCGCACTCCCTCTTGATCCTGGTGATCTCCTCCTGGTGCAGGTGGTACACGCTCCTTATCTCTGCTGCTTTGATCTTGTCAGCCTGGATCACCATGGTCAGAGCCTCCTCCACCTGCTTCTTAGCCCCCTTCAGCTCGGAGATTTCCTGCTGCATTTTGATTTTCTCCACCTCGAAGCCCTTCTTGGCCTCCTCCTTGGCCTCGCTGAGCAGCACCGTCTTCACCTTGTCGGGGGCCCCGTCGCGCACGGCGTTGAGCAGGGTCTGCAGCCTCTGGATCTCATTGTCTTTGATTTTTATCACTCTGAGCAGCTCGGCCTCGTGCTGCCTCAGAAGTGTTTCTCGAACAGCTTGGAGCTCCTTCATTTTGTCCTCGTGGAGTTTGACTTTGAGCTCTGTGACCACCACTGTGCTTTTGTGCTGTTCGTGCTCCTTGATCTGCTTCACCTCCTGGTTCTTCTCCCTTTCCAATTTGCTGACCTATGAGGAAAACCAAAAAAGCACAGCATTTTCAGCCAACCAAACAATGAATGCCTGTCATGATATTATTTAAAAATGGTACAGATGACTTTAGAGTATTACACCTCAATGCTGGGATGTGTGTGTCTACAAACTGGAGGTAGCAGGGTCATGTTTAATACACATTTAGGAATCAGTCAGTGCCTTCTGAGTAAGCCTGAGTTGTTACTTTATTCTGCAGGAGCTCTCACAGCACATTCCCCACAAAATAAGGGAAAAATGAGATGCCAAGGCCATCACTGTGGCACGCTCAGGCACAAACCTGCATGTGCATAGGCAGGACACAAAAAGCTCTGTGCAAGCTCCTGTGGAGCCCCAAACAGCTGCATTTTACCAGATGCTTTTTAAACAATGAATTATTCAGCAGAAATAACTGACTGTACCTGACCACACAAGGCTCAAGTGATGTTTCAATTTAAACCCATGCCATGAACTCTAGAGAAGCCATGGGCAGAAGTGGCTGTGAAGGACAGGGAGAAGGAAAACAAAGCCCTCAGCCTTAAATCTGCAAATGGTGCTTCACAGCAAAATGATTAACAGATGCTCTGTTTATATGCCCGTGTGTGTCAGATTCATGGTCTGAAATGCCTAATAATGATGCAAATTCGTGGGAAAATGCAAACTATCATTTTGTCCCTGCATGGTAACACATTTCTATTCTGGAACAAAACCCTCCCAAAGTTTATCAGTGGAAACTGATTTGGGGAATTAGGGAGAAGCAAATGAATATTCCATGCTCTTGCTGAGAAGGGATCTGAGGGCAAGAGCTGGAAACTCTTGGAGCTGAGGCTCCAGCCCCATCAGCTGAGCCTCTCCCGAAGGCGGAGGGAGAAGCTGCGTCTCCTTGGAATCTGGGCATTAGAGCAGGAGGCAGAGCTGAGGTTTAGCATCGTACATGTGGGTAAGCAGCTGCTCTGGAGGAGTTTGAGCCCAAAATCCAAACAAAATCCGTGCAAGAGAGAAAGAGAAGAGGCAGCAGAGAGAACGCTGGCACCGCCGCGCTCTCCAAACACCGAGCGACGCCCCAGGGAAGGGAGGTGCCCACCTTGCTCTTCTCCTGCTGCAGCTCGATCTGGATGTCGGTGAGCTTGGCCCGGAGCTCCTCGTTGGCAGCCTGCAGGGCAGCCAGGGCGTCGGGCTTGTCCCCCCTGGCACGGCTGGAGCTCCTCTTGGCCATGGTGAGGGACGCGCCCCGCCGGCTCCGACTGCACCGGGCTCTACATCTTCTGGGGCTGTGGGGACAGGGGACAGCTGGGAGCCAGCCTGGGAATGGGGAAACCAGCCTGGAACCAGCCTGGGAACCAGTCTGGGAATGGGGAAACCAGTCTGGGAACCAGCCTGGGAATGGGGAGCAGCCTGGAACCAGCCTGGGAACCAGTCTGGGAATGGGGAAACCAGTCTGGGAACCAGTCTGGGAATGGGGAAACCAGTCTGGGAACCAGCCTGGGAATGGGGAGCAGCCTGGGAACCAGCCTGGGAATGGGGAGCAGCCTGGGAACCAGCCTGGGAATGGGGAACGGAAAGGGGAACTGCCTGGGAATGGGGAAACCAGCCTGGGAACCAGCCTGGGAATGGGGAAACCAGCCTGGGAATAGGGAACAGCCTGGAAACCAGCCTGGGAATGGGGAAAACAGCCTGGGAATGGGGAACAGCCTGGGAACCAGTCTGGGAATGGGGAAACCAGCCTGGGAATGGAGAAAACAGCCTGGGAATCAGTCTGGGAATGGGGAAAACAGCCTGGGAATGGGGGAACCCCAGGGATTCACCACATCCAGTGCAGAGGATGATGTGGATGTTCAGGAGGAACATCCATGTTCCAGCCCCTGGCTCAGAGACAGCAGCCACTGGGAAGATTTTATTTCTATTCTATTTCATAGAAGCATGGAAGCACAGGAGGGTCATAGCACAGAATTCCATTAAAAAGCGCTCAGATCTGGGAAAACATGTCCAACCTTTTGAAGAGCAGTGCTGTTAGGGGGGTGGCAGTGCTCCTGGCCGGGGACCCTCAGTGCCTGGCTCTGTCCCCCATGGCTCAGGGGCCAGCAGAGGCACTGGCCCTGTCCAGGGATGGGGCTCAGGAGGGCAGGGCACTGCAAGGAGAGAGGCACAGTCAGTGATAACAGCAGAACAGCACGAAACCAACCCCCACAACTACATCGTAATGAAAAATAGCCTGGCTGGAATTCTAAGGGAAACAGCCTGAATCTGTCAGGGAGAAAAGAGCCGAGGGAGGCAGCTGCCCTGGGGGTATGAAAATGGGATGTGAGGCTGGGAGAGGGCTGGAGTTTGGGGGGCAGAGCTGCTGAGAGCCAGAGAAATCCCACAGCACAAGCAGCACTACACCTCTGCATTGGGCCAGAGGGGAGGAGGGAGGCTGAGACCTAAAACACAAGTGGGAGAAAAAAATAACATTCCTGATATTTCTTGTCCAAACCAAGGTGGTACAAAGCACTCTCAATTCTGCTGTTCCTCAGCCTGGTGCTTGACTTTGTAACCTGGAAGTTTCTATAAAAAGAAACATGTTCGATTGGGCAAAAAATGGAAATAAATTAAATTTTAAAGATATTGCCTGAAAAATCTATAACATGAGTACATGTTCTTTGCATTCAAGATTCTTGCTGCTTTGTGCAAGCAGACACAACACACCAGTGGAGATTTAAAACCTCCTTTCTTTATTGATAAAAATGGGGCAGGCTGTAGCCACAGGCACAGAGCTCTACCTGCTGCAGAGAACGAGGCCTTTGTGCACATCACAATTATCTTCTTTGAGGATTCCCTCCAAAGGCAGAGGCAGAGTGAGCCAGGTTGGTTCACTGAGGAAACCAGGAGCAGCCACCAACAAGCTCTGACTGCTTCCACATGAATGGCAGAGAAATCACAATTTGAACAGCACAGGGATTTGAGAGAGTAATTGCTAACAGGATCCCTTCTGACAGACGAGGGCTGGGAGAATTTACATTTGTGTGCTTACAGAAACAAGAACTCAGGAGCTGGTGCTGTAGGGCAGAGCTCACTGGGTGGGAATTCTGACTGAGGTCAATTTGCAGAGCCACAGATCCTGATACTTACAGGGTTGCAGGTTTTAGATTTCCTTTGGAGTGTTGCGAAGGCTTAATGGTGTGAATTGACAATTCCATGCCAAGCATCTGCTCAGAGCATTGAAGCCCAGCCCGTGGCCCTGCACAGGGATGAGCTCCATGCCCACTAAACCCCATCACAGACCCCACAGACTCTGAGGGGTGAAGGGCAGGGGTGCAGGAGCCCTCCCTTGGCACAGCCGTGGGGGTGTGGGCATGGGGAGGGATGGCAGAGCCCAGGAGTGGTGCTGGGGACAGCAGAGCTCGGCCCTGGCAGCTCTGTGGGGCAGAGGTGGACAAGCAGGGCTGTTACCCCAGGGAAAAATGGGAATGGGGCTGAGCAGAGCACAGGGACACCCTCTGCAGCAGCTGCAGTGCCAGCCACGAGCCGGGTGTGCCTGCAGGGGACAAGTGCCATTGTTGGAGCCATGAGCTGGGGCTTGTCCTCCACCAGTGTGGGAGCAGCCCTGGCCACGGGAGCCAGCTGGGACCCAGGGCCACGTGCCAGGAGCATTGAAGGGATATTTATCACGAATTCTGGGAGAAAACATTCCATGGAAACGCTCCCAAGGCGGCAGGGCTGATGCAGCAGCAGAAATGGGCAGGGTCATCCTGGGCTGAGGGGACACTGAGCTCTGTGACACTGGGGACACGTGGGGACATGGGGAGGCCAACACTGAGCACAGCCCCCATCCCTGGGGGGACACAGCATCTCCCCCTCCCCACAGCACTGGGCACAGGACACATTCCCTGGAAAACCCATCACTGCCTCTGGACTTTTCCTTCATTTTCCAGAGGCTTACATGGCAGCTATCAGACATATCACCTTAACAGAACAGAAAGGTCATCATATTTTTGGTGGGAGAATAGATTATGCATCTGATTCCTGGCATGTTTGATACTGAAAACAGCATCAATAATGCATCAGAGCTGCCTTGAGCAGGGCTCAGTGCTCCCTGTGCCTCCTGACTTGCAATTCAGACATCAAGGCTAATTGGGAAATGTGTTTTCTGGGTAGTAGTTGGCAAAATGAATGTTTCACCACGCTTAGAAATAAGTGAATTAATCCCTACCCAGGGTACCAATATTTGAAAGCAGAAGGCTGTTCTTACAAATATGGAACATTTCCAATGTCTGCCACAGCCTGTGAGCACTGGTGTTCTCTGTTTTTGACAAATTGTTCTGATTAATTGGTTTAAACAAACCTTTTGCAGCCTCTGGTGCACCTTGAAATACTGTAATAGAAAGAAAATGTAATACTGTTCATGGCTGAGTTCCCACTTCCTCACATGAGTAATACCCACGTTCCATTTAGGATTGCAGCAGCCTAGAGATCCCAATGCAAGAAAAGGAGTTTTCCTCTGAAGAGGAATTTCCTGCTAAGCCAATGCAGTCCTGTCCCATGCTGGAGCTGTGCTTTGGGCCTTATCCATGGAAACCTTTGTCATGTGTGCATATAACTACTCACTCAGGGGAAGGAAACCTGCTGGGAATTGCATGGGAAAAGGAGAGAGCAGGTAGCTGAGACCGAGGAACAATGGCCAAGGCAGGAATTGTGCTGCTCACAGGGTTCTGCTGTGCATTTCCTTCACAGGCAGAACCACAGGATCCAGTCCTGGATCCCTGAGGCTGGGAAAGCTCTCCAGGATCATCCAGTCCCAGCTGTGCCCATCCCCACCCTGTCCAGAGCACCCAGTGCCACCTCCAGGAATTCCTGGGACACTCCAGGGATGGGGATCCAACCCTGCCTGGGCAGTTCCAACCCCTGAGCTCCCTTTCCATGGGGAAATTATTCCCAAAATCCACCCTGAGCCTGCCCTGCCCAGCCTGAGGCTGTTCCCTCTGCCCCTGTCCCTGCTCTGGACCCTGGGGCTCCAGCCCCTCCCCAGCTCTGTTCCCTGCCCTGGACATTCTATGAGGATTTTTTTTCTCTGTGCTGTTTAGATTGAGACTAATTTGATAAAATCCTTTTTTAATAAATCCAAGCAACGAGATTAACTCAGCCCAGACGCCCAGAGGCACATCTGACCCGTCCCTGCTCCTGCTGGAAGCTGCAGGCTCCCCACTCTGCAGAGTTAACACCCCTGGTACCTGCAGCCAGCTGCTGGAGAGCAAGAATCCACGTCCAGAAGGGAAATAAATGACAACCAACTCTTCCCAGTGTGAGGCAGGCTCTGAAACCTATCCCTCACGAAATAATATCTGCTTCAGATTCAAAATAATTCCACCCCCAGCCCTGCCATCTCTGCAGATGGAAGTCTGGCCAAAGTTTTGCTGAGGATTAGATCAATTCCAGCTCTAACAGACACATGTCAAACCCGACTGACCTGAATTTTTCCTCAGAGATTAATCCTCCCACCGCTGCTGGCTTTAACCCATTGATGGGTGGGTCGTGTTCTTTGTAAGCTCCACATTTGCAGCTTCCAGGCTCCCCTTGTGTGGGAAGTTTCCTGTTTGTGCCACACCCACGGACCAAAGTCCCATCCTCTGCTTCTTCATCATAGGTTTCATACAGGATTTTTGGGTTTTAAGTGCAAACCACAGGAACCACAGCTGGGTGTCAATTATGAAACTAATGAGGTTTATAGGGAGCACCTGCAGCTGGGCCAGGGAGGGTTCAGGTTGGATTTTAGGGAAAGGTTCTTCCCCAGAGGGTGCTGGGCACTGCCCAGGCTCCAGGGATGCCCAGGGTGGGATTTGTGGGATTTTTGGGGGGTCTGGGCAGGGACAGAACTGGACTGGATGATCCTGGGGGTCCCAGCTCAAGAGTCTCTGAGTGCAATGCTGGCAGACACAGTTGCTGCTAAATCCCAACAGGTACATTTTAAACCTGTTTAATTGTACAGCTCTTAGGGCTACTTTGCAGAAAGAGCAATAATTAGTTAAAAACAGGTGGGCAGGTAGCAAAGCGATTTCTTCCTTTCCTCAAATAACCCCCAATATTTGAGGTACAAAAACCCATCGGTGTTTCTGCGATAAACTCCAGTAACACACCCATCCAAATCACCACGAAACTGGAGCAACTCAGCGTAATTTGGGGAGGGCTGTTAGTGAGGAATGGATTTCAGCCCCGGTTCCAGCTGAATTGCCACTGAATTGTGTCACTGCGTCATCCTGCTCGCAAACGAGCTGCTAGAGCAGGGCCACCCCTCCTCCCGAGGAATCCACGCCCGGGTAATTAACTAAATCAACTGTAACACAGATGGCATCGCACCATCCGAAGCACTCGACGGAAACATTTTAAACATGTCATTAACATCCCTAAATAACTGTTTAATGCCACCTCGCCAGCCCTCCTCGGCACCAACACACAACACAGCTGGATTTGAGCATGGAAAAGGCAGGGTTTAATTGCTACACTCTTACAAAAGATTTTCAGTGCTTGGATTTATTTAATTTATAAATTAGCTTGAAAAATAACAGACTCAACAGTGGCAACAAAACCACTGCGCTTTGGATTGCAGAATTAAGGTTAATTTCCAGACTGACTCATCATCATTCAATTCAGCTGTGAGGAGCTGGGCAGCAGGAAAGGACACTGATGGGAGTGGGAACCTTTCTTCAGGCAATCCAAAAATCACATTTCTATTTGACAGTGTGCTTTACTTCTTGGCAGGTGTGTGCCCAGCTCTAAATCAAGATAAAAATTGACATTTTGCAGGAACACACAAGAATTTGAATGGAAAGTCGATTAATCTCCCAAATGCAAACAGTTGGGAGATGTCCATCAGGCTCCAGTGAAAAGCTGTTCCTGCAGCCTGAAAAACTGAGGATCAGATTATTTCAAACCTGATTTTTCATTACTAAATAGCCTGGTTTAAATGACCTTTCTGTGACACTTGCTGAGTCTGCCCCCTAATGCCAGCCCACCTCTGCCCTGTTACTGAATGGCAGAAGTGATCCCCGGCTCAGAAAGACAATAATAAACAAAAAATAGAGATTTAGGGAGGAAGCAGGAGCATGTCCAGACTGCCAGAGAGGTGGTACCCACTGGGGGCAGGGATCAACACCATCCCTGTCCCAACACCATCCCTATCCCAACACCATCCCTGTCCACACCATCCCTATCCCAACACCATCCCTGTCCCAACACCATCCCTATCCCAACACCATCCCTATCCCAACACCATCCCTGTCCCAACACCATCCCTATCCCAACACCATCCCTGTCCCAACACCATCCCTGTCCCAACACCATCCCTATCCCAACACCATTCCTGGCTAAATAAATATTTCCAGCTATAAAGAAAAGATCCACTATTGAAAGGATTTTATCATGAAAGCAGCCCCTGGAAGATGATTGAATAAAATCCTAAAAGGAAAATGTCCTCTCAGACGGTGAAACCCTGAGCAACCTGGCAGAAGGAAGCTGGTGCTTCCTAGAGGAGAGGCAGAGCAACAGGTGGGGAGGGAGAGGCTGCAGCACAGGGAAGGAGCTCAGAGCAGGGGAAGCACTGGGGTGGCAGCAGCCAAAGCCTGTGCCCGTGGGGGGACAGAGGCACAGCCCCAGGCACAGCCCCAGGCAGGGGGGGACCCCGAGCAGCCCTGCCAGGAGCTCTGCACGCACCTCCTGCACACAGCTGGGGACTCTGCAGCTCTAATCTGATTGTGTAAAGCTGATTTGGCTGGAAATGCTGCAGGAACCTTGGCAGTCAGTTTGCCTGGTGCAGACAGCACTGCCCTGCAGCTTCACTGAGCAGCAGCAGGGCTGGGGGCTCCCTGCCCCATGGCAGACCCAGAGCTCAGGGGGAAGAAAAGGGGGCTCCACCCTCACTTTAACATTCCAGTTCCAAGGATCCAGGCTGAACAAGCCCCATCCAAGATTTGCTGTGGCTGCCCCATTCCACTGCCCAAGGCCAGGCTGCACTTTGGGGCTGGAGCAGCCTGGGACAGGGGAAGGTGTCCCTGATATGGCAGGGGTGGCACTGGGTGGGCTCTGAGGCCCCTTCCAACTCAAACCATTCTGGGATTTTATGATCCATTTCTCTGGGAAAATCTTATTTTCAACACAACAGCTCTAGAACTCTTTTTTGTTTTGTTTTGTTTTGTTTTTGTTTTTTTTTAAACCAAGACTAACAACAAATAGTTAAGAAGAAAAAAAGGGGGAAAGAGGAACTTCTACAGCTGCCTCTGCTTGTGCTCTCCATTGTCTCCCTGGAGTTCTGAGGCCAAGTGACTCATTCCCAAGTGGCATCTCCTGGCAGATTCCTCCTCTTGGGGAAACCCCTGCCCTGCAGGAATCTCCCCTCAAGGACTTGTGCAATGATCAGGAAAAGCAGCAGCCCTGCTTTTCCCTGTGAAGTGTGCTCCATAATGTGGGCAAGCACTCCCAGCAGCAGCTCCTCTCCCCGGCTGGAGCAGCTGCAGAGCAGCCCTGTCCCAGGCACTGGGTCAGTGTGGCAGCTGGGTAATCTGGGATTTGGGCTCAGGGCTCTCCTGTCTTTCAGCCTTCTGCACTTGCTCCTTCAGGGAGAGTGGCTGATCCCCAGCCAAGGGGCTGTGTCCATCTGGCTGATCCCAGTCCTGCTCTGGCCGTGCTGCAGGGATGCTCCAGGCTGGGATGAGCCCCCCAGCCCAGCCAGGGTTTGCAGGGCACTGAGGGAGGCTCTGCAGAGCTCTGGGCAGCAGCAGGAGCAGCAGTGCCTGGGGCTGCTCTGAACCCAAACGTTCCTCATTGCACCCAGGGCAGAAGCCCCTGCCCAGCAGGCAGAGGGGCTGAGAAACCTGGGCTGTGCTTGGGCAGCAGAGTGACCTCAGGGAATCCTGGCACTGAAAGGTGATGGGGAGTGAGGATGGAAACTGGATCTCAGTTTCACAAGGACACTCCAGGGTTGGACTCTCCTGCTCAGGAGCTGTGGAATCACAGAACAGCTGAGCTGGTGGGACCCACAGGGAGCAGCCAGGGCACCCCAAGCATCACCCTGGGCATCCCTGAGAGGGGACTGGGCAGTGTGAGCGTAACAAGCTCCAGTCAGAGAGGGGGGATCACAACAAAGGAGTTCCTGCTCCAGGGAGATTCCCAGCTGTGAGCTCTGAGACCCAGAGCTGGGGCTGGCAGTGCTCAGTGTCCTGGTGACCTGCTAAAGAGGAAAGGGCAGGACAAAAAACCTGCTGATAACAGAGGATTATGTAGGTCAATCAGGAAAGAGGACAAGGCAGGCAAACAGAAGGAAAAAATCCCAATAACCTCAAACTAGAAAAAATAGGTAACTTAGCAACATGAAATTCAATCTGTGAAAGTACAGGATAATCTACATTTAAAAATACAATTTGACATATCCTGCACACAGAGATTTAGGAGGGAAGATCAAGCCATCACTGAGGACATCTGTTGTGCACACAGCAGTGTAAATAAGGTATTACAGTGGCAGGAGATGTGAAAGCAGAGGAGAAGCATTATGATGCTGCAGAAAGCTAAATGGCAGGCACTCACTAATCCACTCCAACTCTCCTAAATGAAACATAATAAGTGTGACCAGGTGATAAACGAGTCAGGATCTGGGATGGTTTGGAAGGGGAATTGAACAGGAAGTTATTAAATGATTGATGCTGTGTAGGTGAAAAGGATGTTTCAGTCACTTTTTTGTACTAATGCAAGAACAAGAAACCACCCTGTGGGCACTGGCAGGAAATAAAACTATTTTTTCTGATGGAAAAATGAATCTCCCACACACCACAAACCCTGGGATCATCGTTCTGCTGCTCCTGGGGTCAAACACCACTGGCCAGGTTGGACAGGGAGGAAAAGGCAGGAGCTGGAGGCAGTGTCCAGCCCCAGAGCAGCCACAGCAGCTCAGCAGCCTTTGGGGGAGAGTATTGTTGTTGTCCTCCCCAGTTTTTATTTCTGTATTGGAACCACAGCTCCTGCTTTGGCCTTGCTTGGTGCAGAGAGCAGAACAGGACAGACACAGCTGGGAGAGCCCTGCTGGGCAGGAGGAGAGGGAAGCACACAGAGGCTCAGGAGGGGACAAGGGGCTGGGAGGAGAGACCCCACTGAATTCCTCAGGATGAGAGCAAGCAGCCTCAAGTTGCACCAGGAGGGTGTTGGGTTGGAGATCAGGGAAAAATTCTACACAGAAAGGGTTGTCCAGTCCTGTCAAGGGCAGTGACAGAGTCAACATCCCTGGAAATGTTCAAAAAATGCAGATGTGGCACTGAGGGACATGGTTTGGAGGTGAACACGGTGGTGGTGTGGTCAGGAGTTGGATTTGATGATCATCAAGGGTTTCTTCAACCTTATCAGTTCTGTGATTCCATGATTCCATGATTCTGCTCCATCCCTCAGGGATGTCAGCTCAGGCCACAGTGACCTGCAGTGCTCAGGCAGCTGGGGCTGAGCTGCTCACCCACGGGTCAGCAACTTCACAGCTCCTAGAGGTACTGAGGGTTTTACAACTTCTTAAAAGCTTATTTAAAATACAAGGAAAACATGTCTAACAATGATAACGACTTCAGAAAACAAATCTGCAATTGAAATGACCACAGATTCACTGGAAATAGCAGCCCAAGAGTATTTTTCTGCCCAGATAATACATATCTTGGCAGCATTTCAACAGAACCAGAACTACTTCCAAGTGTCAAATGCTACATTTTACTGGTGCTCAGGAAATGCTCGTGTCCCTGTCCTCCCTGCAGCCTCCCTGCTGTGAGGGAGCCGTCCCGTCTTTCCTTCAGCAATCCCAGCTCCCTCCTCCGTGTACAGACTCCCCTGGATGTGACACCCGGCTCTGCGGGCTGGAGGAGACGAAACAGCTCCAGGGAACGGCGAGCCGGGGAGCGCGCATCAGCCGGAGCGCAGCGCGCAAACCGCGGGGCGAGCGATGGAGCGGCCCCAGGCCTGGGCTGCGGAGGGGATTGCGGCACCGGGAGAGTGGGGAACGGGAGAGCGGGGAACGGGAGAGCGGGGAACGGGAGAGCGGCACCGGGAGAGCGGGTCCGGTACCGGCACCGGGAGAGCGGCCCCAGGAGAATGGATCCGAGAGAGCGGCACCGGGAGAGCGGCACCAGGAGAGCGGGTCCGATACCGGCACCGAGAGAGCCGGGCACGGGAGAGCTGCACCGGTACTGGCATAGGGAAAGCGGCACCGGGAGAGCGGATCCAGGAGAGCGACACCGGGAGAGCGGGCCCGGTACCAGCCCCAGGAGAGTGGCACCGGGAGACCGGGTCCGGCAGAGCGGCCCTGGCAGATCGGCCCCGGTACCGGCTCCGGGAGAGCGGCACCGGGACCGGCAGGGCAGCTGGAGGAGCTCCGCCTGCCCGGCACCGGACCCGACACCGGCCCCGGCCCCGGCAGAAGTGCCCTTGGCACCGGGCAGAGC
>JAOTQZ010000297.1:35116639-35138801 GCA_026546895.1 Pogonocichla stellata | reverse complement strand
TGTGTGAAAAGCCAAAAAAAGCCTTGCAAAGAGCAGGACAAAGGATGGGGGCAACGCTCCGGATAAACACGTCCTGGAATGTTTATTTTTGGAGCTTGCAGGGAAATGTAGGCAGTGCTGCTGCCTGGTTGTCATAGCAGTACCTGTCAGATCCGTGCTGTGCTCTCAGAATTCCCTCCAGTGATGCTGGTGACCATCCATCAGCAGTGGGCAAACCCTGACGTGCGTCAGGAGCTGCAGCAACTTCTGCAGAACTGGGAACCTTCCAAAGCAGCCCAGGCTTCAGCAGCCCCTGAGTTTATCCTGCCTGACAAGTCACCCAAAGCCAAACTGAAATTGGGGTCTAGTGTATGGAAATTTGGCTTAATTGCAATATCCTGCTGGGTTCGAGGCAGGTTTATGGCAACAAAAGCAGGATGGTTTTAATAAATGTATGAAAATAGGCTCTTTGCACTTACATAATTGACCAGTCAAGCTGCATCCATCACATGAGTGCAAGTGCAAAAGCTTTTATTTAAAATCCATCCCGAGCTCCTGCTGCATGAGGGGTAGTTTTCATAACAGGGGAAAAAGAGGCCAAGAAGGATGGCAAAGATTCTGGGTTGAAAACTACAGGGAAAGCACCCCATAGTTTCACAGCCTATCAGGTGTTATTAAATCTATGGGATTGGGGTGCAGGGAGCAGAAAAAAGCTTTAAAATCATCATTTCATTTCCCAAATCCCTTTGTGGGTTCAAGCCTCTGTTAATTCCATGTTCAAAGATATTATTTGTGGCCTTAAATTGCTCCAGGGGAAGTTTAGATTGGAGATCAGGGAAAATTCTTTCATGAGAAGAGTTTTCAAGCAGTGGTGGAGTCCCCATCCTTGGAAGTGTTCCAAAACATCTGGAACAAGGTGGGTTGAGGGTTGAACTCAGTCACCTTAAAAGTTATTTCCAACCTTAACCACTCCATTTTATGATTAGTGGATGTTACTTGAAAACCCAAATTTATAACTGGGGCCCTGACCACTTAAATATTTCCTCCATATGTGTTTTAGGGGAGTAGGGTAACTGGTTTGCATCTCCAAATTGGAATTGGGATGAAGGAAGTGTTTGAAATGCAATTATGTTTTAGGAGGCCAAGGGATGCATTGTTTCAAGAAGAGTTTGAACAGTACAAAAAGCTCAGATTAGAAGGAATTGCTGCTACTTTTCCTGACTATTAATGCATTTCCTACAGGACTCTGTGCTTACTTAGGAAGTTTAAGAGTCCAGACATGCAGCTTGAACAATCCAATAATGTAATTCAGGGCTGGAATGCAATGAGACTCCAAATGGGAGCAATTTTGTTTTTCTTTAGTGCTGAATATTTCTCTGTATAGAAAAACCTCTCACTATTTCCCATGTATAGACTGAGGATAGCAATTTTCAAAGCTTGTAACTTCCTTAGGAACCAGTTCTCAAAATTAACTCGTGTGCCCCAAAGTTTGCTCTTCATCTGGGAGTAAAAGACAGGAATGCACATTGATAAATCATCTAAAATTTCTGTACATGCAGGGATTTTTTTTTTTTGCTGTCCATAAAACCCTGTTGCATAATGTACTGACCTTTTCAGGAAAGACCTTGCAGGATTTTTGCTTTAGCATTGTACCTGTCAAATTAACTGTACCTGGGAGGAAAATGAATATACTTGACTGTGTTTGAAATAACAGGGTATTTTCTTATTCAAGGAGCTGAGATTCCTTGTTCTTCAGCAGGTGCTCTTTTCCCTTGATGGTTTCCAGCCCATAGCAGGTGGTTTTCTCCCAGCCCTTGGAGTTAGAAATGTCCCTGGCATTGGTGGAATATTGATAATGCTGTGGTTGTGAGAACTGATGGGCAGCTGGGGCAGCTCACTGGATTTCATGATCTGGTTTTCTCCTTAATCTCTGTAATCTGTGATCATGTAGGATGGAGAAGTTATGGAAGGAGGGCAGGGTAAGTGGGATTTTGGGAAGAAATGCTTCCTTGTGAGGGTGATGAAGGGCTGGGCTGGAATTCCCAGATTTGCTGTGGCTGCCCCTGGATCCCTGGCAGTGTCCAAGGCCAGGCTGGACACTGGGGCTGGAGCACCTGGGACAGTGGGAGGTGCCCCTGCCATGGCAGGGGTGGCACTGAGGGGATTTGGGGTCCCTTCCAACCCAAACCATTGCATTGTTTGATGATTTGTAGGTGACAGGGTTTTCCTAGAGCTGATCTCATCTCTCTGCAGTCACAGCAAGGTGAGACACTGAGTCCAGGCTCCTCAGAGTTCCCTCTGCAGGCAGTGGGACATTCCCATCTCCAGGAATGTTTTTTGGGCACATCCCTGGCAAAGGAAGGTCCATCCAGGGTTGGTCCCACCTGCAGGGGCTGACCCTGCAGAATTTTTACCATCAGAAGGCACAGAGGGAGCTCCTCTGAGAATTGTGCAGGTCTGCTTTGAGCCTTGCCAGCAAGGATGAGCTTCTGTGACCTGTTGGCACAACATTCTTGATTTTTTGCCCTAAAAAAGCAGCTGTTCAATGGATGGTATCTGGTACTGAACACTGTGCTGCTCTGAGGAGCTTTTCCCTCCTCGTATTCTTCTGTCCCCCCAAATCCTCTGCAGACACAAATCCTGAGTTTCACTTTGAGTCCTTGTTCTGTCAGCCTGTGCACCATTCCCATTTGCATCAGAGGTCTCCACTGTGCAATTGGATGCAAAAGTTAATCTGGGCCAGCTCCATGAGAACTGGGGGCTGTTGGAGAGGGAGGGATGGATGGGGCAGCCTGGGTGGGACTGACCTGGTGCTCAGTAACAGGGTGGAGGCTTCACTCCTCCATCCTTCTTGTTTTGGCAGGGACAGGAATTTCACTGGGAGGATGACAACCTGGATCCACATTTCCTGCCCTGCTATTCCCAGTAGCTGCTGTTCCCCCTGCAAGGGCTCCAGACAAAGGCTGTGCCATGCTTCTCTTGAGGTGATGACAGTTGAAGCTGTTGGTTTTTATGTGGCTCCAATCAAACCTCGCTGCTTTTGTTTAAAGGAAAGACACTCACATTCCTACCAGAACTGTTCTGCTAAACTTCAGCATCGTGGCACTCCCAGGGGGCAAAAGGGGATTTGGGGTTTGAACTCCCTGAGCTGGTGCTCCTGACTGAGCCTGCTGGTGGACAGGAGAGAAAAAAGGCAGGGATTTATGTTTTTGTAATTTTCAGCAGAAACATTAAGGAATAAAGACTGAATGACAGCAGCCCCCAGGGTGGGCTGAGAGGTCTCTTACCTCTGTCTGCAGAGCTTTCTCCAGGTGCCAGAGGACCTTCCATTCATGTCTCAAGAACTGCCCAAATCACTAAATTCTGTGTCAGAAAGACTTCAAGTCTTTCACTGGAGATCTGATCCATTAAAATCTCCTTGGGGGGCACTTGCAAATGCTGTCCTGTGTCCCATTTGTCATCTCAACAGCGTGTCCACTCAAAGAGTGAGGTGAAAATCGTGGCCATCTCCTGGAAAATCTTTGCTAATTAATCCAATTGAGTGCCTCAGTCTGAGTCAGGATAACACGATGTATTTAGTAGGATTTAGCCCTGTGAATTCTTGATATCTGTAGCTCCTATGTGGCTTTAATATACTCAGCATTTTTCAGGATTAGGTGTTAAGGGCTTGATCCCAAAACGTTTAAAATCAATAGGTGTTTTCCTTTGACTTCAGTGGGCTTTGCTTCAGCCTCTAAATATCAGTCAATACTTTCTGATCTGAGCACAGAAAAATACTTTTCAAACGTGTTTCCAAAACTCTTATTACTTACTTTGTACCACATAACTTCTTGAACTCTGTGTGGATTTGAATAGGGAAATATTAACCCAAACAATAATGATATTATTAGCTGAAGTTTTAGCTTTTTAACTCAATAAAAAGTACCACTGGGTATCCTTTGATATTATAGAAGAAGAATGATTAATTTAAGGTTCAGGTGCAAGACAAGGTCAGGAAAGAATTGTTGCTGTGTACAGTGAGCATTTCAAGATGAATTTGTAGTTTGAAGTATCATTTTATGATGCATTTTCTGTTTTGTTATCAGGGGAAGTATGATGGGTGACATACGAGTGATCACAGTGTTTTGGTGCAATGTTCTGTGATGGGCTTTTCATAAAAATTAGCTGACAATGTCATGAGTATACAAGTAAATTTATAGCTTTCATACTGGACTGCCATTCCCAGAGCTATTTCCAATCACTTGGGCTTTTTATTAAGTTTATTGTTCTTTTATTGTTCAGTGGAGTGTAAGCAGTGAGATTACAAATAAATGTAAGTTGCAGGATGAAGTCAGGCTTGCAGAATTAGGGAAGATGAGAGCAGAGAGAGCAGAAATTAATTTGAATCCTGGGGAAAGGGGAGTCCTGCCATCCCAGAGCCTGCTGTGCCCTCCTGCCACAGGTACCACCAAAAAACCCGAAACAAACTCTGCCCTGTGTCTCCAACATCCTGAACACTTTCCCCCCCTTTTTTCCTTGTTTTTGTTGCCCAGTTTACTCTTTGCTCTTTTTCTTCTCTTACTCCAGCACTTTCTTGCAACAAAGTGAAGGGTGATGAAGTTTTTCATTTTAGCATCATTCTCAGAATATCTCTGGCATGGAACCTTCAGCATTAATTTCCCTCTCCTTTTTCTCTCCTCAAACAGCAAATACTTTATCATTTTGGTTAATATCCTGACCAGCAGAGCAGAAAATCAGACTCATAGCTTTTAATGACACATTTTCAACTGCAAGTTAGTAAAAAAAAAATCATTTTTATGTGGTTCTCCAATACTTATACAGACTTGGAGAAACATAATTAAAATTTGTGTTCCTTCTTTGTTATTACTGCTGTGGACTCCACTTAAACTGGATGCTGTTTGTCTGGGCAATCAGACAATAGCTGGAATCCAAAAGCAAATCGATTTGCTGTGTGGCTTGTGCTATTACTTAAGTTATAAATAAAATGATTTTTCCCAGATGGCTCCCTGATGGCCCTGCACTCTTCCTGGTACCAGCTCCAGCGTTTCGTCCCTGCTGCATCTCCCTGGTGCATTCCCAGGCTGCTGCCACCTCCGTGTTCCCTCCTGTCCTCCCCCAAATGGTCAAAATCTGGGGCTGGAGTGGGGCTGGGCGGGACTGGGAGGAGATTTTTTGGGATCCCAGGGTGGCCACTGAATTCCTCCTGAGGCCAGGCTTTGCTGGAGAAGCTGCAAAAGCCTGGCTTAGCCAGGACCAGCATCAAACTCCACAGAAAGGGCTGGGTTGGGTTTGGAAGGGATTCCGAGGTTTCAGGCTGCACCCTGAGGGCAGTGCCAGGTTTTCCCCTTTCCCTGTGCCAGGAGATGCCCAATCCTCATCCCTTCACTGTCCCTCCCTCTGCTGAATAAACCCCTTGAAGCCACTGGTGAAGAATGAAGTGACATTTCAGGTGGCCAAGCTGGCCTCCTAATTTATTTTTCTAAAGAAAACATCCTGGAACAGCAAAGTGTTAACTTTTCTCAGGATTGTGAATTTACTTCAAGCTCTCCTTCCAAAAATGTGGGCAGGGCACCACTGGAAACTAAAAATATAGATCTGAGAACATATAACACACACTGACCCAAGCTTTGCTTTCATTTTGCCTTTTCAAGATGACTGAAATTGTTAATCCTACATGTTATATTTTTGTATTTTTTTTAAAGAAAACAGGGAAGATGTTCCCAGTAATCAGGCAATGTTCGTAACAGGAGGAAAACAATTATGAGGAAAACAAGTATATTGGAAAAATGGGGGGTCTAAAAATAAATATTTTTCCATGAACACACAAGAACTATATTGAGAATTACAGGGGGAAAAAAAATCAATAAAAAGTAGTATATAATAGCCATAGAGTTCAAACAAAGTGCATTCATTCCCTAGTCCCTAGGAGGACCCCTGATATATATGTGCAAAACTTAATGAAAATCAGACTTTGTCGTGTCATCAGAAATAGCAAAGCAGTTGGCTGAGTTCTCCCTACATTTTGGCTACTCCTTGCTCCATAAATATAGCACCTATTTAAAGGACCAAGCCCTGTTCCCAGTAAAGCTGCAAACCTCAGACAAGCTCTGGCACAGGTTTGGGGGCCTGATGTTTGCTGGGGGTGCTCAGTGGGGAGCTGAGTGTGCCATGGGGGTGCAGGTTTGGGGGGATGATCTGGGGTGCCCAGACATGGGGGGACCCCCTGATTGATCCTGGGCTGTAAAAATCACAGAATCCCAGAATGGTTTGGGTTCAAAGGGACCTTAACTCCCACCCAGTGCCATGGCAGGGACGCTTTCCCCAGGGTGCTGCTCCAGCCCCAGTGCCCAGCCTGGCCTTGGGCACTGCCAGGGATCCAGGGGCAGCCACAGCAAACCTGGGAATTCCATCCCAGCCCAGCCCACCCTCCCAGGGGGCAACTCCTGCCCAAAATCCCATCCAAACCTCTCCTGTGTCAGTAGGAACCCATTCCCTGTGCCCAGTCACTGCATCCCTTGTCCAAAATCCCTCTCCAGCTCTCTGGGAGCATCTCAAATGCAATGGTTGGATCTTCTCTGTAGGCTGGCTCTCATTTCTATGAAAATTCACAGCAGCCAAGTGTGTTTTGCAGCAATGTCTATGCTTTGGTGTAGGGCACAGAGACCTTTTGACTTATTTTTGGTTTTAACCTCAGGAGGATGTTCTGCTGTACTTGCACTCTGTGCCCGGGGATTTGCCTCCTGATCCCAGCTGTTCAGGGAATTTGTGGTGCATGGCCCTGCACAGAGCTCCCTGTTGGGGCTGGAACAGTGAAATTCTGTGCCTCAGTCATCCAGGGAATATTTTATTAATTTTTTTCCCTGCATATTATGTGATCATAATAAGGATTTTTAAAGGATCCAGGCACTTTTCCCTCACATGAAAGTTTCATCAACCCTGTTTCACTCTCCCCACTGACACTGAATGTCCCTCAACCTGCAACTGAACAAGTTTAGGGAAGGCAAAGAAAATCTGATCCTGAGCTCGTTCCTGTTTGGTGGAATTTAAGCTGTGAGACCCAAGCCAAGGCCAGTTGAAGACAATGGGAGCATTCCTGTTTGTTTCCAAGGGTTCTGTCAACTTTTGTTGGTGCCAGAGGCCCATCACGAGTGATGCAATTGGGAATCTGTCCATAGGAGCCTCTGCTTTGCTTCACTTCAAAATAAAAATCCAAACCAACCAAACATTTTTGTATTTTGCTCATGGAAAGAGTACGGGAAAGGATGAGAATGGAGACATCCAGTCTGGCTCTGAGCCAACACAGCCTGGCCAAGAGGAAAATTCCCTACAATTTAGAGATGTGCTACAAGAATGACAACCCACTGTTGTGCCAGGCTTTGCAACTTTTAAAGAAAGGAAAAAAGGAAAAAAAGGAAAAAAAAATAGAAGAAAAGGGGAAAAGGCATAAGGGGAGAAGAAAGGAAAGGGAAAGGAAAGGGAAAGGAAAGGAAAAGGAAAGGAAAATCAGTAAACAATAAATTAGTTTAAAATTAATTCCTAGAACTTTCTTTCCCAGAAGACAGGCTGGCTCCTTCTGCCCTCAGTCATTCCCATACAATGGCTGGCTCCAGGGCAGAAACCTTCAGGAGCAGTTTTGCAACTTCTGGGATGAGTAATCTTCACTTCTGCCCCACTCTCCTGAGTAAGGGATGCTTGAGTAAGAACTGGTTGAAGGGTCTGGGCTGCTGACAGCAGAGCAGGGCTGGGTTGAGCAATGGCTTCTCAAAGTGGTGCCAGCAGCTCCCTAAACTTTGCAGGAATTTCTTCCATAGAGATTTTAGGCACAGGCACAACAATCACAACAATCACCCTGGGCTCAGCAGGCAACTACTCACAGAATTAATAAATGGTTTGTGTTGGGAGGGATCTTAAATCCCACCCAGTGCCCCCCTGCCATGGCAGGGACACCTCCCACTGTCCCAGTGCCCCAACCCCAGTGTCCAGCCTGGCCTTGGGCACTGCCAGGGATCCAGGGGCAGCCACAGCAAAGCTGGGCACCCTGTGCCAGTCACTGCCCTGCTTTAAAATACAGCCAAGTTAACTACATTTGGAGATTTTTATAAATTTATCAGCTAGAGGGAAAATACGAACATAATTGTGAGCTTGGTGAGGAGAAGGCACAAGCTGCTAAAAGGCCTCATATTGGAAATCTTGGATTATCAAGCTTCAAGATTTCACTTTAAACTTGCGAAGTTTATAGCTGGATAAGCAGGTGTTTTAAATTACATCTTCCTGACTGCACTCCTCAGCTGATAATACTTAGAAATAAACAGTATCTATAAGTGTTTTCACCTTTCTGGAGTTTTTTAATAGGAATTAGTGAGGCTGAATCTCAGGGGACAGCTTTATTTTGTTAAACCTCTAACACATTTTGTTTCATGTTGAGTCTTTGGGAGCTCTAATATGTTTTGGGTGGGTAATGTTTCCATACATTACTACTCCATTCATAATCCATTACTTGGATAATTCCTCATTTGTGAGACCTGGAGAAATTATGGTATTCACAAGCATTTTTTGAATATTTATATAAAGTCATAGCAAGGCTTAGGATATCAGTTGGCTGGAGACAAAGGCAGGATCCTCAGTTATTCTCATACTTAAGTACCAGTTTGATTCCTTGGCAAAAATGTAAATTACAACGTTGGGAGGCAAAGAATTATTGAACAAGGGGATTACATTGCAAAGCAGTTATTTCAACAGCTGCTGCCCCTAAGAGGGGAGTGGAATTTTTCTGGGATGTAATTTTCCTGTGCACCTCTCTGGTACAAAGTGAGAATATCAGCACAATTAGAAGGACAAACATCCAGCAGATTCCACGGGCTGTGCTGAGTGTGAGTTGTTCCCCCTTGGGCTGGGAGCTGCTCCCACGTGGAGCAGGAGATGCTGGAGCAACAATTTGGGATATTCCCAAACCACAGCCACACACTGGAGAGGTGCAGATACAGAATCCCTGGAATTTCTCCTGGAGCTGTTACCCATGTGGCTCCCAGCCTTCCCACTGCCATTTCTGGCCGGGAAGGTTAATCTTGCTCCTGCTTAAAGGCTTTGTGTTCTGGCAGGGGAGGCTCCTGCCTTCCATTGCCTGAGGACATCCAAGTGTCACCGGGCAGTGAACGGCTCCTGGGTGGATCCTGGGATTATTCTGCAGGAAAGGTTAACAGCCCTAACTCTGCACTTGGCCATTTCCATCTGAGAATATAAATGATGATTATGGAGCAGGGAAAAGAGGATTCATTTCCCTCCTCAGAGGGGGAAGGCGTGGAGCGGGCCAGGTAAGTGAGGTGCCACCAATCACGCAGAGAACCAGGCTCAAAATCCAGAATAAATATGTCTCCAGAATCCAATTTCCAGTTCCTGGGTAGGAGGTATTTTCCCCTGTCTCCTTCCTTTGCAGCAGGGGCTCTGTTGTGACAGTTACTAATGGATTGCAATCACTGTGGATCTTACACCAGCGTGCAGCACAACCAGGAGGTGGAACAACAAGGCTCCACTAAATAATCCATTTTGGCAACCTGACATGCAGGAGAAGTTTATTTTATGTAAATAACAGTTGATTTAGGTCTGAATCATTGCAGAGACTCCTCCTGGTTCTGGGACCTTTTGCTTGGGAGGGGAATTTTGGATGGGAACAGAGAAGGGGAAGTGCCACACCAATACACAGCTGGAATGTAACGCAAACACCAATGTGGGATTTGAAAAGTCCAGTGCAGGAATAAATTTTCCTCCTATAAATTGTGCTCTACTCACAGGTGAAAAACATCTTCCCACAGAGCCAGGAAACAGTAAATAATCCCTTGGAGCAACTGAAGACAGACACAGAATTGTCCATTGTCTCATCCCAAACAGAAGGGCTCCATCCTACATCGAGGTGTTCCCTGTGGTGGGCTGGTCATAAACCAAGGGCCAGAATTCTCTGGCATAGAATCATGGAATCTCAGATTGGTCTGGGTTGGGAGGGAACTTAAATCCCACCCAGTGCCACCCCAGCCATGGCAGGGACACCTCCCACTGTCCCAGTGCTCCAGCCCCAGTGTCCAGCCTGGCCTTGGGCACTGCCAGGGATCCAGGGGCAAATCTGGGAATTCCATCCCAGGGCACAATTCCTGCCCAAAATCCCACCCATCCCTGCCTCTGATACTGGGAAACCACTCCCTGTGTCCTGTCCCTCCTTTTTCCAAAGCCAGGATGGAAGATCTGCTCTTCACCTGCTTTGGACAGCAAAGCACGGTAGGAAAATCCTTCTTCTTATTATTGTTATTATTATTATTTTTTTTTTTTTCCAGAGCAGCTTAAAAACCCGTAGCAATTATCAAGTGGCTTTCCCCCTGCCTTTCCTCTCTTTTTTTTTTTCTTTTTTTGTCCCCGTGAATAATCCTGTGTGACACTAGATGGAGCCTTCAGTGCACGGGAGGAGTTTGGGGAGTTGGGAGCGGCGCTTCCAGCCGCGCTCTCGGTGCGAACCGTGTCAAAAAAAAACACGCTGGGAAAGGATTTCTTACACCTGCAGGGGGCAAAAATCACCTGGGGTTTCCCTTCTCCGTCTGAACTGAGAGGTAGGATTGTACACATCATTTTTCAGGTGGATTTTTAAGGCTCCCTGCCTGTGCAATGAGGTGAGCTGGAAGGTGCTGTCCAACCCAAACCAGTCTGGCGTCCCATGTTTTTGAAGGATGTGTAGAGGAAGAGCTTTGGTAGCACGTAGGGATGTGCAGAACTTCCCGTCCCTCAGGTATCTGGCTGTTTGTGGCTGTTTTTCTCGGGAAAATCATTTAAAGTGTGGTCATTGTTTGACATTGT
This sequence comes from Pogonocichla stellata, assembly GCA_026546895.1. Taxonomy (NCBI): domain Eukaryota; kingdom Metazoa; phylum Chordata; class Aves; order Passeriformes; family Muscicapidae; genus Pogonocichla; species Pogonocichla stellata. The sequence goes on along the minus strand of JAOTQZ010000297.1, from coordinate 35,127,986 downwards.
GGCTTTGGTGGCGGTGCCGCGGTGGGAGGCACCTCCCAGGGCTCTCCTTGCAGCGGCAGAGAGGTGTCACCATTCTGAGCACATGCTCAGCCCCCGAGAGCACCCAAAAAAGCAGATGATGGGATGGCAGTGTCAGAGGAGATGGAACTGCAGCACTGTTCCGGGCACCTCGATTACTCCCTGCCAATTTCACACCCAGTGTAAACAACCTGGGCACTGCTGGCACCCAGAATGATGGGAGGATAAGGAGAAAATGCAATTATCGAGCAAATTCGGGGCAGAATTTCTCTGTTTTTGCTGAGGATGAGAACTGAGAGGGGGGTTCATGCAGGAGGCTCTGGGAGAGGGTGCAGGGGGCTCACGGAGGGGAAATCCCCTGCCCCAAGGGGCTGCCAAGGTTCTCAAGCTGCAGGAATGGCTCTGCCCCATCCCTGGAAGTGCCCAAGGCCAGACTGGAGGGCTTGGAACAACCTGGGATAATGGAAGTGGGAGAGGGGTGGAACTGATGGAATCTGTTCTGGTGTCTTCAGTGGGAGAACAGAAAGTGAACTCAGCCCTTCACACCCCAGCATGGCAGGAGAGATTTTTAAAATGCTGAAGTTTAGGATTTATTGTTTAGAAAAAGAAAAAATTTGACATTTTAATCTTGAAGTTTTTTTCCTGCCTTCCTGTGCTTTGCTTGTGAGCAGTTCAAAGGTGTTATTGTGGAAGGGATGGAGCAGAGAGGCCACCAGAATGTCTCTGAAACAAAACTGTCTCTTTTTAGTGAGAAACAATCTGTGCCTGCAGCCCCTGCTCCCAATCCATTTGCTTGATGGATTCCACTGAAAGGAGCTGGAAACAGCAGGATCCTCCACACTGTAACACTGTCCTCAGAACCCCTCTGGGTGCCAGGAGGGTGTTAAACTGTGGGAAATAGAAAAGGAATAAAACTCTCAGAAAACTGTGTGAAAGCAGAGCTCAGGATGGAGAAATGCAAGGAAGTTAAAGATGCAAGGCCAAGAAATAATAATGCTGTGTGCTATGTAGAGACAGGCCAGAGGAAATATGTTAAACAAGACAGTAGAAATATGTAAGTGTAATAATGAAGCTTTATCCATTGTTTTAAACTATCACAAGTAAGCATTGTGATAGCAAGACGTTGTGAAAGGTTATAATTGGCTTTAGCAAATGCTTTTCACGTTTTACTATTATCCTGTTGGCTAAAAGCTTTTAAAAGAGCAAGTAACTAAGAGAACTTGGCTGTTGTAGCAGCTGAAGCTGTTTCCATCTTGGTTTGTAAAATGGTTGTGATGGAATAGAAGCTTTGGGACAGCTGCTCCAGCATTCCCATCCTGTTATCTGTGTACATACATGTGCATAGGAGAAAAAATGACATCCAGCATTAAACCCTCAGAGAATTCCCACCATTTACAGCAATGACATTTCCCCCAAAGCACCCGAGCTCACCTCTGCCTTTGCTGGGCTTTGGGGGTGTACACATTCTGATTCACCAATTTCAATATACTTATTTTCTGCTGTGAGATAGGATTAGGAGCAAAAGCAAGGCAGGCTTAAAACTTAGAAGCTGTAAAAAAAACTTTCATTAACAACTTAAAAGAATAATAGATTTTACAATAAAATCACCAGATCAGCTCTCCTCCCCTCTTTCACACTTTTTATCCCTTTTCAACGACATCATACAGAAACACTTGAGTCAGTTACTAATTTAAGAATAATCTTTTTTTTTTTCCAGTTTACTCTAGGGAGAGGAGTCTCCTTTTGTTAGGCTATAGGGACTTTTCCACAAGAGAAAAAAGAGTTTCCTCGTGGCTTTACTTCTTATGAATTGCAGCCACCTGGGAATTGTGAAACTTTTTTTCATTTTCACAGCCTTCCCACAGCTGTGTTTGTGGGCCATGTTAAACTCATGGGGTATTAATTTTAGGGATGAGCTGTTTAAAAACAAAGAGCCCTGAGCTCTGTGGCTCCTTGTTCGGGTGGCTGTGCCTGGGGTTTGGGGGGATGGCCAGGCTGGCAGAGCCATGCCCAGGGCTGGCACCCACCCTCTGTGCCCTGAAGAGCTCCTGGTGCTGGGGGGCACAGCCAGCTCAGCTCAGGAATTCACTGTGTCCCTGCTCCAGGGCTCTGCCACCCCTGGTTCTGCTGGGTGTGATCCTGTGGGAATGCTGCCCATGCACAGGGAGCAGGGAAAAGTTTTCCACAGAAAGAAAAATAAAGTACTGAGATGGTCTGCCTGGGGAGGTGGTGGAGGCACCATCCCTGGGTGTGTTTAAAAAGCCTGGATGTGGCACTGGGTGCTGTGGGTTAGTTGAGATGTTGGGGCTGGGCTGGACTCGATGGTCTTGGAGAATCTTCCAACCCAAAATTCTTTGACAGTTCTGTGACAATTCTGTGACAATTCACAGAATCACCAGGTTGGAAGAGACCCCCAAGGTCATCGAGTCCAACCGAGCCCAGCACCTGAACTCACCCATGGCACCAAGTGCCACATCCAGGCTCTTATAAACACACCCAGGGATGGTGACTGCAACACCTCCTCAGGCAAAGCATTCCAATATTTTATTATTCTTTCTGTGGAAAAATTCTTCCTAATTTCCAACCTGCATCTCCCCTGGAATGGGCTGGAGCTGGAGCTCACAGGGAGAGCAGTGCTGAGGCAGGCACAGCCTCCAGCAGGGAGGGAGCTCCTGCTCCTCCAGGCACCTCCTTTGGGCATTTCTGGGATCTTTTCCTGCTGCTCAGGCTGCCCAGGGAGGGTTGGCACCCTGGAGTGTCCCAGGAATTCCTGGAGGTGGCACTGAGTGCTCTGGGCTGGGGACAGGGTGGGGATGGGCACAGCTGGGGCTCGATGATCCTGGAGCTGTTTTCCAACCTGAATGATCCTGGGATTCCAGGATTCTGTGGCAGCTGGATACCTGAGCAGACCTCATTAACTTCAGATCAAATGCAACACAATTTCATGCCCCGAAATGGTAATTTTCAAAACATGTTTTGTGTTAAAAGGAGTCTTTTTTTCTCCTCGCTTCACTTTCATCCGGAATTCATTTCCAGTCTCTCTGAGAAGCAACTCCTGTGTTCCAGGAAATGTTTCCGAATTCCTGAGCTAAAAAAACATTTGAAAACCTCATTTGAATTTTTAAACAGCTTTGCCTGCCCCAAATGGTTTTTGCCAAATGAAAGAGCTGCACCTGAAAAGTTTTTCCCAGCTCCAGGGAAGAACTGGATCTGCATGTGGAAGCAGCTGGAATGCTGAGGGAGAACAGGGAAAGAGAAACAGCACAATGGGAGGGAAGGATGTGGTTTCCTATTAGTGGAACCTCCACCTTCATTTTTAAAGCATAAATAAACCACAACAGGCCCTTGGGAACAGCAAAATGGGGAATAGGAGCACGAGGTTGGAGCACAGGGATCGCTGTCACCAGGATCCTGATTTCCTCTGCTCTGCTCAGGTCTGGGATTAAATCAGGATTTATGCCAGAGCTCGAGTGCCATGGTCATTCCTTGGTTACCTTGAGCCTTCCAGGAAAAGGGAAGGGCTTCAAACTGAGTGAGTTTAGATGGGATTTTGGGCAGGAGTTGTTCCCTGGGAGGGTGGGCAGGAGTTGGGATGGAATTCCCAGATTTGCTGTGGCTGCCCCTGGTTGGACATCGGGGCTGGAGCACTGGGACAGTGGGAGGTGTCCCTGCCATGGCAGGGGTGGCACTGCATGTGTTGTGAGATCAACTTTGAGGAAATCTCCTTACTCAGCCAGGAAGGAGGATGGGGTTTTTCTGCTGTTGCCAAAGAGAAGGAGCTATAAATGTTGCTTTTTCTCCTTTATCATCTCTGATGACTTAGCAGCAAATGCTAAAAATAATTTTTATGCTTCATCTTCAAAGTCGATGTGTTGCAATTTTTTAAAAAAAAAAAATCCAAAACAAATCCTGTATCCCAGCAAGAATATTACAAATATTTCAGCACCCAAATGAAACTTTCTGAAGAGGTGCTGCAAGGCTGCCAAAGGTGACATTTCCCACAGAGCTGCTCTCTCTGAGCCCCCTCAGAGCCCTCTGCTCACGAGGAGACTCCAGCTGAGACAGGGACACATTTCTGAGGGCAGCCTGGCTGGGAGTGCTCAGCACCCACTGCACTGAGCACCCTGGGGAAGCAGGGACCTGGACTGCTGGGGGCTGCAGAGGAAATGACACCAGGCTCTGACCTCCAGGGGAAAGTTTGGCCCAGTCAGGCTTTCACTTCACATTTTTGCTTTATTGTCAGCAGTGGGCAGGACACAAGCCAGACCCAGAGATGGGCTTGAGCATGAAAACAACAGCAATGAAATAACAACTGGGGTAACAAATGACTCCTACCAGCCCTGCATGGCTGATGGCCGAGATTTAGATGTAACAAAACTGATTGGGGTGATAAAGAACATGAAAAAACATCTCAAAAATTTTTACTGTCTGTGAGCCAAGCTAGCTCAGAATTCAGAACTCCAGGGAACCTGGAAGGACCTAAGCTCGCACGCAGGTTACTTTAAATAGATGAGCCTCATTAATATGAAATAACAGGTATGAAATCATGTTCCCAGAGCCATTTCATTCATAGGAAATAACAGGCATGCAATCCTGTTCCCAGAGCCACAAGCACAGCACCCCAGTAAAGCTGGGCCACCCTGCTCACAGCCAGGCTCACTGGCTTCACCCACCCCGTGCCACTCAGTGCTGGTGTCCAACACCCCCTCCACCCTCCATCCAAGGACGCAGCTGCTGCTCCAACAGCCCTGGAGCTCTGCTGCCTCTCCCTCTGATCCGGGATGCAGGAGAGCAGCCCTGCCTGTGCAGACATCCCTTCCCGGGAGCCACGGCTGCTCCCGAGCTCCCTGACCCTCCCGACCCCCCCGCGGTGCTTGGCACGGAAATGGAAGCAGAAAAGGAAACATCTGTGCCTGTGTAATGCCCCTCAGTCTCAAATTCGGCTGTTGGCTGGCTTATTTTTAAACAACAGCAGGGACATTTTTAGCAGAGCGTTTATTTCTCTTTGCTTTCACATGTTTATGCAGAACACCGAGCTAACCAACAACTTGTTCCCCTCCCAGAACTGTTGCTGCTCTTACAGCAAAACAAATCCAAACCTCAGCTCAACTCCTGGAAGGAAAAGGAACCCTCACAGCACAATGGCAGGGAATTTACAGGGAAAGGAGGGGAGAAAGCTTCACACTAAGGGTTTCCCTCCAAATTTATACAAGTCCTTTATTGAGCTCGGTGTCCGTTCACGTCCCCATCCTCCTGGGGGCTGGGATGTGCCACCTCTGCCAATGCCAGACTGACTCTCACCCTCTGCTGCCCCCCAGGGCCAGGCTGGACAGCCTGGGGTGACCTGGGACACTGGAGGTGTCCCTGCCCGTGGCAGGAGGTGGAGCCAGACCCTGGAGCTTTAGGGTTTCAGATTTTCCCTTTGAACAAACAAAACAACAACAAAAACATCCAACCTTCCCTGCCTCCCCAAACTCCCAAAACACCAAAAAACAGCTTTGAGGGGAAAATTCCGTGTTTGTATTAGTCTGCTCCTGCTCTTGATGAGAGCTCTGACACCAGCCTTAGTGCCTGTCCCCAGCCCTGTGCCCCTGCTTTTCCTGCCTCCATCCACACCCACCTCTCATTTCCTGCAGGACAGCTCTAGGAAGGCTTTAAGCATTCCTGCCTTTTCCATTCCTCTTTGTATCCATGATACATCCTATTCCTGCACTGCTTGTTTCTCCACTTCGTTTTTTTTACTTGATTTGTGGTTCTAAAACCTTGTCAGGACAAAATCGTGTCAGTGCTAGGACACACACTGATATTTTAGTAAGAGGGGAATTTAAAAAAAATTCCAGACCAAAGAAAGCAAAAAATTGCCTTTATTTAGGAAGTGTTGGCTGGCAGAGCTCCCTCAGCCCAGAGCCAGGCAGGTGCTGGCCCTGCTGGGTGACTGACAGGTAACAAGGGGCACCTACCAAGCAACAGCTCCTTGAACTGCTGCTGTCCCTGAGCCTATCCTGAGGGGACAAATCCTAACGAGATCCCCTTCCACTGCAACTCTGCAAACCAGCCAAGGCCAGAGCTTTGGCAGTGCTGGTTTAGTCCCTGTAAACTGGGATCTGCAATCTGTGGAACTGGAATTTCTGCGTGTGCAGATTCAGGAGCCAGCTGTGTGTTCAGGAAAGGGGGAAAACCAAAGCCAAAGTTCACCCTGTGTTCCAAAGGCTGGTTTTGATTTGTCTCCGTGCTGCTGACTCACAGAACTGTGGAATGGTTCTGGCTGGAAAAGGCCCCTGGGTCACTGAGTTCAGACGTCAGCCCAGCACAGCCAAGGCCACCCCTGACCATGTCCCCACCTGCCACATCCACACACCTTTTGGACACTTCCTGGCCAGCCTGGGGCAGGGCTGGACGAGCATTCCATGAAATATTTTCTACCAATATCCAACCTGAGCCTCCCCTGGCCATTCCCTCTCCTCCTGTCCCTGTTCTCTGGGAGCAGAGTCCAACCCTGAGGCTCCTTTTCCCCAGGCTGAGCCCCTTTCCCCACGGCCTGTTTCCCCAGAGGGGAGGGGGCAGCGGCAGGGCAGAGGGCTGGGATGGGGCTGGGGGTGCCAGGAGCCCTGCCAGCCCTGCAGAACAGCTCTGGGATGGACCAGAGCTGGCTCACAAACCCCAAATCCACCCCAGATCCTTCAGTGACAGCTGGGAATGTGGAGGGCTCAGGATCTACCAGGACAGCAAATTTTTAATTAGTCATTAGTAGCCACAGTAGAAATCCCAAAGGCATTTTGATTGGAGAGAAAAGGCTTTTAACCACTGCAGGCATTATATTATTATTATTATTATTATTATTATTATTATTATTATTGAACGGATGAATTCTGACCATTGAGTGTTTTGCAGCTGCTTATTATACTAGACATCAAACAAATCAATTTTCCTTCAAGACCATTCCCTCGTATCTCAGAGCCAGCACAGGGACACCCCGAGCCCAGCGCCGGGAGGGACCCGGCACAGCAGGACCATGGACAGCGACACCGAAACAAAGCCCTGGGGGCGGCCAGAGCAGTCACCGCGGCCACTGACTCCTGCCCCGAGCCGATAAATGCTTGTAACAAACATAACATTTGATGCTTCATCTTCAAAGTTAATGTGTTGCAATTTTTTTTTTTAAACCAAAGTAAATCCTGTATGCCAGCAAGAATATCACAAATACCTCAGCACCCGAATGAAACTTTCTGAAGAGGTGCTGCAAGGCTGCCGAAGGGGACATTTCCCACCGAGCTGCTCTCTCTGAGCCCCCTCAGAGCCTCTGCTCACGAGGAGACTCCAGCTGAGACAGGGACACATTTCTGAGGGCAGCCTGGCTGGGAGTGCTCACTGCACCGAGGGTAAAAGCTGGATGGTGACAGGAATGGGATGGGCTCTGAGGAGCCCCCCAGCCCAGACCATCCCATTAGTGTGAAAGGCTGAGCTGGAACAGAGACTGGGCAGAGCAAAAGGAGTGAAATAGGAATTTATTGAAAGGATTCACCTTGGGCAGTGCAGAGCCTGGATGGGGCTGCGCCCAAATCAAATCCCAGATGGATCCCAGTCATGAGTTTTACACTTTTATAAGTTTTGGTTCATCCACACATTGGGGTCAGTTATCCAAGCACAGCCCCAGGCTATGAAACACCAGCCCCTGCTTGCCCCTTTCCATGATCCCATCCCAGGGTCCTGCAGCCCCTCCCTGGGCTGGAACCACCAACAGGGGAAACACAGCCAGAACGTGAGGTGAGAACATGGAAAAGACACTTTCTGCAGTTAAAGTGACCCTTTTGTAGAGCCCCTGTTGGCCATGACCTTGCCAAGGTCGAGTGACCACGGCACCAGTGCAAAGCTCCAGCCCCAGGATCTCCTCTGGCTTTAAGGAAAGCCAAGGCTGCACACTCTGCTGCTGGCCTGTGTGTCTGGGGAAAGCCTTTTACCCTGCAGACATCCTCTGAAACCCTTCCCAGCTGTGTCACCTCAGGCTCTGCCCCTGCTCCTCACGTGAAATCCATTGAACCCTCACCTCAGCTCTGCACCAGCAGGGAATAACAAACCCCTGGCCACGTGTGCCTGCAAAGAACTGCAGCTCTGCACAGAGTGAAGAGATTTTCAAACACCTGCCACAGTGCCATTCTCCACGAGAGTCATTTCTACAGGACTCTACTCAATTCCTGAGACCTCTGGGGGTTTATTTGGGCATGGCACATTCGGCTGTAACTGCAAAGGAAAATCAGGAATTTGCTTTCCAGGTTAAATGATTGCCAGAAATGGAGCAGCATTTTGTCACTCCAGCAGCCAACACTCCCTGCTCTGGGGAGAAGGAGGCTCTCTGAACTCTGCATGCGGGTTCATGCTCCTGGACCACTGTGGGCAAATAAAGACAGGATCCCCTGAGTGAATTCATTGGGATTTCTGAAGCATTGGCTAGTATTTGTCTGCTTTTACCACAAAATATATTCATACAAATGCTGTTATGTGTCTTTAAATTGTTCAGTGCTGTTAGAGTCTCACTCCCAGAGTGGTTGGATGGTTTCAAATCCTACATCCCAGACAACCAGGATGTGTAAAATGTTTAGGATTTGCTTTCTAAATTATTTTTCCATTTAAGCTGAGCCTCTGTCCCTGATCATACATGAAGAGCTGCAGCACAGAAGGTGACAAGCTGAGAACACGTGTTTTAAGGGAAATTGTTAAAGATCATTATTTAAAGGACTTCAGTTGTTAACATTCATTTGCTGGTGCTACTTTGAATTCAAGCCATCTGCAATAAATAATATTTTAGAGACGCATTTTAGGGGAAAAAAACGCGAAGCAAAGTTTTACTCTTCATGTAAACTGACAGTGCACTGGGAAACTTGGTGGAACTTCACCACGTGGGAGGTGTTGACAACTGAGCATAACCAAGGGAGGGATTTACAGGCACACAGTTCCATAAATATATCTCAGACTGGTATTTGTCAAGAAAACCCATGAGCCTTCAGCACATTCTCTGAAGCCTTATTCAAGGAGGGTGTTGTTTTCTCCATCAGGGCCCTGGTGACAAATGCACTTTCCTCTGGTCAGGCCATTCTTGTGGCCTCATACATTGGCCTTTTAATCACCTCTGCAAACACCAAAATTCATACCAGTCTGGTATTTGCAGGTGAAGAACAAGGGGTTTGAGTCAGGAAGCTGCCAAGAGCCAACACAAACCAGGCAGAAATTCCACTGCAAAGCCAAGTAATCCTCCAGTCCCTGAGAAACCTCCAGTTCCTGAGCACAAATCAAACAGCAGCCAGCCCTCACACAGACAGAGGAGCCCAAGTGCAGAGAGGTGGCAGCTCAAGGATGCTGCATGTCAGCTGAGAGCCCAGGCTGGCAGCTGTGAGTCTTTCTTGCCAGGAAATTATTATTTTGTACTACACACATTTCTCTGGCTGTATCACAATGTGTGAAATGACAGGCCAAAGTCAACCCAACTGCAATGTGCTTTCTAATTTCTGCTTCCATCTTTAGCAGTGTCAGTAGAGGCATGAGCTGAAGAGGAATCTGGATGAGATAAATCACATTTAAAATGACTGAGGGAGCAAGCAGCAGGAAAGAAAAACTGAAGAACTTTCTCTTTTTTAGGTTAAATAGAACAGAATAGAATGAAAAGCTCAGACAGGTTTGGGCAGTGAGGGACATTAAAGCTCATCCATTCCAGCCCTACCATGGACAGGGACAGCTCTGCCAGGGGCTCCAAGCCCCATCCAGCCTGGCCCTGGGCACTGCCAGGGATGGTTTCCCCATGGGGACAGGGATGGTTTCCCCATGAGGACAGGGATGGTTTCCCCGTGGGGACAGGGATGGTTTCCCCATGGGGACAGGGATGGTTTCCCCATGGGGGCAGGGATGGTTTCCCCATGGGGACAGGGATGGTTTCCCCATGGGGACAGGGATGGTTTCCCCGTGGGGACAGGGATGGTTTCCCCGTGGGAACAGGGCTGCCATGGGAAGCAGTTCTGAGACATGCAGCACAGAGTTCAGCACACAGGAAATGCCCAGATCAGTTCCTTGGTGAGCACACACACAGATTATCTGTCCCAGCAATCCATCAGGGCGTGTGCTGCCCCAGACAGCAGCATCTACAGCTGCAGAGGAGGTTCAGCACTGGCCTGGCATTTCCAGTGCCTCACACACGGCACAGACTCCCTGCAATCCCCAGGGATAAACGAGCAGGAGGGTGCAGCTGGCCCTGGTGCCAGGCAGAGCCAGCCCCTTCCTGGCACTGAGAGCAAAGCTTTGCCAATCAGAGCCACGGCTGCATCCAGCCCCAAGGGAGGACGGGGAAACAACCTCAAACACAGAATGCCAAATGTCTGAAAACAGAGCCCACAAGGCCTTTAGGCAGCAGCAAATGTGCAACAAATCTGTCTGTCTGTGTATGTGTTTATCTATCTATCTATCTATCTATCTATCATCTATCTACCTATCAATCACATATTATGTCCATATTTATATTTACATTACACAGGTCAGCACTGATTAATAAGCACAGGTAGGCACTAATTAAGCAGCACAGGTAGGCAGAAACCTCCGTCCCTCATGGTGCACACCGAGGGAGCCCCTGCCTGCACTGCCCTCCAGATAAAACCTGTACACTGCTCCAGCAGACACGTTTAAAACGATTTTTATGATTCACACTGCAAAAGGATAAAAAAAATAATCCATCTCTGATGCATATGGTTCTGTTTTCCATCTCTGTCCTCTGAACAGGAGGATCAGATGAGGAGTGATGATGCATCGATTGGTCCAGGGAAGGACCGAGAGGACAGAGAAGGAAAATAATATGAAAACCACTAAAAATCCCGCAAGCATAGAGTAAAATGTGCTCACCAGGTAGTGCGGAGGCGGATCCGAGCAGAGCTAGGGGCAGGTGAGGCCGGCAGGCTGCGGGATGAGCTCAGCGCCGGCGGGCACAGCCATTGCGGAGCGCTGCAGCGGGCAGCGTCAGCGCCGGGGATGCTGAGCCCTCCCTCCTCCTGATCCCGGCACTGCTCCTGATTCCTGAGCCCTCCCTCCTGATCCCGGCACTGCTCCTGATTCCTGAGCCCTCCCTCCTCCTGATCCCGGCACTGCTCCTGATTCCTGAGCCCTCCCTCCTCCTGATCCCGGCACTGCTCCTGATTCCAGAGCCCTCCCTCCTGATCCCAGCACTGCTCCTGATTCCAGAGCCCTCCCTCCTGATCCCGGCACTGCTCCTGATTCCAGAGCCCTCCCTCCTGATCCCGGCACTGCTCCTGATTCCTGAGCCCTCCCTCCTCCTGATCCCGGCACTGCTCCTGAT
>JAOTQZ010000297.1:35079916-35095434 GCA_026546895.1 Pogonocichla stellata | reverse complement strand
GGCGCAGGGGCTGGGCACGGGGCACACGGGGACAGGGCACACAGGCACAGGGCACACGGGGACAGAGCACACAGGCACAGGGCACACAGGGACAGAGGGCACGGGGCACACAGGGACAGAGCACACAGGCACAGGGCACACGGGGACAGAGCACACAGGGACAGGGCACACGGGGACAGGGCACACGGCCTGGGCACGAGGCACAGAGCACACAGGCTGGGCACAGAGCACACGGGCACAGGGCACACGGGCTGGGCACGGGGCCACTGACAGCCCACAGGGTCACTGCAGAGCCTCGGAGCCACTGCTGACAGCCCACAGGGTCACTGCTGAGCCCCACAGGGTCACTGCTGACAGCCCACAGGGTCACTGCAGAGCCACCAGGGTCACTGCTGACACCTCACAGGGTCACTGCTGACAGCTCACACATCACCCAAGCACAGAGCTGCTGCCTCAGCAAAGACCCCCCTGGATTGAGTCCATTCCCCCAGCACCGCTAAGGCCACCACTATTCCCTGTCCCCACGAGCCACACAAACCTGTGAAGCCCCTCCAGGGATGAGGACTCCAGCCCTGCCCTGGCCCACGAATCCAGCCTGTCCAGTTTCCCCTGCAGGGCTTCCTGCCCCCAGCAGATGCAATCCCACTCACCTTCCATCCTCTGCCAGCTCAGAGGCTGCCCTCCATCTCCTCAGCCAGATCATCAATAAAGACCTTAAACAGAACTGGCGCCAACACTGAGCCCTGAACCCCACAGCTTGTTTAATGACAATTCATTAATTGCACTGCACAGATTTCTGTATTGATTTGGTGACTAAACACTTCTGAAATCCACTGAGCACGAAAAATACTGAGAGAGCACATGGATGCTGACTTTGGACACTGCCAACAGGAAACTGCCCAGCCAAAGCCAGCCCTTGGTGCCTCAACCAACAGCACATGGGCTGTGTTTGTAATGGCATCCAAGGGTTATAGAAACAAGCCAGAAATGACCCCAGACCTCAGACAGCTGCTCAGGAAACTGGCAGGAACAGTCTCCAAGGAAAATCCCAATTGCTCATGAACAGTCAGCAGTTCAGGCACACCTGGCTGTCCTGCTCCCACACCCAGCTAAGCTCAGGGGTGCCTGAGACAACCTGGAACAGGGACTGACCCATCCCAGAGCTCCCTACTTGCCTTCCCAGTTTGCATCTCCCAGCCTGTTTACATCCAGCTAACTACAATTAATCCATTAATTTTTATCAGGCCACTGTCCTACCTGAGCAGAGTGCTCCCAGCCTGGCTGTGACAGCACAGCTGCACTAATGGGAAGGATGAGCAATGGGACTGGAAATGCCACAGTCTCTGTGTGAAGTGCTGCTTCTCCTCCATGGCCACGTCCCCATGTAACAAAACCTGCCACCAGAGCCCCAAAGCTCCTGGAACACTCTGGCTCTCCAAACCCTGAGCATTTTAGCCAAGAAGGTACCTCCAAGTGTGGCTTTTCCTCCAGGCAGCTCTTGTTGAGATCTGGCTCATCCATCAGCCCCTCTCCCAGGCTGCAGTGCCTGCAGCAAGTGCAGGGACTGACTGGAGAGGCTTCTGCTGCTCCCCTGTGCAGGACAGTGCCCTAAGGAGCCCAGAGTGCCCCTCCAGTGCCTCAGCTGGTGCCTGCTCTCACCAACCCCCCAGCTGCTCCTGCAGGGCAAGGCTGCAGAACCCAGAATTCCACCAGGACCTCCTTCCACCACTGGATCTAAGGGGTGTCCTTGGGTTTAGCTGCTCCCACTGGAACACTGAATCCAACCCTGCTTGCACATGCTGAGGCAGTGGATATCCTTTCCCAGTGCAGTCTGTACACCCAAAGCTTCTGTTTAGCCTTAGCAAAAGCAAGACAAACTCCCAAGAAATGGCTCCAGCTGAAGTACCTGCCATGGAGGGGTGGCTGTGAGAGCAGTGAGAGCCTCAGTTCTGCTCCTGCTGATGGTGGAACAACATGAACCCCAGGAAAAACCCCAACCCCACCTTTCATTCCTTGGGCCCTGCTCCAAATGATTCCAAGGTTGGAGCACTAACCCTACCACTACAGCATGATGTCCAAGACTGTTCCAGTGCACATTAGGTTATCCAAATGCTTGGAATTTGCTCTAACAAACACACCTTAATCCAGCCCCAAAACAGCCAATTCCAATTTTTGATTCATCCTCTTAGAAACACAGTATTATAATGATGAAAGTTTCCCTCAAGTTTTCCAGAGGAACTTTTAAAATAGTTTTTATATGTAAGAAAATGAAGTGTCTTGATTTTTTTCTGACAGTTTCCCATGACCCTGACCCAAGCAGCATTTTTGATTTGCACATTTCAGTCTGGCAGGACAAAGACAGAGCATGCAGAGAGACACACAAAGGCCGAGAGCAGAGACGTACCCGCAGCTCCGTGACTCGGAACGGCTCCCTGAGTCTTCCATCTTCATCCTTTAAATTATAACCCTCGGCTCGTTTATCCCTTTCACTTATTTTCCATAGCTTAATAGTTTTATCTAAAACAAAAATTGACATGCTTGAGAATGAATTGAATACAAAATGCAGTCACTGAGTATGGACTCAGCAGAGTGGACAGGAGTGACCTGGCTGTGGTTCCACTGCTTGCAGCAGAAGGGCCCTGATGGAGCTCTTTACCCACAATGTGAGGTGCAGCTTGAATAAAATCCCAGTTTGTGCCTCCCACTCACCCAAATGCATGGGGAGAGTTTCACACACCAATTCCTCAAATGCCCCACTGAGCCCTGGATGATTATCTGAATTACATGAGCAGACCCCTGCTAGGGGCCAAACCAAACAAACAGTAACTGTGCTAAGGAAGCCAGGCTTGTCCCAGGTCCCTGTCAGAGCCCAAGGCAGAGATCAGGGATTTGGGGTTCCAAGGGAATGCATGTCCCAGGGGTTACCAGGGAGTGTTCCAGTGCAGCCCCTGAGTGCACACTTGTCTCACCAATGGTGAGATTCTTGGCTCACTGCAGCCAAATCTCTCCTCCCCAAAATCCTGCAGAGCATTTCAGACACAGTTTAAAGAATGTTTTATTGAGACTTCTATCAGAGGAAATTATTTTAATTCAGACAGAAGTCACTCCTGCTTTCAGAATTTCACCATGACCTCACAAAGTGATCCAAACTTTTAGGAATAATGTATCCCTCATAATAAGAGCAAGTTTTTTCCACAGAATAGTTTAGGTTGGAAAATATCTTTAAGACATGAGTCTAACTGTTCCCACTAACCCACGCCCCCAGTTCTACAATTTTATTTACAGATGCTCCACAATGCACCAAAATTAAACAGACCCAATGTCCACATAGCCAACATTACAATCAAAACATATTTTGCATGTAATTAGAGAAGACATTAAAACAACATCAAAACACAGAAAAAAACCAAAACCCAAGTGTATGACAGGTGAGACAACATTCCAACGACAAAGTTCTTTGTGCAAAAGAAAGGGCCCTTACCATTTGTAGACAGCAGGAAGTGAGCAGCATTCTGTTGTGGTAACCACCTAATTTTATTAATTTTTTCCTCAATTTCTAGACTTTTCAAGTAGTCAAACTCAGGCTCGTGACTCTGGAAGGTACTGTAAACATTGTATTCTCCCCGGCACAGAGGACGGCTTTTAGTCTGCAAGAAAAAGAGCATTTCTTGAGGCTGATGGCACTGGGTCCCTCAGAAATGGCCCATACAAATCAAAAACTGTCAACCAGAACATCAGCTTTTTCAACAGCTCTTGCATTCTGAATCTTCAGTCTGTGACATTGTACCCAGTTTAGCATGAGTACAGTGCACACAGCCTTCCTCTTTAGAGATGCAGCTGTATGTACAAATAACTATCTGTGTACCCTTCAGGCTCTGCCATCCTGTGTGTGGGAGCAAGGAACAGAGAGCAAAGTCCCAGGGCTCCCCAGATTTGCATTATCAGATTTGAGGCAGCTCATTATCAGGCTTTCCCAGTGAGCTGGTGTCAGTGGTTGTGCTGCAGAACAGCCCCAGGGCTGCAGTTTGCCCTGCAGTGGCTCAGTTTCCACACTCTCATTAACTCTCAGACTTTCCACGGTTTTACTCCCCACATGCCATTGACTTGCAAGAATTTTGGGCAGTTCCTCTCACCTGGCCCCATCCAGAAGTTCCCTGTACTCAGGGTGAGCTGCCTTGGCACTGCTGCTCTCCCTCTCTACTCACACACTCGGAGTAATTGCTGCTTGCAAGTGAAGTCAAGTCCTACGAGCCAGGGCAGGATGCAGAGCATTCCAGGGTGCCTTCCCAAATCCCAGTGTCTGGGGAACTGCATAACCACCCTAAGCTGTAACTGACCTTGTTAACCCAGTCTTAAATCCAAACTGGGTAAAAAATATGGTTATCATTTTAAGGTTCCAACATTAAACAGTTATTCTAGATTCTTTCCTGCAGTTTTGCACGTGACAAAAGAAATGTCCCTCATTCCCAGCTCTTCCCCCAGTTTCCATGTGTTCCCAAGGAGAAGCTGAATTTTCCTGTGTGAACAGTCTGACTTGGGGTTTGTTTTTCCCCACCCTCCGAGGAACTGCTGTGACAGGAGGGTTTTACCTTACAGAACAACTGAGAGCCAACACATAATGGTCCTCCCTTCATGTCAGGCACGAGATCCTGAGAAGTTCAGGCTGCTCCTGAGGCACTTCTGACCTTATGTGTGAGCCTTAGCTATGTCTCTGGCCACCCTGAGTAGATGCAGAAGGAGCCTGGAGCTGTGTGAGTGCAGCCAGGGAACATCCCAGCAGTGCTGGCACCTCCCTGCAACAGCACAACCTGAGAGGCACCTGTGAGACAGGGCTGGGACCAGCAGCACAGCCAGGAGAAATGCAAAATATGGCCAGGTGTTCATTACCAGAGCATCATCTGAGCCCACAAGGACAGCAGAGGGGTTATGCTGCAGAAATCCCACAGCACCTGAAGATTTGTAATATTCATGCACAGACAAGCTGAATTAAAATTTCATTATCAACCCTGGTATTTCTGAGCCAGGAGAATGCTCAAATTCCCCTCAACTCCTCAAAGGACAGGACAAGCAGACACTTTGGTGAGACCTGCCATGTGGAATGGTGGCTTTGTAAAGAACACAGTCCCACATCCCTCCCAGACATGACAATTGCTCTCCAGCTCTTGGTGCACGTTTCCCATCCCCACTGCTGCTCAGGGGTCCCAGCTCAGGGCTGTGGCTCAGGATGAACACACAGGAACATCACAGCAGTGTCCCACAGCTGAACTCCACACAGAGGAGCTGTGGAAGTGCAGGAGGGACAGAGTTCTCACCCTCCTGATGGGAAATGCTCAAGTGCTTCTGGAGAAGTGGCTGTTCCCACTGGTTTTAAATCCTCATACAATTTTAACCACCTTATCCTGTAGTCCTTGCAGCTTGTTTCCTGAACTTCTTTTACATTCTCTCCCAAAGCATTGTGATTTATCTCAGATCAGCCTGACCCAGTGAAAAAATTCAGGAGAAAGTGCAAATTCTGCAAAGCAACACTGAGGACACCAGGAACACATAAAGAGCTCACTTGGATTTTGGGGGCTATTTTCTTTGGAAGGAGGGAGGGGAACCCTCACCAGACCCATTTACCAACTACAGTACAGGGCAGATATTTACAAACTTGGCTAACTTGGGGTTTTCTGAGAAAACTCTCCATTCAAACCTCAGGGCATGAACAGATGAAGTGAGACTGTGCAACACAAGAACAGTGTAGTAACAACACTTTTGTTTTTTGAGTCACTGACCTCTTGTTCCCTTTGAAATATAACCACTCTGCCACCTTTGTCTCCTGTTGCAAGAAGATCACCAGTGTAATTAAATTCAACTGTTGAAATTATATCAGCTGTAGAGAGAACAGAAATAAACCAGCACTGTAATGTGGAAAGCAAATCAAAGAGTTCCAAGACTTGAGCACATAAAAACCATTACAACTCGTATTAATGCAATGATATAATTCTTCTTTTACACCCCCAAATGCAGCCATGTTCCAAAGCCTGACACACTTTTACTGACAAGCTGAAACACTCATTCATTCCTCAGTGCTGGCCTTCAGTCACCAAAGGTACACCAAGGTGTGTGTGCTGCCTGTGGGCAATATCCATGGGGAAATCCCTGTCCTGAGCTGCCCAATGTGTCTGTGCAGTAACACTGCAGTGTCCATGGGGATATCCCTGCCTCCTGCCAGCTGTGCTGTCCCCAGGATCCAGGTGAGGCTGAGGCACACCTGCCTTTCCTGAGCCCAGCCCTCAGGGACTCACTTCAGGAGCCTGGAACAGGCAGCTCCCCTCAGCCAAAGGGGGAAAATAGAAACAAAACTCTTCCAGCTGAAGAATTCTTCCAGCTGAGCTTCCTGAAGGTGCTCCCTGCAGAAGCATCAGCAAGGACAGGTGGAAGCAGGAGAGCACAGAAAAGCCCTCAGCACCTGCAGTGCCCTGGGGCTGCTGCTCATCCCCAGTGCAGCCCCAGTCCCTCTGGGAGGTGGCAATAAAGAAATAATTGCCACTAAACAGCCCCAGCCAAGGGGAGGGGAGATAAGGAGCTGGAAATGTCTGTCCCAGGCTGGGGCAGATGGTAACAAACCCAACAAAGCACTCAGCAAACACTGCTCCTGCTGGGCCTGCTCACATCAAATATTGCATTTATGATGCAGATAGCAGAATCCTGAGGTTTGAAGTGTATCATATCAATTAGTTCCAGAGTGTGCAATTGGAGCCTCCCTGGAAACTCCTTTCCTGTATTGATTCTGATGGGCTATCTTTGAAATTCCTTTCAATAATGCCCCACTCTCATGAGGAAGGTGATTGGAAACCCTAACCAGTTTTCTCAATATAAGTTCATTTTTCATCTTTTATCAATGATGCCCTTAAAGTTTTCTCCTGGTATGCAGAGCTAATAATTTACCTTATTGGATTAAAAAAATGATTATTTAAAAGAACTAAATAAATGAGCAAATATCATCTTTCTACAGATTTAAGCCAGCCTTCAACATCACACTACTAACCAGCTTTTGGACACATCCAGTTTTACAGTCACCTTTCCTTAAAGGGAAGTAATTACCAGTCAATTATCAGTTATTATTAATTACACACAGGGATTTTAGAAGACACCCTGGAAAAGTAGCAACCCAAGGAAAAAGAAACAAACTGAGAAGCTAAGCAATCAGTGAAATGACTTCACTGAGAATTTTATGACATTTTCAGCACTCAGATATGAAGAAGCCCTTGCATTATGAAAGTTTATTAGTAGCAAAACTAATATTCCACTACCACCACCACCTGCAAGCCCTCCTAGCAAGGATCCTTTTTACCCTTGGAGACTCAGGAATAATAGCAGCAATAAATGCCTCCTTGACACATGCAATTCTTTCAAAGTCACAAAAGCTACTTTTCCATTTCGTTTTAGAAAGGGAAAAAGTTATTATTAGCTTCTCCCATTTTCTACTGGAGTGTTCACACAATTACTTGCTCAAAATAATCTGTTTATCATTTTTGTTTCCCAAAAATGCCCAAACCAGCTGCTGACACAGCCATTATTCCCCAGCAGTGCTATCCAGACAAACAGAATCTTGGGTGGAAACACACCAAAACACAGACACTACCCAAATTTCATGGCTTGAAACAAGAAGTGCAGGGAGAGGAGGTAAAGAACATGCACTGAAACAGTCTGAACCAACATGCTCTAGGGAACAGGGAACTGGGTGGGCACAGCAGGACAAAAATAGAGAAGCTTCCTCCAAATATTTTCTAAGTTACAAAATTTGCAATATGAGCAATCACCTGTTTTAATAGCACTGTACTTGTTTTATCCATAAATGTATGAATTATAAAGTTTTCCCTACAGGCATGTTTAATTGAAGCAGCTCAATCCCCCAAATCATTCCACCCACTATCCTCAGCACTTTACCATCTCAAAGAAGGTGAAATCAAAAAATATTCCAAGACTCCAAGTAAAGCACAGAATGAATTCCAAACCATCCCTCAACACTTCACCCACCTACATTTGCTCTTCACTTCCAAGTCAGCTTAAAACTTTTAGGCAAGAACAAAGCAAACCTCTGCAGGTTCTTCATCCCTGCATTACCTCTGGGATTCCTAAGCTTTTCTATGGGATGTGAGAACTGCTGCTCAGGTACACAAGCACCAGGGTTATCCCCTGCCTGGCTTTCAGCCTCTGCTCCATGCCAGCACAGGAACTCCCCATGGAAGGTGGGAGAGGGTGAGCAAAGCCAAACCAGGGCAAGGTTTGCTCATGGACAGGCTCTCTCCTCAGCTACTGCTTTTCCAGAAGCAGAGCTTTGTCCAACTGCCCCTCCAGTCTGTTCCTGTGGGGCTGGGACTTGTTCTGCATTCAGGCAAATCCTGCTCCTGTAACCAGGGAGGGCAGCAATCCCTGGGACTTCACAGCAACATACAAGGCTGGCAATACTTCTTTCCAGACATGAAAAATTCATGTTTAGCCTCACTTCTGGAAATGAGTTTCAACTTGGCTACACTGCAGCCAGAGGAGACACTGGGCTGTTTTCACAGCTGGTATATTAAAACGATTGCTGGCAACTACACTGTGATTCTGTAGTACCCCCAAATTCAAGAGCACTGATCACTTCCACAGGTAGGAAACTCCATCCCAACGCATCAGAGGCCACAAACATCCAGCTCTGCAGCAATGTGGTGCCCATCCCCGGCCTCAGGACAGCCCTGCAAGCCCTGACTGATGTGTCAAAGTTCAGCTTGAGTGCTCTGAGCCTTTCACCTTCTCTGCTGAGTGAGAACCTCCCACAAACAACTCCTGCCACAATTCTGGCAAGTCTACAGCCTCCAGAGCCTCCTGGGCAAGTTCTGCAGGGAGTGAAGGGGGCCAGGGTGGCAGAGAGCAGCTTTTGTTAGGACTTGGAGATGACAGCAAGCTCATACCTGCACACTAACTCAATCCCCCCAGGATTCACCCCGGGTATTTCTGACACCGGATCAAGGGCCGGGCTCTCAGCTGAGGTAATGGAGAATGCAAAGAGATCCACAACATCTACATCAGGTGCCTAAAATTAGCTCCTGTGAACTTTTCCTCTCCAGGCTGGCTGTACACTGCTGCTCTGGTTAAAACCCAAAACTGAAAACATGGCATTACCTGATGGCTCACCCAGGACAGAGGCAATTTGCAGCTGCAGCATGTGTTCAGAACCAACACTAACTAGACATGGTCAGCACCAGTGCCTCTCATCCCCCTGAGCTGCTCAGAGCCTCTTGTCACAAACTCACTCCTCAGACATGGAGTGAAAAGGAACCAAACACTCACAGCTCTCTAACAGCACCTAAAAAGGAGGCTGCTCCAGCTTCCAGGGCAATTTAACTCAAAATTTTCCATGTAATGGACAACGTAGCACTTCAGCACACAGCCAGAACAATGCCTGCCTGCAAACCTGGCTCCTGTCCTGCTCCCTAAAGGGGAGTCTGAATGCACAGCCCCTTCTTCCATGGCCCATCCTGGGACCAAAGCAGAACTGCTGTGAGGCAGGAAACCTGTGCAGAGGCTCCTGTTTTGAGAGGACACGGTGGATTGGCCTGCAGGCAGGTGACTGGCACAGACTGGCAGGAGACTGCCAGTGGGAGCCGAGCAGAGGAGCATTTCTGTGGCTGTGATCAAGCTCAAAGGTGACACACCTTTCCCTCCAACACTGTTATCCTACAAAGCTGTGGAGGCACCGTGTGCTCTCCCACAGGGGATGGGAAACAAGCAGAGTGTGCAGAAGGGATCAGCACAGGTTATGTGCTCCTAAAGGGACTCAGAGCAGACACTGGATCTCCCTGGAATGCTGTGCTGAACTGTGTGACACAGCATCAGAAGGAACACAGCTCTCTTTGCAGCACACAGGGACAGCAGAGCATTCTGAGGGACCAGAGGTGAGAAACGTGGGCACTGAGAACAGCAAGGAACCATCGCTTCAGAGCAACTCAGGAAAGACTCCTCAAATAAAAAATACAATAGGAGCAAATAAGATCAGTGAGAGAAACAGAGAGCCCCTTTAGAGGGAAGAGATTATCAAAGAAAATGAAGCAATTTAGAGACCAGCACCTGCTAAAGAGCAAATCATAGAAAAAATGTTTAAAAAATGTTTAAAAAGCAAAATCCTACTGGAGTTCCAGACACACAGGGCCTCAGAAGTGCTGCCACTGATTTGCAGTAATTGCACTTCCCAAACAGTCCCAAACAGGAACAGGCAGCTGCACTGAAGGTTCTGGGGTGGCCAGAGGGAAGCAGTCTGATCCCAGCACTCACTCCTGCCTCAGCCTGTTCATGTCACTGAGCTGCCTCCAGGTGAAGGAGAGCTGTCCCTACAGCTGCCAGCACAGGGGAACAGAGGAGCACCCTGCTGGGTGAGCAGGGACTGACTGCTCCTGCTCTCAGGGCTCCTAAAATGCTGTTTCCTAACAGCTGACAGAAATCACAATTGCACTGAAACACGAGCCAAACTTCCCAGCTGTAATAACCAATAACCACCTGACAATATACATATACATCCAAGTTACTCAAAACACCTCAGAACACGCCTCCTTATACACTCAAATTTACATTTCCACTTCCAGGATTTCTTTGTAGAGTTAACACAGGAGGGAGGTGCACCAGAAACCAGGACAATAAGCCAAAGGGGTATGGTTTTGGCCAGACCAAACTTCTCTCAGCTTACACTGCTGAGCACTCTGCCAACCCAAAATATCCAAAAGGATGGCACAGTAACCCGCAGGGATGGCACAGCACAACCAGGGATGGCATAGCACAATCAAGGATGGCACAGCACAACCAGGGGTGGCACAGCACCATAGAAGACTAATTCCAACAAGCTTTCTCCTACTAGAAGTACATTTAATTAATTCATGCTATTGTTAATTTTTTCTAAGTACCTCATTGTGATGGTTTTGAGTGTACTTCTATCAGGAGTTCATAAAAGTCTTAACATGATAAGAAAATCGATTTCTTTTTTCAGTTGAAGCTTTCCCACCTTCCCATCCTTTAAAAAATAGTGGGTTTTACTGTTTTTCATCAGGCTTTTCCCTCTGCAGCCAGCCTGCCCCTCTGCAGGGACAAACCCAGTGGCTCCCACTGCTCCCACAGGAATTGCACCAATTCCTGCATTCCCGCTACTCAAATTGCTTTGTTGTGCAATCCCACTTACAACCCTGCAATTGATATTCACTGCTTATCCAGACTCTTCACCACTCACAAGCTACGTTTTACCAAAGCTTCATATTTCCCCAAAATATAATGATGGGATCCCAGCCTGGTTTGGGTTGGAGGGACCTCAAAGCCCACCCAGTGCCACCCCTGCCATGGCAGGAACACCTTCCCTATCCCAGGCTGCTCCAAGTCATTAGTCCCCTCCTTTCCAGCTCTTACAGAAAAAATCCACATTATTCAAGCTTACAACCAATTCTGCAACTCCCTTCATGCAACTGAACCACACTTCACAGAGCTGCACCTCTATTGCAAGAGTATTTTTAAAAAACACAAAACCATGCCAGAATTTCCTTTAAGCACAGGAGAATTCCTGAACCACACAGGATGATCTGTAAAGACAATTTCTAGAGAACCTTTCTAAATCACTTGTAGCTGCACTCAGGATTACAGGCTAATATATTTTTATTAGACTGGGGCTGTCTTTGCTCCCTGGCAAACTGCTGAGGCGTCTGACCCAGCACCCAACAGGCAGCATAAGCAGAAGAGACCTGGTTGAAGTGATGGTAACAAGGGATGTCTCAGGCTGGCAGGGCAGCCAATCAATACCAGTCACTACCTGGAGAATTTAAAAAAAACAACTTATTTCTCTGATCATTAACTGAAGATACAGAACTGCATCCAGAAGTGGTCATGGATTAGATGCAGAACATCTGGCCCAGAGGAATTTGGGCATATCTGTACAATATTCAATAAACAGATTTACATTTTACTTGCCCCAAAAAAAGAGCCTCCCGAAACAAGATGATTTTGAACATGCAAAACAAATTCAACACTGAAATCATGGAAGTGATAAAGTCTCTGGCAGCATTTGTATTCTCTATTTAGAAAGGTCTTTCTAGAAAAAAAAAGCAACCCAAGGATTAAAAATTCCATGGGCAACCAGTGCAAGTTTTGGAGTCACGTGGTTAACAGTAACAACAAAATCACAACACAATCTTTAATTCAAATTATGATTGCTGCCATCCCCAATATTAAATCACTCAATCTGCTTTATCCTCCAGTCCTCTTCCCCGAATCCAACGAAACTTTTCTGTTCTAGAGAAGTCATATCCAACCCTTTCCCAAAGCCATGCTCAGTAATGATGGCTGATGCTGCTCTTGCAGAAATGCTCAGACTGAACAGTGCCCCTCTCTTTCTGACACAGAGCTGAACAGAGGTCAGGGATTAGTCACCGAGGACAGGCAAGGCACGGACAAGACAAAGAGGAGACAGTGATTTTCTGTATTAATGACCCACTTAGGAAAATCCAGCTGCCAATCTGATACAGCCTCTTGTCCCAGTGTCTGTGTTGAAGCCAGGCACCTGAGAAACAACTATGGAAGAGAAAATGGATGTGAGAACTGCACTGTAAAAGAAAGGATTTTCTGGTAAAGCTTTCTGGCTGAGCAGTTTCAGCTCCTGAATAAAGCTCTAAGAAAACCCAGCAAAACACTCTGCATGGAACAGGCTGGACAGCAACTCCATGGTGGTGTCTGTCCTCTTCCTCTAGAGAGCTGATTTTTCACAAAATAGACCAAAAACTGACAGCAGTTGAGAGTTTGCACTGTCACAAAAATTGAGGTGCAATTTGAAGGCTATTTCAAGGCAACAGTTGTCCATCAAGCAGGTTTACATGGGCAGTTTGACAAGAGAGGATTTAAAAGATGGTAATGAGTAAATATGTGCCCGAGGCCCAAAAATCTAGCAATGTATTTGTACTCTTACTAGAGAATTAAATTTGGACAATTATTAGCAAATAAATAGCGTATTTCCTATAGTTAATTCCAATTTCAGGGCAAAATGTAACAGGAAGCTAAAGGCCACAAATCAAAATAAAATAAAAAATCACAAAGCCTGTAAATAGTTCTGGTATTCCCACAGGAAAATACAACTTTAGTGGTAGTTTTGCAAAACCAGGTGCTGAATGATTCCTGGAGCTTCCCTGCTCTGTGCAAATCCACGCTGCTCAGGGGTCTCCTGGGAAGCAAGGTGCCCCCAGCTCTACATCCTTTACTCAGGGAGAACCGACTTTTAGTCACACAGTGACAGATCCAAGAAAAAAGAACCATTTAAAAAACATAAAAGCTACTTATATACATTTCTACAAGATTTCTGGGAACTTCAGAGCAAGCTACAAAATGTACAGAGGGGAGAAAAAGGAAGAGAATAACTGAGTGAGTAGTTTCTCCAGCAGTTCCCAGTCTATCCCTCCCATGGCCATTATTTTAAATGGAATGCCAAACAAGTGGCATGAAAATGAAAACACTGTCAGCACAATTTCCCTGTAGCAGGCAGCGAGGGAAAATATTTACTGCATCCAGTAACAAAAATAAAATCCCAAACCCAAGCTGAGCACACGCGGCCCTGCAAGTCAATTCACACTTTAGGAAGGAGCACTGCCAGCCTGGACAGTAGGAGCACAGGAAATTTAGGGGCAAAAAAAGAACTTTCTTATCAGAGTCAAGCAAAACTCCATCCAGGTGCTGCACACCACAGAAAACACTTTTCCCAGTTAAAACAGTTCTTGTTTTCTACTCTGTCCAAAACATGAAGTGCTTGGAAAATTTCAGAGAAATGTGAAGGTGTGCCCTTTTTCCTGCTTAATATCCCTATTTATAGCTCCCAAACGTTAACAAGTGGGAATCAAATCTCTCCACAGCTGCAGGAACCCTTTAAACTGCACTTTTCAATGCAGCACAAATGACAGAGCTGCACTCTCTGTGCGTCAGAGCGAAACTTGACAAGCCTGACAGACTCCACTGGTGTTTCTTTTTTTCCTCTCCCTGTATCGTATCACTGTTGTTACCTTTTATCCCAAGCCCAGAACTGGAGACAGTTATCCTAGGCCCAGAACTGTGCCCAGCTCTGGGCTCCTCAGGACAAGAAAGCCAAGGAGCTGCTGGAGAGGGCCCAGCAGAGGCCACTGAGGTCATTTTGGGACTGGAGCATCTCTGAGATGAGGAGAGATGTGGGACTGGGCCTGGCCAGTCTGGGGAAGGGAAGGATGAGAGAGGATCCATCAATCCACACCAATCCCCCCAGGGCTGGCACAGCACGGTGCCAGAGACAGCACAGGCAGCAATGGCAGCAACAAAACCACAAGTTCCAGCCCAAGGTGAGAAAGAACTTCCATCCATGGAGGGGCAGAGCCCTGGAGCAGCTGCCCAGGGAGGGGCTGGGGTCTCCCTCTCCAGAGCCATTCCAAACCCTGCTGGACACGTTCCTGTGCCACCTGCTCCAGGTGACCCTGCTGGGCAGGGGGAGGGACTGGATCATCTCCAGCTGTTCTGTGGCTGAGATATTCCTGCAGGACTCCCAGAGCCCCTTTGCTAATCCTGATTCCAAGCCCCAGCTCGTGGCTGGAGCAGTTTTACCCGTGGACCCCCAGATGTGAGCACATCACCATAACCCAGGGGAGCAGGCAGCAGTGACTCACACACAAACTGTGCACAGTTATTAAATTTAAATGAAAAAAACTTAATAAAGGAGTCAAATATTTGAGCACAAAGAACACAATTATTCTCAACTTTCCTCAGTGTAACTGTCTGATGCCAGATCTGAATTTATTCCTTGCTATTTTAGGCACCCACTGCTCCCTGTGTCCTGCACACAAATCCCTGAGCTTGACAAGCTCTGCATCTCATCTCCTTCATCCCAAAAACTCAACTTCATGGAATCCCTGAGGCTGGAAAAGCCCTCCCAGCCCATCCAGTCCCAGCTGTGCCCATCCCCACCTTGTCCAGAGCTCTCAGTGCCACTTCCAGCCATTCCTGGGACACTCCAGGGATGGGATCCCTGCCACTGGAGCCCAGGCATGTCCCAAATCCACCCTGGGCACCCTTTAGCCCCTGCACCGCTCACTGGCAGTGGCAGGGAAGACCTTCAGAGCTCAATCTTGGCTAATTATGTTAAATAAACAAGAACAGGAGCCGTAAAACTCTTGAGGAGCAAAGCAAATCTGACAAGCAGCAGCTGTTCCTCCCTCCACGCTGAGCTCGGGATGCAAAAATGAAGCAATCATCAGCTCATTATGGCATCCAGCAAAGCTCAGCCCGGTGCAAACCCTGCAGGCAGAGGGAGACACCTGGGGCTCCACAAATCCCCGTCTGATGCTGCTCCTCCCTGCAGCCTCCTGTCCCTCTGAGCTTTCCCCCTCCCTGTGAGGAAATCAGGGAATGGGGGCTTGGGAAGGGTGGGGGATGCAGCCCCCCACAGCAACTCCAGGCAGGAGAACACAGAGGGGCTTTGGATAAAATCACAGGGAATGGGTTGGGTTGGGAGG
>JAOTQZ010000297.1:34864654-34875438 GCA_026546895.1 Pogonocichla stellata | reverse complement strand
AAAACCCCAAACCAGACCAAACCAGACCAAACCAAACCAAACCAAACCAAACCAAACCAAACCAAACCAAACCAAACTAAACTTGGCACTGCCCCTCAATAACCAAACCAACCCTGGCATTGTCCCTCAGTAACCAAACCCTGGCATTGCCCCTCAGTAACCAAACCTGGCACTGTCCCCCAGTAACCAAACCAAACCCTGGCACTGCCCCCCTTCCTGAGCCCCACAGCCCCTGGGAGCTGGAGCTGGGGGTGCTGGGTGGGGGTTTGACACCTGGGAGTAGAGTGGGGGTCCTGGGGAGTGAAGGGAGGATGGATGCTGCAAACCCCAAATAACCACTGCAAACCCCAAATAACCACTGCAAACCCCTAATTTATCACTTCAAACCCCTAATTTATCGCTTCAAACCCCCAAAGAACCCCTTCAAACCCCAAATAACCCCTCCAAACCCCAAGTAACCCCTGCAGACCCCGAACATCCAGCAGCCCCGTGCCTGCAGGGATCAGAGTGAGCCACTCTCAGCTTTGCTCTCAGCAGAAAAGCAGCTCCAAGGAGGCTTCTCTGCCTGTGTCCTCCTGCAATTCCATTTTTCTCTCTGAATTTCCATAGCAGGTGCTTGGATATGTATTTCTGTGTAATTTGAGGAACTTTAGCTGTAGTGGGTGTAATTCCTCCAAAGCCTGTCTGCTGAAATTCATTCTTCAGGAGGAAAACAGAGCTTTGGATTGCAGGGTGTATTGAGAGCTCAGTGAATTCCTGCCAAGGGATGGCCAGAGACAAAGCTGAGGGTCGTTGTTCATGGTCTTTAGCATTGTTCCTCTCTGTAATTAATTAACAGAAGAGACTGAAGTCAGGGCTGATAGGTGCCACTTCAAAAATCTATTTTTTGCTCGGTTCCATCCTTTGCATTCGTTATCTCTACCACAAAGATTTGATTCATGCTCCTGGTTTTTTATGGTCATTGTTGTTAAATAGTCTTAATCTTCCCTGCTGTAATTGGGGCTTGTGGCTCTCAGGGTTGGAGCAGCTAATAATTAGTATAGATTAGCTCTGAGGTGAAGGGGATTATTTGTTACCTCTTCTCTGAGCTTGTAATCTCCAGTAAATAAATAACACAAATGAGCTGAGTGCTCCCAACAATGCTTCCCACATTTATTTAGCTGAGTGGCTGCTGCTGAGTTTTAATTACGATTTTCAAATCAAACATCTTAAAAATAAAAAAGATGTCAAGAGAAGCTGTCCACGGGATGCTCTGGGTTGTCTCTGCTGAAGGATCAAGTGCTTTTTAAATTTGGGCATAAATGAAGAATTACTCATTTCTCAATTCTCCTCCACCAAGGTTTGTTCCAGGTTGATGTTTCCATCAGGCCATGGGGCTGGAGAGGAGGAGCAGCTCCTGTGCTGTGATCTTATCCTGCAACTGCTGTTTATTTATTTTATGTTTCATTTATCTGCTGTGACCTAGTCCTGCAGCTGGTCCAGGGCCCGTCTGGGTGCTCAGGCTGGAAGTTTTTCCAGCTGATTAACAGAAAATGGACATTATAGAGTCATCAAATCAGTGAAAGGTTGGGTTGGGAGGGACCCCAAAGCCCATCCACTGGGCAGGGACAGCTCCCACTGCCCCAGGTGCTCCAGCCCCAATGCCCTGGGCACAGTTGGTAGAATTCCCACTGAAAAGCAGTAATTTACAGAATTCCCACTGAAAAGCAGTAATTTGCTGAATTCCCACTGAAAAGCAGTAATTTGCTGAATCCCCACAGATATTTGGACACTTTGGCACTCGGACAAATCTGAATCCCATCCCATGAGCAGCCCATGAGCATTTCCCAGCCTGTGTGCTGGCACTGCAGGAATTTCACTTCTTGGGGGTTCTGGTGAGAACTGCAGTTCAGGGAGGCGAAGAGGAAACATTTCAGAATTCAGGCTTTGCTCCCCTTGTCTGTGACTGACAATCCAAGCCCTGGGTCCCCCAAGGAGAGCAGGGGGATCTGCTGGAATTCCTGGGAGAGCACCCGAGACTGGCTGATCCCAGGAGGGGAAAGGGAAAGGGAGAAGCTCTGGGGGAGTTTCCTCCAGGGAATCCTTCAGGCTGTCAGCACAGAAATGATTCTGCAGGAATGTCCCGAGCTGCATTTTGAAGGGAAGGGAGGAGGGAGGATCAGGTGAGACAATAATAAGATTTAAAGCAATCGTGTCATGAATGAAAAATGAGGAATTTTGCTGACTGGAAATGGTCAGTTTATTGCTGTCACTTCCATTTGGATGAAGGCAATTCTGAGGATTTTATAAAATACTTGTTGTTTTTCAAACCCTCTGTGGGGGTGAAACCAGGAAATACTTGAGCAGCAGAGACGAGGGAAGAGAAGTCAATTTGAGGAATTTGTATTCCCATTTATCTCGTTCAAATTTGATAAAGACTTACTTCTTTCCAGCAGACAAATGTGTGAGCTCTTGTCCAGGGGATGAAAATGATGATCTGAGCATCAAAACTAAGAGAAATAAGTAAGTTCTAAAGTTTACTTCTCTGTATGTAATGGTGGGAAGGGTTGGTGTGGTAGTTTGTAAAGGTTTTTTGAGTTTTATTTGTTAAGATTTGGGTAGTTATTTACTACCAGCTGACTGAGTTGTTTTCTGTACATTTTCAATGTGAAAGAAAAAAGTGTGTAAGGGAAGGAAAAGTTGTCTCAAGTTTTATTCTATTTTTTTTTCTTATAATTTCTAGTAATAAAGTTTCCCTTTGTACCATTTAAAGTTAAACCTGTTTTACCTTCCTCCTAATCCTATCTCACAACATAAAAATTTCAAATCAGTGAACCAAAACCACTGCACAAATTGGTGTTTCTGCCCAGTTTCAAACTGAAACCAGGACATCTTGTACAGAGAAGGGCAAGTTAAATGCAGCTTTTGCTCTTGTGAGTGAATGATGGGGGCATTCTCCAGGTGTCCAGGAATCTCTGCAGCCTCTGTTTCCCATGGACATCCCCTTTGTGTCTGGGGAACTCTTCCTTTATGAAGTGGTTCCAAAGCAGTTGCCAGGCTGTGGGTTCCCCCAAAGGCATTGATTAAAAGTTTTCCTTCACTGAAGTGCAGCAGTTTATTCCCTGCTCTCAGGCTTGCAGGCTCAGAACCAGCCCCAGGTGCTGCTGGTACTTTATTACCTTTATTATCTTTATTACCCTTATGGTAATGAAGGATGGAAAGGATGGAAAGGATGAAAAGAATGGAAAGGATGGAAAGGATGGGAAGGATGAAAAAAAGGATGGAAAGGATAAAAAGGATGGAAATTATGAAAAGGATTGAAAGGATGGAAAGGATGAAAAGGATGGAAAAGAAAGGATGGAAAGGAAAGGATGGGAAGGAAAGGATGGAAAGGATAAAAATGGTAGAAAGGATGGGAAGGATGGGAAGGATAGAAAGAATCAAAGGGATGGAAAGGATTGAAAAAGGATAGAAAGGATGGAAAGGATGGAAAGGATTAAAAGGATGGAAAGGATTGAAAGGATTAAAAGGATGAAAAGGACTGAAAGCATGGAAAGGATGGAAAGGATGGAAAGGATTGAAAGCATGGAAAGGAGGGAAGGATGGGAAGGATGGAAAGGATAAAATGGATGGAAAGGATGGAAAGGATGGAAAGCATGGAAAGGATGGGAAGGATGAAAAGGATGGAAAGGATAAAATGGATAAAAAGGATGGAAAGGATGGAAAGGAAAGGATGGAAAGGATTAAAAGGATGAAAAGGACTGAAAGCATGGAAAGGATGGAAAGGAGGGAAGGATGGGAAGGATGGAAAGGATAAAATGGATAAAAAGGATGGAAAGGATGGAAAAGATGGAAAGGATTAAAAGGATGAAAAGGATGGAAAGGATGAAAAGGATGAAAAGGATGGAAAGCATGGAAAGGATGGGAAGGATGGAATCCCCTGGCCAGGTGAGCAGTGCTGACTCCTGCCCGTGTCCCTGCACAGAACAGAGCCGTGCCAGGCCGCGGGCCCCGCCGAGGAGGAGCAGGGAGGGGAGGAAGGCTCGGCCCCACGGATCTCGCCGCCCCTGGAGGAGAGGATCACCCACTTCAGGGACATGCTGCTGGAGAGGGGGGTGAGGAACAGCCCTTCCTGGGACCCTGCAGCTCCTGGAGCCCTTCCCTGCCTCTGGCCCTGCAGGAGGAGCCAGGCTGGGCTCTGTCCCCGAGCCTGGCCTTGGTGACACCGCTGGTGGCATTTCCCCTCTGCCGCCCGTGGGAACTGGGAGCCCTTTCCAAATTCCCAGGATATCCAGAGGCAGCAGCTCTTCCAGCAGGGTCAGGGGCTCAGCAGGACGTGGGGCTGTGGGCACAGAAACCCCAAAGGGCAAGGGACGTGTCCTGGGCAGCTCCTGAGTGTCCCTCACCACACACTCCAGGCATTCCTGCATGGGGAGCCAATTCCACTGACTGGCCATCCAAAATCATGGGATCATGAATGGTTTGGGCTGCAAGGGACCTTAAATCAGGGCAGGGACACCTCCCACTGTCCCAACCCCAGTGTCCAACCTGGCCTTGGGCACTGCCAGGGATCCAAGGGCAGCTACAGCAAATCTGGGAATTCCATCCCAGCTGGGAATTCTTCCCGAAATCCCATCCATCCCCACCCTCTAGCAGCCATCAATGCTCACCCAAAGGATTTCTGGAGATGGCTGCAGCCGTGCTGAGCTGCAGGAACAGGGAACGATCCGGGTTTGGGCTCGGTGGGGACAGGGAGGTGTCAAACGAGCAGGGGGTGCAGATTTTCTGTTCCCCCCACGCTGCCACGCGTGCCCCATCAAGGGAATGCCATCCCTGCAGGAGGTGCAGCCCAAGGTGCCTGTTGTCAGGCACTAAAGCCCATC
Source organism: Pogonocichla stellata (assembly GCA_026546895.1). Taxonomy (NCBI): domain Eukaryota; kingdom Metazoa; phylum Chordata; class Aves; order Passeriformes; family Muscicapidae; genus Pogonocichla; species Pogonocichla stellata. Next base: position 34,870,576 of record JAOTQZ010000297.1, on the reverse strand, counting down.
AAGTTTATCCCAGTAATCAGCAGGCTTTAAAGGGGGATAATTAGCGCTTCAGCAGCTCGGCAGTGAATTATCCCCACGCCAGAGCTGCTTTAGGAATGCAGCTTGTTATTTATGCTGCAGAAATGCAGAAGGGCCATGAACGAGCCCTGGGTGGAGACTTTGCTGGCAGATTGGAACTCAGGGGGCAATAAGTCAATATTTGGATGGATTAGGGGTGCTCTAGAATAGGATTCCCAGGTGTTTCTATGTAAGATTTGCTCCTAAAATTAAGAAATTTGGGAAATTCACTCTTTCGATTCGCTAATGTTTGAAAATTGAGAGAGAAGAGGTCACTTTGCTTTTACCCTGAACATTTTTGAGCTGTCCAGCTCAGCAGCAGCTGCTTGGCCTGGCTGAAGCACAGGGGACCATTAATGCCATTTAAATCTGATTATTTGATGCCCATCCCCTGCCTTCCCTCCTCAAGGAGTTGCTGGATGGAATTACAAAGAACTCGAAGCAGATGGAGTTTGCCAGTGGAGTTCTGCAGCTTCCTACAGAAATCATGTCCACAGAAGAATATTTATTGTAACATTTTAAAAACAGAGGGGGTTTGGGGGAGCTCCAAGACACTGGCACTCTTTATTCTGAAGTCTGGGGTGAGATTTCCTGTGTCAAAATGTAATCTGGATATTCTTCTGGAAGTTTCAAAGTTTTCACAAAATTCCAAGAGGAAGAGGAAAAATTAAGGTTCTTCCTGCCTCCCTCTCCCACCCAGCATCAAAATATCAATGTTCTAAGCCAGCATTTCCAGGAAAGTCTTCTCCCTACTGGGCTGCTCTCAAACCTCTGAAAGGATTCCACAGGGTGTTTTTTTCTCAAGGTTTTCCTTTCTTAATCCCAGGGAGAGATGGGGGTTTGTGTGTGAAATGTAACAGGAACTAAACCAGAAATCCCAGGTTATTTCAGGTGATGTTTGCCAAATGTGCAATGCAATAATTGCTAAGCACAAAATCATCAGCTGCAATGATTGCGTGGTGAATTAGTTGAGCTTAATTAGCTCTGAGCTCAGAGTGGGCCTCAGATCCCAAAGTCAGCCTGAACTCTGGATTTTCCAATGACCTCAGATCCCAAAGTCAGCCGGAACTTTGGATTTTCCAATGGCCTCAGATCCCAAAGTCAGCCTGAACTTTGGATTTTCCAATGGCCTCAGATCCCAAAGTCAGCCGGAACTTTGGATTTTCCAATGGCCTTAAATCCCAAATGCAGCCTAAACTTTGGTTTTCCAATGGCCTCAAATCCCAAATGCAGCCTGAGCTTGGATCTTCCAATCTCAAGCCACTCTGAGAGGAAAACGAGTCCACTTAAAGCCACTTTGCTTCATCAGAGCTTTCCTGCTGGAGTGTTAATTACTGTTTAATTATACTTTGCATCCTTGGTTTTTTTAGTGAATTCACTCTTTTGTAATTAGTTGGAGTGATTAGAATATCTTATTTCCTTCAGATTTTTCTGTCACCGACAAATTCCCAGGGATGCTGTAGAAGCTTCTGAAATAGTGGGAATTGTCCCTGCCCAGGCAGGGATGGATCTGGGTGATCTTTGAGGTCTCTCCCAACCCAAAGTCTCCACGATTCCATGATCGACTCCATGGGGATGGAGCAGCCCTACAGGATGTGACATTCCCATGCAGGATGTGACATTCCCATGCAGGGTGTGACATTCCCATGCAGGATGTGACAATCCCATGCAGGATGTGACATTGCCATGCAGGATGTGACATTCCCATGCAGGGTGTGACATTTCCATATAGGATGTGACAATCCCATGCAGGATGTGACATTCCCATGTAGGATGTGATATTCCCATGCAGGATGTGACAATCCCATGCAGGATGTGACATTCCCATGCAGGATGTGACATTGCCATGCAGGATGTGACATTCCCATGGAGGATGTGACATTCCCATGAAGGATGTGACATTACCATGCAAGATGTGACATTGCCATGCAGGATGTGACATTCCCATGTAGGATGTGACATTCCCATGCAGGGTGTGACATTCCCATGACATTCCCATGCAGGATGTGACATTGGCATGCAGGATGTGACATTTCCATGAAGGATGTGACATTCCCATGCAGGATGTGACATTCCCATATAGGATGTGACATTCCCATATAGGATGTCACATTCCCATGACATTGCCATGTAGGATGTGGCAATCCCATGCAGGATGTGACATTGCCATGCAGAGTGTGACAATCCCATGCAGAGTGTGACATTCCCATGCAGAGTGTGACAATCCCATGCAGAGTGTGACATTCCCATGCAGAGTGTGACATTCCCATGCAGAGTGTGACACTCCCATGCAGGATATGACATTCCCATCCCAGTGGCAGTGGGAACGTGCTGCTCTGAAGGTGTTCCCTGCCAGCTTTCCCTCTGTGCCCCTGCTGGGTGACAATTCCAGCTCTGGAGTTGGAGTTGTCCCTTCCATGGGACTCGGTGCCTGTGCTGCACTAACAGCCCCACAAAACGGCATTTCCTGCCTGCTGCAGGACGGGGAGCCAGCACCTCCCAGCAAGGAGCAAACCAATCCTGGTGGGGCAAGCAGATTGAAATTGAAATTCCCCTTCAGCCACGCCAGGAGTCCTGCCCAGGGTTCCTCAGCTCCCTCCCCTGCCCCTGAAACGCCGTGCCCCTGGTCTGTGCCCCCAGGTGTCGGCGTTCTCCACCTGGGAGAAGGAGCTGCACAAGATCGTGTTCGACCCGCGCTACCTGCTGCTCAACCCCGAGGAGAGGAGGCAGGTGAGTGAGCTCTGCCCCAGCAAACATCCCAAACCAGCTGGGACCCTGGAGCTCTCGGGAGGATAAGAGAATCCTGTGAAATCAGAATTTCCCTGTGGAGACTTGTTGTGTTGTTCATGGGTTTGGGTTTTTAATGAGAAAAGAGCAGTTGTTGGTTGCTGTAAAGTTGTTTATTGCATGGAAGTCTGGAAGGCAAAGAGTTCAGAATATTAAAGTCTTCTCCTTCTTCCTTCTCCTCCTTCTTCTTTTCTTCTTTTCTTTTTCTTCTTCTTGTCTTTTCTTCTCTTCTTCTTCTTCTCTTCTTCTTGTCTTCTCTTCTCTGCTTCTCCTTCTCCTTTTCTTTTCTTCTCTTCTCCTTTTCTTCTTTTCTTCTCCTCTTCTTTTTCTTCTCCTCTTCTTCTTTTCTTCTTTTCTTTTCTTCTTCTCTTTTCTTCTCCTCTTCTTCTCTTCTTCTCTTCTTCTCTTCTCCTCTTCTTTCTTCTTTTCTCCGTCTTCTTCTTTTCTCCTTCTTTTCTTCTTTTCTCCTTCTTTTCTTCTTCTTTTCTTCATCATCTTTTCTTCTTCTTTCTCTTTTTTACTCTGGGGGCTCTCTGCAGGGGTTGGGCTTTTCTGGGGAGCTCCAAAAGGATGTGGAGTTTTTATTATTATTTTATATGCAATATAAAAAATTACACATATTTATTAAAAATAATTATTTAAAATTCAAATATTTATTTGCTGTCTTGATAATTTGGGCATTAATTTTCAGTAGGAGTCCCAAAGTCTGCAGATGAGCCTGCAAAATTCAGGAGAGATGCAGGGATCTTGCAGAGAAAGTGAACGTGCTGCTCTGTGGTTGTTTCTCTCTCTTAAAAGTTTTTGTCATCCTGCCGAAACAATAATTTTGAATATGGAATTGTCCATTTTTTAAGAAAAAATGATGAAAAATGAACTTATTCCATATTGTCTCATGGCTCTCCAGAGAGCTTCCTGTGGGTGTTTACCAGAGCACTGGGCACATACATCTTCATTTGCTTCCCTTCCAACATTCCCTTTCCTTAGGAAAAAAAAAGTGAAACAAAATAATGAGGAAATACAGGAATGAAAATGTATGAGGAGCTGCCAGGCTGGAAAGTGCTGCTGAAGAGCCTGAGCTGGGAGTTTGGGAATTATTTCAGGGAATTTCAGGGCAAGGACAACGCCTGGACCATGACATGTCAATCCAGACACATTCCTTGGAACCATGGAATCATTGCCCAGCCTTGGAGCCACCTGGGCCATGGCAGGGCTGGGACTGGCTGGGATTTAAGATCCTTCCACCCCAAACCAGTCTGGGATTCTGGGATTGACATAAACACTGCTACCCTTTAATTAAATGCCCAATTACAGCCAGCACAGAGGGCCAGTCCTTGGAGGTGATGGAATAAAAACTCTTGGGTGTGGGGGGAGGGCAGAGGAGGCTCTGGGGTTGCAGAAATCCCCCAAAGGCTCTGGCAATGACTCCTTGTCCTGTGTCCCTGTCCCTTGTCCTTGTCCTGTGTCCCTGTCTCTTGTCCTGTGTCCCTGTCCCTTGTCCTGTGTCCTTGTCCCGTGTCCCTTCCTTGGCCAGATTTTCGAGCAGTTTGTCAAGACCCGGGTCAGGGAGGAGTACAAAGAGAAGAAGAACAAGTTGCTGTTGGCCAAGGAAGAATTCAAGAAGCTTCTGGAAGAATCCAAGTTATCCCCAAGGTGGGCATTGCCTTAGGAAGGGTTGGGAAACTTGGCCTTGTCGTTCAGGCTGAGCTTTTCAGCCCAGAATTCTTCACAGCAAGGGGAAGATCCCTGTTCCAATGGACATTTCTTCCCTGATATTTCCCAGTATTTTGCTGTGTTCCTGGGAGAGGAAATATTCCATCCCTCCCTCTCTCTGTGCCTTCCCCTCTCCCTCTCACAATGTGCAATACTTTGCACAGCACATTTATTTTATATTCCTGTATTTGCTGTGATGATAGAACGCACATGACTTATGGAAAATCAGTACCACAATGTTCAGTCCCATCTACATTACACATGCAGGTGTAATTACTCAGAAATTGTATTTAGCCTTGGCGTTTGGTGGAAGAGAAATATAATTTCATGAAGTTCCTGTTAATGCCACGCCATTAAATTCAGGGAATGTGTCCCTGCCCGTGGCAAGGGGCTGGAACAAGATGATCTGTGAGGTCTCTCTCAGTCCAAACCCTTCTGTGACTCTACAATTCTGTGATTAAATTAAAATACAGCGTGCAAGGCACAATTTCTGCTTTACTTTGTTTTCCAAGTGATGGATCCAGACTCACACAGTGGCAGTGCTTAGGGCAGCGCTCTCTCATTTGTAAATTACATGAAAATAAAGGGGTTTCTATTATAAATATTGTGAAATTGCTGGAACAAAGAAATTACTGTTTTCTCTGATAAAATATGCAGATAATTATTCAGCATGACCTGTGTGGGCACACGAATCCAAACAGCATGTGGGCTGTAATAATTGTAATTACAAGAAATATTTTACAACAGAATTAGGGATACTCTGGGCTGATGTCCCACCCAAACTCTGCTCCCAGCACTGATATTCCCAGTCCCCAAGGGAAAAGCTGTGCTGGCCCAGAGCCCACGAGCATTTCACCCCTGGAGGGTTTTGGGAGCTGGCTGTGACACCAAAGCACTGAGGAAGCTCCTTTCCTTGCCTTGATTTAGGCACACAATGAGAAGAATAAATCCCAAATATTTGCAATAAAAAGCAAAGCATCACCTTGGGGAAAGGAGCTGGGCATGCAGCCTGAAAGGCAATGAAGGTAGAAAACCGTGCTAGGAGAGCCTTGGAAATACAAAAACTGCAGGAGTTGCAATAAAAGCTCCTGTCACTGCTCTGTGGACGTGTGACAATGGCTCAGCAGCCTCCTGCCAGCCATCAATCCATTCCTCAGTCCCAAAGTTAATCCCTGCTCCTTGCAGCTGCTCCAGCTGCCCAAACCCTGCTGCGGTCTCACCTTCCTTTGTCCCAGATTTTCCATCTTGCTGCTGTCAGACATTTCCAGAACCCCTGATTTTTGGTGTGGGTGTGTCCTGGTTTGGAGGACAGGTGTCTGCCAATAAAGGCAGGAGCTTCTCTTTGAAATGGAGAATGTAAACCCCCTC
>JAOTQZ010000297.1:34632241-34643196 GCA_026546895.1 Pogonocichla stellata | reverse complement strand
GCAGGGACACCTCCCACTGTCCCAGGTGCTCCAACCCCAGTGTCCAGCCTGGCCTTGGGCACTGCCAGGGATCCAGGCGCAGCCACAGCAAATCTGGGAATTCCATCCCAGCCCTCCCAGGGAACAATTCCTGCCCAATATCCCATCCAAACCCACCCTTCTCCACCTTCAGGCCATTCCCCTGTCCCAGCACCCCTGCCCCAGTGGGATGTCCCTCTCCAGCCCTGCTGTGCCCCCTTTGGGCACGGGCAGCGTTTTATTGAGCACATCCTTACCCAACACCCCGAGCCACCAACATTATCAGCTGCACCTCAGCTCTGCCATGCCCAGCCCTCCCTGCTGAGCTGCAGCATGAATTGAGCTGTTCCAATCTGGGGGCTCAGCCTGACATTTCCCCCAGCCCATCCAGCCTGGCTGCTGGGATGGAAGTTGTGTTTGTTCCTGACGTGTTGGAGCAGCACCGGGGTTCAGCAACTTGTAATCTGCACCCGAACATTTTGCCTGCCTGGCAACAGCAAGGATTTCTATTTGCATGGTAATGAGACATTTTATTTGACAAGGTGTTGAAGGAAAAGATGCAATAATTTTAACAGTTGGGTGTTACACTTTAAACCCATTCAATGAATCTGGGAAAAACATTGCTTCAATAGCAAACTTTATGGGAGCGGAGCGTGGAGCAGGAAAAGGAACCAAATACTAATGAAAAAGTAATCACAGCAGCCACCTGTATTCACTGAAATATTAAACTGCACATTGCACAGGGAAACTATTGAGTTCTGTACCTCTGGACCTGTCTGCCATGAAATCAGGAAGACCCCAAACACAGACAAACCACGGGGATGGACACGGTGAGATTTCCACCTGCCTTAACCCCAGACCAAAATGAACTTAGACCTTACCTCTAACCAAGATCCCCAGCTTTAACTTAAACAATCTAATTAACCTGAAGTTTGCTATCTTTTCTCTTTAATCCAAAGTAAAAAAAACAAACTTTGCTTTTATTTTAGAAAAACGTGCTCATATTGAATCATCCACACTGTCAAAAATCTGATGTTATCTCTGACCTCAGATGTGCAACTTGAATAATGACATAGGCATTTGACCAGATGATAAATAGATTTCCTCTGCAAGGAAGAACCAAGAAATTCAGCTGAGGCCACTGCAGCAAAGATGTTTGGATGGGTTAGAGAAATAAAAACCACATGGAGTCACCAAAAGAGTCACAGCATGGAAAAATGATGTGAAATATTTTCCTAGATTGCAATTTAAAATAGATATGCAATTATTAGGTGATTAACTAACCCTCCTGTGTTTCAATGATATCCCCCCACATTGAACCACTGCTTCCCCAGGAAGTCAAACCTGAAGCAGGTGGAGGTGGATGATCAGTCCCTGCTGTGGGGCTGGAGTGGTTCCCTTGTGTGTTAAAGTCCAGGATGGATGGGACTTGGAGCAATCTGGGACAGTGGACACTTTATAAGACTGTTGTCAGAAAATCCTAAAATTATTTGGACTGGAAGTGACCTTAAATCCCATCCTGTTCCACCCCACCCACCTTCCACTGTCCCAGTGCTCCAACCCCAGTGTCCAGCCTGGCCTTGGGCACTGCCAGGGATCCAGGGGCAGCCACAGCTGCTCTGGGCACCCTGTGCCAGCCCTGCCCACCCTGCCAGGGAAGGATTTCCTCCTTACACCTGAGCTAAATCTCCCCTCCGGTAGTTGAAGAAGTTTGAAGGCTTTCTCTGAGGGCTTGCAGAGCTGGGAGCGTTCAGGGAAGCAGCCGGTAGATGGCAGGGCTGCAAAGCCTGATAGCATCCCTGAGAGCATCCTGGATAAAATCACATCCCTGATAGCATCGCGTCCCTGATAACATCCTGAATAAAATCACATCCCTGATAACATCACATCCCTGATAACATCCCTGATAAAATCACATTCCTGATAACATACTGGATAACACCACATCCCTGATAATATCCTCGATAACATCACCTCCCTGATAACATCCCTGATAATATCTTGGTTAAAATCACATCCCTGATAGCATCCCTGAGAGCATCCTGGATAAAATCACATCCCTGATAGCATCCCTGAGAGCATCCTGGATAAAATCACATCCCTGAGAGCATCCCTGAGAGCATCCTGGATGAAATCACATCCCTGATAACATCCCTGAGAGCATCGCGTCCCTGATAACATCCTGGAAAAAAATCACATCCCTGATAACACCACATCCCTGATAACATCCTGGTTAAAATCATATCCCTGATAACATCCTGGATAACATCACATCCCTGATAACATCCCTGATAATATCTTGGTTAAAATCACATCCCTGATAACACCCTGGATAAAATCACATCCCTGATAATATCCTGGATAAAATCGCATCCCTGATAACATCACATCGCTGATAATGTCACATCTCTGATAGCATCCCTGATAACATGACATACCTGATAACATCCCTGAGAGCATCGCATCCCTGATAACATCCTGGATAAAATCACATCCCTGATAACATCACATCCCTGATAACATCCTGGATAAAATCACATGGCTGATAACATCCCATCCCTGATCACATCCCATCCCTGCTCACATCCCCCGGCTCCCTCCGGCAGCAGAGGAGGCAGGCAGAGCCTGCAAACTCCCATGTTTTCACCTTTAACTGCCCCAACAGGATCTGCTGGGACATCTGCAGTGGATCTTGAAGCCTCACGGCTGGGGGGTTACAATCAGCACCCCAAACAACCCGGATCAAGTCCAAGCTGACTTTCAAAAGCAAATCAAGTGGAGCTTCTGCAAGTGGAGATAATTTCCCTGCAGTGACATCCAGCTCATTCCAGGCATCAGACAATTCAGGGATATTGCCATCAACACGTGTGTGAAACGGTAAAGAAAGACTCTGCCAGTGCCTGCTCCCAATCCCACAGAAAATCAACATCCTCTTCCCTGCTTCCTTTATCTTTTCAGTAAAATAAATCCAGTGTTTCCCCCCACACTGGTCATGCACCTTCTCCATAGTGTGGCTCCCACATCAATGCCCACAGTGTCACTTTTAAACAGTGCAGGAATTTCAAATATCACCTTCCAGGAGGGATCATCAGAGCTGCTCACTGCTGGCTGAGCAGCAGCAGGGAGTGCAAGGGAGGGACCCATCCCACATCAGCTGTGCCTGAGGATACACATGGACTCCAGCATCTCAGGGCATCACTTCTCTCCACCAGCAGCTCTACTAATTGTTCTTTTATATTCACCCAACTTTTAGAGCTCCAGGAAAGTCTTCTTTTGAATTTGGTGGCATTTCTAGCACTACTTTAAGTCAATGCAGTTGATTTCTGCGTCAACTCGTTTCATCTCATTTTACTCTGCAGTTGCCAATTCCTGAGTGAAAGCAGCTCCTTTCCCCCAAATTATCTGCAGCAGAGTTTGCTCAGAGCCCAGCCAGGGCTGCTGCCAGAGTCTTGGGGTCTTTGCCAGAAAACACCCACAATGGGCACTTTGGGTTTCTTACAGAGCCCAGGAAAGATATTTCTTGACTTTGGCCTCACCACCATGGAATTCCAGCCCTAAGTTCACATCCCTGAGGGATTCCAGCTGTAAATGCAGATCCCACTCTGGATTTGTGGGCACAGCCTGGGGCAAAGCAGCAGAGCCCTGCCATGGGATGCTCTCCCCACAGCTCTGCTCCAGGCATGGCATCCCACAAACCAGCCTTGGAAGAAATTTCTCCTTTTTTTTTTTTTTTTAAACATTTAAGAAGACAAAAGTAGCAGCAATTTGCTTTCTGATTTCCCTGCTTCCCTTACCTTTTCTTTGTTCATTAATCCACACTGAACCTCTGGATTTTGGCAACTTTTAAATACACAGGGAGGGTTTTAACCCATTTTGGGAGGGCTGGCTGTGCCAGATAGATCCAGGCACCCCAAAAGCCTCCCTGGGCTTTCCAGCAGCTCCCTCCCAGCTTCACATCAGCCTCAAAAATAGTAATTTAGATCATGTTAACTAAAGTGTGGCACATTATTGTGCACCCGTGGGCTGCTTTCCTCAGAGGCAGCAATGGGAGCTCACACAAGGTCTCAATATTCAAATTAAATCCCAATTTAAGAGATTTTTCATGCTCTCAGACACTCACATCAAGCTGCCCACATCACCTGGGGCATGAACCTGCAGGTGCTCCCCCCACTGCTCCCAAAAAAGGGTCTCCCCCACCTCTGAGCACCCAGAGGTTCAGGCTGCCTCCCCAAAGGGAACGACTGAGCTCCCAGCAGCTCCAGGGAGGGGATGTGAGGGATGAAACCATCCTCCCCAAATAAACCCCAAAATCAGAATCCCTGACACATCACAAAGCTCAGAGCTTATGGAGAGTTTAAAACAGCCAAGGGTGTTTTAAGCATTAAAAACAAGGGTGATGCTCCAAAGTTTCACTTACTCAGAGGAGCCCAGCAGATCCTCAGACCTCCCCCAGCACAGGGAAACCCCTCCTGAGCCCTGGATCCTCACACACAGAAGCTTCTCCACCTGCACAGCTGCTCCTGTGCACCAGGGAACATCCCCCACCAGGAGCAGCCCCTCCTGGGGGCAAGCTCAAAAACCTCTGGCCAGGCAGGAGCCCCCAAATAAATCCTGGCTGGGATTATTGTCCCCACGGGGGCAGACCCTGCCCCTCCCGAGCGAGGAGCAGCACCTGGCACAGCCCTGAAGGGACCCAAACCTGGCTGTTCCTGACCCAATCCACCCCTCCAGCCCTGAGGGTGAGGATTTTGGGGGTTCCCTGGGTGCTGCTCAGCTGGGGACACAGAGAGTCACAGGAGCCCAGAACTGATCGGGTGGGGAAAGCCCAGCGAGGTCATTGAGCCCCAGCAGTGCCCCATGTCCCCACATCCACAGGGCTTTGAAATCCCTCCACCCCTGCCCTGGACAGCTGTGCCAGGCCTGGACAACAAGGAATTTCCCCAATATTTAATTTCAACTTCCTCTGGTGCAACTTGAGGCCGTTTCCTCTTGTCCCGTCTTGGGAGAAGAGCCCAAAGCTCACCCAGACCCTCCTTGCAGGAGTTTCAGAGGGCAGGAAGGTCCCTTCTGATCCTCCTGGGTGGGTCCCAGGTGGGCTGGTGGCTCCTGGGTCCCAGCTTTGTGCTCAGGACACTCAGGGGGCACATGCAGAGCCCTCTTAAATGAATAAATGCATTAATTTAAACTTTTGACTGAAGCATTTTTCCTTCCAGGCTGGGATCTCATCCATCCAAGCTCGGGGTCTCAGCAGCTCCTCTGGTTTGTGTTTGGATCCAAAATCCACAAGGAATTCCCTGAGCAGCAAATCCCTCTGGCCAGGACAGTGGGAGCACAAGGTCCAGTGAGGAGTTGCTGTAGAAAACAAGGAGAAAGTTGCATCAGTAGGGATAATTAATCACTGAGGAAAACTTGCCCAGGGCTGTTGTGCATTCTCCATAACTCACCTTTCTAAAATCGATATTTTAAGTTGTGTCCACACCCAGAGGGGGTTTGGTGAAGCCCTCAGGCTGTTTTATTCCAGGGGTTGAGTCTGATGGGCTCAGTTTTATAGGGACTCACGGAATCCATCCCAAACCTGTGGAGATGGCAGCTCCCAGGACTGAAGCATTAAGAGGAGGTGTGCTGTTATGTGTAACAAGTGATTATATGGCACTTAAACAGGAAATCAGATGCTCCTTGCTCTGCTCTACGTGAGGAGGAGAAGCAGGCAATGGCTGAGGGGAGAGGTGGTTAATGCTGGAATGTTCCCCTGTGCACCACTGCTGGAACCATTCTGGGATATTGCACGCGGCTCCTGGCATATCCATACAGGAAAATGGCTCAGAAATACATAATGCTCATGGAAATGTGGCATGAGGGAGTAAAGGATGGCTGCCTGCTCCTGTCTGAGGGGTGATGGATGCCCAGGGAGGGGGGGCTGTGTGCAGGTGATCAAAGCTGGCACTGCTGGGAGTGCTGGGACCGGCCCGGGATCCCGGGCTCTACCCGGACTTGCAGCCTCTCAGCCTGGGAGCTCTCAGCTTCCAGGGAAGCAAACACAGAATTACTGGCCTTGCTGAATATTTGGGGTGCTTTGGAAATAGCAGCTTTGAGGGAGGGATCACAGGATCCTTCAGGTTGGAAAACAGCTCCAGGATCATCGAGGCCACCCTGTGTTCAATCCCCACCCTGTCCAGAGCACCCAGTGCCACCTCCAGGAATTCCTGGGACACTCCAGGGATGGGGATCCAACCCTGCCTGGGCAGTTCCAATCCCTGAGCTCCTTTTCCATGGGGAAATTATTCCCAAAATCCACCCTGAGCCTCCCTGCCCAGCCTGAGGCTGTTCCCTCTCCTCCTGTCCCTGTTCCCAGATCCCAAATCTCCCCAGTGTCCCCTCCTGGCAGGGAGTTGTGCAGAGCCACCAGGTCCCCCCTCTGAGCCTCCTTTTCTCCAGGACGCCAAGGGACAAATAAAGAGCAGCTTGCAAATCATACTTTTTGTCCCTTTGTGTATTATGCAAAAAAAAAGTTTTAAGATGCTAAAACCCACCAATAACTTGAAGAATATTGCTACAGCCTGCCTTGGGAAGCCAAAACCCCCCTGCCTGGATCACCTGAACCTGGGCTGCACAGAGCCCTGGAGGAGCAGCCTGGGGCTGCCAAAGCTCTCAAAGTGATAAATTCAGACTTCCCCCCCTCTTCTATATCTATTATTTTTCTAATTTGAATGTATTAATAAAACTAAACCCCAGCACAGCCGAGGGGTTGGTGCCTTCCTCAGGAAGGGATGCAGGTGATGCAGATGCTGATGATGCTGATGAAGCTGATGCTGCAGGAGCTGCCTCACATCCCATCCCTGCCCTGGACCTGACTCCAGGCTGGGAAGGGAATCTCCTCTCCAAAGCTCTGCTTGACTGAGGCAGTGTGAGGGCAGCTGTAAAAGCTGACAGCTTTATATCCACTTTTAAAGACAGGACAGAAGAGTTCCTCAGCCACTCCACTCAATTTTTGCCTTTTTTGTGCATGAAGAGCTGTGGATAAATTGCATCGAGGAGTTTTAAACTGCTGAATAGCTCCAGGTGAATTTTACAGGTGTCAGCTGCTGTCTATAAACTGTCCAAGAGTCCTATAAAAGGCTGGGAAACAAGAGCAAAATTAGGAGATAAATCTATCACTTCAGAAATAAATAAACAAGTGAAGTGCATTTCCAGTGCTACTTTTTAGCAGATCACTGGGATGGAGCATTGCAGGTCACAAACACCTTTTGGCACTGCTAATAATCAGGATGCACTAATAAATTAATGGAAAATCCCAAAAATTATCCCAAAAATTCTTGCTTTCTTGGGTTTGTGATGTCAGCCTGGCCAGCTTCACTTCTGTGCTGATACACTGAGCATAAGGATTTCTTTTCTTAGTTTATTTCATGTTTAAATTTCACAGCTATTACACTACAATAAAAGCAATAAATAATAAATGAGCTCTTACCTACATCACACATAATTTCTAGAAGTCCAACAGATAAAAATCTGAGCCTTATAAAACCTGAGCACCTGATTGTGAACTAAATTCAAGCAGCAAAACACAGATTTTGCTCACTGGAAACGCAACAGGAAAACAGATTGTGGCTATAATTCCACCCAAAAGAAAGCAGACAAAATAAAATCCATTATTTAGTGAGTTCAAACCGTACCTGGGCAGGTCTCTGAGGTGCTGGCACCTGGGATCACTCATTTTACCTCAAAGGAAACCAAGGCCTGCATTGGTTTTTATCTCCTTCCCCACTTTATGTGCTATTTGTGCTCAGCCAAAGTTCATTTCTCCACGAAGCTGCTCAAACAGGAATTCCAGCCCTCTCCATAATTTATGGATAGTGATACAGAACCTGAAGGGAAGGAAAGAGCCTTTGGAGCAGCAGGATCCACCCGGGTGCCTCCTGCTTTGGGATGTGCCTGCAGGGATCCAGCTTTGTCCCCCCGTGTCCTTCCAGCCTGGGATGAGGTGTCCAGACCTTGGGGCGCCCCAAGTGACATCCAGGGCTGCCATGGGGAGCAGGAGCAGAGAAAGGAAAGGAAGGAAGGATTTCTCCAGCAGTGCCCTCGTTTTGGTGGACACAGGTGGGATCCAGTGCATCCATGTGCCTGGAACTGGAGCATCCTGAAGGTCATTCCCAAGCCAAACCAGTCTGTGATTCCATGATTGATTCTAGGATGCAAATTTCCCAAAAGCCTTCTCCAATTTCCCTTCTCATGCCAAGGGCTCACAATCAATTCTCCCTCATGGGCACATCCCTGTGTCCTGTTGGATATTAAGACACCACTGGCTGCAAGCCAGCATTTCATATAATATTTAATATTTCATTTCCTATTTCATTCCTCAGCAATATTCACAATATTTTACCTGATAGCTTCTTTTTTTTTTTTTCATACTTCACATGCGGCTCAATGGGAGCTGAGTTACTCAACTCAGTCACAGGTTGGGAAAAACTGGTTTATATTTATTATTCTCATCCTTTGCCAGGACAGGGACACGGGAAGTGCCGTAATTGAAGCAGATAACTCCGACTTTCTCTCCCTGCGAGCGCATTGTCATGCACATACATCTTGATTAGATCATTTGCCTCGCGAAAAGGAAGCATTTTTGTGCCGTGGTGTCTCAGATAATTTCCAGCAGAGTCTGCCGGTGGAGTTCTCCGCTAGCAACATTTAAATTCGATATTCTTCTGGCCGCTGTTTATTTTTCCCGAGTGCTCGCGCTCGCCTCCCTCTCTCTCTCCACCTGTCTCCATCAGCAGGTCGCAGCACTTCTCACAGGCCTGGAGGCGAACATTCCCTGTGGCCGCTGGATTTTCCTGGAATCCCGGGGCAGCGCCGCGCTCCCGCACGCCTGACAGCCCGGGCTGGGTTTTTGGCTGCCCTGTCCCCGCTGGGAGCTGCTGCCACATCCTCTCTTCAAGTGGCACAAGGAGTGACCTCCCAGCCCCGAGCCGGTGGATCGCGGCCCCGGCACACAGACACGTCCTTAAGGAAGGGGCAGCGCTCCGGTCAGTGTCCTCTTCCATCCCTGACACTTCCCAGAAAGCGCTTAACCCCCAGCGCTGGGGCTTAAAAAGGCTGCAGCAGAACCGACCTTTCTTTTGGAGGAGCAGAAGCACGTGAAAAATATCTAGGATGTTTTAAAATGTTTAAAAAGTGGATTGGTGACAGAAGGAGATGGGCACTATTAATTCCCAAGCCTTACAGCTCTTTCTGAGGGCTGTAACAAAAATGGGGGGAAGGTTTTGGGGAGAGCATCCCCTGCAGCATCACGTGGCTCTGGAGGAATCTGCTGGATAAATATTTTGTGGACACGGATTTGTCTCGAAAAGGCAGCACCTCAGCCTCCATGCGAGAGGGAGTAGCTGCAAATGAAAGCGAGTTCCCGCTGTTTTCCAGCAGGACGTTCCTTGGTTTGTGGGAGGTGTTGGGCTGGGCAGAACCCGCAGGGCTCGGGCCTGGAGCACCCGGCTCTGCCTGGCTCTGCCTCCTGATTTCATCCCTGCTGACTCCACAGAGCCCGCAGAGACATTTTATCCTCTCCAGTCAGGAGCACTTTTTTAAAATGTGTTCATTTCCCACAATTTCCCAGGCACTTATACAAACTGAATGGCCCAACCCATGCACTCAGGATACTGTAAAACTATTAAAGCCCAAACCCCTCAGTTACCCGTGGGACCTTCTAAGACCCCATTGGACAATTCCTGCTGGGTTCCCAGACCTCAGGGCCGCCCTCCCAGCCCAGACCAGGCACGGAACCCCTTCCCCAAGCCCGGAGCTGAAGCAGCTCCATGCTGCTCCATCCCTGTGGCAGGGATGCCCCGGGACTCTGGGGAGCAGGACCAGAGTGGTGCTGTCATTTCTAGGGCTAAGCCAAATTTTCCCCACCTGCAGCACATCTGGGCAGCTGTTTCCCAGGGGCTTAAGCAGCAGCTGAGCTTGTCCGTGGGTGAACGGAGCAGAATTAACCCCGTGAGGCTGCCCTGAGCAGAGACAGCTCTGCGGGACTCACCTGTGCATGGGGCAGCCTTGCCCCTGGTCACTGTCCCCGTGCCCACCCCAGACACGGCTCTGACACCCTCCAAACACCAAACCCGGGCTCCTGCCCCGCTGCCTGCAGCCTCCCCCCTCTCCCAGCTGCTAAAACCCTTCATTGCACAAATTAAACCAAAATCAGAGAGCAGCGGCCGTCAGAACAAACCTGGGGGTGAATTTTCCCTGAATTTATAACCGAGGCCAACACTGATAGGTTTATTTTTCATAAATATAGTTCCAGTCTTAAACCTGGGCTTCACATCCCTGCAGGAATCTGCTTGACTTGGAAGCCGCTACTTTTTCTTTTTTTTTTTTTCTCCAAGTACCTTCACATCTTGTAGCCGCACATCCCTCACAGAGCTGCTGAAGCTCTAGGAAGTATCCGTGGTAGCGGAGAGCTCGCTAAAGATCTCAGCAGTTATCCCTCCTCGAGGATTAGCCAATGCTGCGGGAGTTCCTGGGCTAAACTGGGAGAGGGAGGGGAAGGAAGAGCAGAAATAAACAAAATAAAATCTCTCGCAGCCAGTCGCGTTCTTTGCGCATCGCCCGCGCTTCAAATCAAAGCGCAAAGCAGCCGGGAAGTTCTGGGAGCCCAGCGCCGCCAGTTCCGCCCCAGTATGGTCAGGAGGTGGGCGCTGGGCATCGGCTCCGGCCCGAGAGGGGGAATTCAAAGAGTTGGGAAGATGTGAGCGGCGCCTCGGCGGCAGGAGCCAGGAGCGGTGAGTTCCCACGCGGGTATGATTTCGATGAGCGTCATTTGGTCCAGCTTTGGTCCATATCCCTGCACTTCTTGTCATCCCATTCACTTGGATTGTTTCCACCGATTTTCGGAATTTTCCCATCATATTTTGAGCCATTTCATTTTTATGTCAACCTCATCACCGGGTCGA
>JAOTQZ010000297.1:34582576-34586184 GCA_026546895.1 Pogonocichla stellata | reverse complement strand
TGTGCTCCAGTTGAATGTTGGAGATGGACATCTGGCAGTCTGGTGACCTGGAACACCACAGTGCTAAAAAAGGGGTTATTTCTGGGATGTGTCTAACAGCAACTTTCTTCAAAAAGAAACCAGTCACTGATTTAAGATTTTCCAGTACTGAAAACATTGGAATCCGTGAGCTGGCGTTGGTTTCATGTGGAACTGTGTGTTCTCTCTGCAGTTTTTGAGGAACCTGAAGATCCTAGCAGCAGATCATTTTTTTCAGAAATAATATCCTCGATATCTGATGTGAAATTCAGCCACAGCGGGCGATACATGATGACAAGAGACTACCTGTCAGTCAAAGTGTGGGACCTCAACATGGAGAACAAGCCTGTGGAGACCTACCAGGTACAGCAGCCGTGTGTCCTGCCTGTCCCTGTGTCCCTGTGCCCCGGGGCGTGTCCAACCCGTGTCCCTGTCCCCAGGTGCACGAGTACCTGCGCAGCAAGCTGTGCTCCCTGTACGAGAATGACTGCATCTTCGACAAGTTCGAGTGCTGCTGGAACGGCTCTGACAGGTGAGGGGCTGGGGCTGGGGGCTCTGCTCTGGGGTGGGCTCCAGGGTGGCTGCTCTGAACAGGGGGTGCCAGCAGCAGTCCCCTGGAGCAGGCACTTCACACAAACAGCATTGCCAGGGCTGCTCCTGCCCCTGTGCCCAGGTGAGCCCCAGCTGCAGAGCTGGCCCAGCACAGCAGGGACCTGGAGCTGCTGGAGCCCAGAGGAGGCACCAAATGCTCAGAGATGGAGCAGCTCTGCTGGGAGGGAAGGCTGGGACAGCTGGGATTGTTCACCTGGGCAGGAGAGGTTTGGGGTGACCTCACTGTGGCCTCACAGCACCTGAAGGAGCCAACAAGAAACTGGAGAGAGATGATTTTACAAGGGGCTGGAGTGCCAGGACACAGGGAATGGCTTTAAGCTGACAATGGGTAGATTTAGATGGGATTTTGGGCAGGAATTGTTCCCTGTGGCAGGGTGGGCAGGGCTGGCACAGGGTGCCCAGATTTGCTGTGGCTGCCCCTGGATCCCTGGCAGTGCCCAAGGCCAGGTTGGACATTGGGGTTGGAGCACTGGGACAGTGGGAGGTGTCCCTGCCATGGCAGGGGGGGCACTGGGGGGGATTTAAGGTCCTTTCCAACCCAAAGCATTCCAGGATTCTCTGCAGATCTGTTCTACAGCAATCATCACCTCCCATGTCTAAAGGCATGGTTCATTAATTAGATCCTATATTCTGGTTGCAGCTTTTGATTTTGATTTTTGTTTCGATGAAGATAAACCCCTGTAACTCAGAGGTGGAGATGTTCTGGTGTCCTTTACAAATCTTCACATCAGGTGAAGGGCAGAGGATGAGACTAAAGCCTGTCCTGACACCACAGCCTGGTGCTGTCTGTGGAGTGGATGACTTGAAGACTGATAATTTGTAGGAATGTGAAATAAATTCACAGTCTTGCATTGAGGACAAAATGAATCCATTTGTCTGGTCCACTGTGGTGCAGAAGCCTCTTCCAGGACCAATGATTCCTGTGTTGTTGGTGAATGGGGGTAACACTGAGCACTAAATGAAAATGCCCACAGGTAGTGCACGCATTCCGTGCATTTTCCATCTGTTTTTGTCAAAGGAAACCACATTTCCTAGAAACAGGGAGCTCTCTTCATAGTGTAAACAAGCTAGAATAAAACACTTATCCAGAACACTCTCCTTTAAAGACAGGCCAAGTTTTAATTCTGTTTAATAAAAACATTGGATATGAGTGATTATTTTGGGTCCCTGTTGAAGGCTGGTGTGAAAAGCCCACCAAAACCTCCCGTGGAGCCCAGCAATGCCCAGCTGGGAGGGCACCCAGCGTGCAGCAGAGCAGGGGAGGTGCCAGGAGCTGAAGTTGCAAATTGCATCTCGTGGCTGTCATCAAACCATTATCAGCTTCTCCACTGCTGAGTCCTGGAGATACCGAGAGCCACTGATCTGCCCCAGAAATCCTGCCCTGGAGTAGGTGCCAACATTCCCACCTGCTCCTCGCCCATCTGCTCCATCTCCTCATCCCTTGAACCTGCCTTGTGCTGTTTGAGTGTCTGGGGGTTGAAACTTTCCACCACTGAAACTTTTCATCCACAGAACGTGAATGTTTTCCGGGTGATGGGAAATTTCACATCCAACCAAGCAAGGGAGGGAAATACCATAAAGATAATTTTTTTTGTGTGTGTGTTCATTTGAATAGAAGAATTTGGGTTAATTTGATGTGTTTGGAATCATAGGATGTGCTGTGTTGGAAGGACCCATCAGGATCGTGGAGCCTGCACAGGACACCCCAACAGCCCCACCCTGTGCCTGAGAGCCTTGTCCAAGCACAGATTTGAAGTTTTTTGGGAAATCAGAGGCACTGCAATTCCCATAGAGAGGTCAGGGGCCTTCCTGGAAAATCTTGAGAGGTCTGATGATGTCTGACAGACAAAACTGTTCCTCATGCCCAGCCCCAAATATCCAAGCCAAAGCTGTAGGTGGTTTGCAGGTACAGATTAAAGAATTTGGATTAGTTCCCCAGCATGGATCTCCTCAGGTAAAATACTCAGCTTTTTGATATATATTGGATATTAAAGCTGCCTAAGGGGGATCAACCATCAAATATTCCAGTTGTGGGACCTGTGGGCTTTTGGTGAAGGAAACCCTTCTGCATCTGCTGACCCCAAAACCCCAAGTGAGACCCATTTGCAGCTGAACCTGATCCAGCTGTGTGGAACAGGACTTACTGTTGGAAAAGTTTGGGGGGAAACCCGGAATGTCATGCAGTTCTACTAATATTAGCTTTAGCAACTCACAATTATAATGACTAATTGGAGCCATCACTCATTGCTATTGAGTTCCCAGGTGAAAACTATGGACCAGAACCTCCATTAGCATAAATTAGCATTGGAAAGTCAATTAAGTTACACTGATTTTACACTAGTTTTACTGTCTTTCATAAGGCGGAGAGGAAAAAAAAGCCACATTTCTGACTTCAATTGCTCTTTTTTTGCCCCTTCCAAAGAGAATTTTGGTCACATTTCTTCAGAAGTCTCCAAAAAGTCTTTCTGCCTTCACCTGGGATGGAGCCCTGTGGCTTGGCTGGGCAGAGCAGGCTTGCTCAGCTATTTTCTTGTTCTCAGGGTGATTTGAGAGAGCTGGATTGTTGCTTTTCCTCAGAGTGGATAAAAGAGCTTTTTCCATGAAATATCCATCATGAGTAGAGAAGCTTTTTCTCCTCTCTTCTGAGGAGAAAGGGGAGATAAGAAAGGAAAAGGTAAAAATATGCAATGAGAAGACATTCCTTGACTTATAGAAAAAATCTCATCATAATTTGCATTATATTTATATACGAGGGTGTGAATAGCTGAATACAGAGCTTGAAAGCAGCAACATTTTTCAGTAGCACAGATCTTGGCAGAATGGAAATCTGGCAGAAAGGTAAAGGAAAAATTCTGCAGGTTGATGGTATAAATTGCAAGCACATGACTCAAAATGTTCTACCCTGGCTTGAAGTCATCAGAGATGTTCAAGAGTGCTCCTGAAGGGAAGAGAGGGATGTGATAAACCAGTGGTTTATC
>JAOTQZ010000297.1:34567576-34572576 GCA_026546895.1 Pogonocichla stellata | reverse complement strand
CCCAGCGATGGTGTGGACAGCACATACAACAATAATTTAATTGTTTTCTCATTTACTTGGCCTGTTGTAGTGTCTGTGGCCAGGGTATGAGGAGCTGGACATATAAAAAACTCCAGGTAGCTCTGTGGATGGATGAACTAACACCAATTTCCTTCATGTGCTCCAAGTTGGCTTCTTCTAAATAGTTCTCACAAATTAGTGTCAAATGTTGCCTAGAAATTTCGAAAACAGCCTCAAGTCCCCAAAATCCTGCAGTAAAGTGCCATTCCTGATGGCAAATGATAACTGTCCAGAGCAGTCTCCAAGTATCTCCTTTTATCAGTACCCAGCACCTCATTTTATTAAAGATTATGAGTCAGCAAAGCCAGTACTTGTGTTTTCAAGGCCTTCATTTAAATTTCTC
The DNA here is from genome assembly GCA_026546895.1 of Pogonocichla stellata. Taxonomy (NCBI): domain Eukaryota; kingdom Metazoa; phylum Chordata; class Aves; order Passeriformes; family Muscicapidae; genus Pogonocichla; species Pogonocichla stellata. The sequence continues at coordinate 34,572,173 of JAOTQZ010000297.1, read as the reverse complement.
AACTTCAACATCAAAAGGACTCTGTTCTTAAAAAGGATAGTGATAGTCAAAGGTGGAGAGGACTAAATCAGTCAGGCTAAATATCCTTTGGAACTGGAGCTCTACCAACAGGATTAGCATCAAATAACAAAAGTGGATGTTTTATACTCTGGGTAATTCATGGCGGGAGAAAAGCCAATAATGAATTTAAATGCTAGAATGGGATTTTTATTATTATTTTTTTTTCTGTCGGCCGCTCCTGACTCGAAGGCGCTGGGCTGGAGGGCTGGAGGGCAGGGCAGTGCCTTCTCTTCAGAAATGTCCTGCTGGGAGCCAGGCAGTGCCCCTCCTGCCCTGCCCTCCCACCAGCAGCAGCAGGGATCAGGAGCCAGGAGTCGCAGGCAACGAGAGGGAGAAGCACAACGGGCAGAGAAGGACCAAAACTGTTTTTCTAACTCCGAGCTCACGTATTAGGGACACACGGTGCTGCTTGCCGGAACCGAAATCACAATTTCTTGATATTTAATTTTCTTTGGCTTTTAGCAGAGAGTTGTGGAAAGCCCTGACGCTGCGAGTCTCTCATGGCTAAATTATGTGTTCAGAGTTAGCTGGAGTATAGATTTAGTCCTGCTGCTGTTGCTCAGAGTCCATTGTAAGATAATTTGTCCCACTCAATTAGACTAAGTTGTCATGTGAGAAGTGCTGAGCTCAGAGCCCGGCGGCACCGAAGTTGCCTGGCTCGGAGCTCGCAGCTCGCAGGGGCTGGAGCCTCCAGCCACGGCTGGGCTGGGCATCCCGGGGCTGGGCTGGGCATCTCTGCCCTCCTCCGTGCTCCAGAGAGGAGCCTGGCTGCTCGCAGCCCGCAGCAGCTCTGTCTTCTGATGCAGGAAGTCACCTGGAGAGGCTGTGAGCTCGATTCTGCATGGGCCGTTTGCTTCAGAGCTGGACTCCAGCATCCTTGTGGGTCCCTTCCAACCCAGAATAATCCGTGTATCTGTGAAGTATGTCAAGGAACAGGAGGTGGGAAGTCAAGCACAGACTGTTTCAGCCTTAAAGTTGTCTGTTGTAACCGGAATTTTATCCCGTTTACCGACACAAGATCTGATAAGTCTTTATCAGTTCATGATTCCTGTTGTCCAGGAGCCTTTCTACAGCTGATGCCCACCGCGGGTATTTTTCAAGGTGTTAATTGGGATTGTTTAGTGAAGAAAACTTGCCTGCACCTCCTTCTGTTCATTTGCTGCTGAAGTTAGGGGATATTTAGTGTCTGAGGGAGGAGGAAGGAAGGAGTCAGCCTTCCAGTTGGGTCCTGCTGATTAGTCTCAAACAGAATTTCTCTGTCTATTCCTGTCACATATTTTCTGTGTCACCCTGGACGTGTCACAGCCAGTTTTCCAGCGTGGCAGAATCCTTCCCTGCCTACTTCCATGTGCAAGAGCCACCTGGAGATTTAATTGTGTGAGTGCTGAGCACTCACCTGGGCTCTGCTGTGGACAGGTCTGTGCTGGGTAACTGGGAGCGGGGGCGCAGGAAAACCTGGGAAATGCAAAATATAACCCAGATAAGAGTTTAAGGATACTCAGCTGGAGTGCAGAAGGTCGTGTGTGGATAAGCTGAGCTGCTGGTGGAGAGCTGGCCCAGAGAGCTCCATGCTGGGCTGGGGGTCAGTCCCAAACCCCAGTGGGGGGCTCAGGAGGACCCCCAGCCCAGCAGGGCTGCTTTCAGTCTCTGTGTGCTCCACCCCAGCTGAAACCCGGTGACACAGAGCTGATTTCACCTCCTGGAAGGGCAGCGCTGTTAATTCTGAAATGCTTCAATGTGATGGGCAAAGTGTCTGTGAGGAGGCTGGTAAGACATTGACTTAATAAATGGCAAGGTTAGGGAGATGTGCCCTGTGGAAGTTGTGGCGCTCCGTATTTTTCAGGGAATATAAATGTGTGAGGTAATGTTAATCATCATTCTCCATCCTGGACACGGAGCAGGACAGCTCTTCTACATATGAGAAAGTGATAAAATAGGATCATATCATTTAATGCTTATAAATCAATACTCTGTGGAGCTTCTGCAAGCATTTGTTACCTTGTGGGCAGTTGACAGTGAGAATTTCTTTAATGTAAAGTCTTTAATTTGCAGATATACGTTATTGGAAGGAGTAATGAAAAACTTGTATTTATTTTGGGACGTTTACAAATTGATGTGCAATTCCATTTCGAATGAGAGCACAGATCAATGATTTTATCCTCCAACCACTATAATCATAATTTGCCAGTTGTTTAGTTGGAGGGAGTTTTTAAATTAAAAAAAAAAAAAAAGATAATCATTACACCACCAACAAGACTGATTAATTAATTAGGCCTCGCTGCAATATTTAGATGTACCAACTTTCAAAGTGTCCAGGATGAAGCTAAATTACTTGGCTGTTGTTCTGGCGTGGCATTTATGGTAATTTGTCAAGCCTATATGCAGTAATGGATTGACTCATATAACGAAGGCTATAATTGCAGCTGTTAGGTAGGGCCTTCTTTATCTCAGCCTGTCTCAGCCCCCATTCCTGCATGATTTCTTGCTGTGCCAAAGCCATGTGTGTCTTGTTTTGTTTTAATACATGACTGACCCAGGGTCTCAGGTTACTGGGGTTCCTGTCATACATTTAGTTCCACTCTCATAAAGCACTGCACAAAAAAATGCTGGAACAAGGTAACAATCATTGCTCAATATACTAAGTATAAATGTCAGAGTGTAAAACTTGACTGCAGGAGAAGGGTGGAGGGGGAGATAATAATTGAAAATAGGGCACTCTGAGCTCTAACAGCAAGGCTGTGAGTTATAAGGGCCACTGTGGCACATGCAATATGTCTGCTATGTCTTGTTTATCATTAAAAGCTTGATATCAGCCATCTGTTTATTACATATATTATGCTATATCATCATGTTTTGTTCCAGTGGCTAAAAAATGCCCTTGCAGATGTTACCAGGTTGTGTTCTTTGTCATAAAGCACCTCCCCACCATGGTACAGCAGCACAGATTTCACAGAACAAAGCATTTGTTTAGTTCTCTGGTACTTTTAAAGTGTCTTCTTCTTCTTCTGTGATTCCTTCTTTACCCTGACAGGCCACTTACTCACTTTGAAAAGTGTCTGAGTGTGACAACAGATGTTTCACAAACTTATCTTTTAATAACTTACATAATTGAAGAAGTTAACAGGTTGTTCACTTAATAGGGATCATTTATACAGGATTTTTTTTAATAACTTGCTGGAAGGGGGAAAAAACCACTCTTGGCTAATATGAAGCATATTTTGCATTTATTATGGGGAAAAAAATTTCAGGTAGGAGGTGAGGAGACAATTTGGGAATTTTCGTTAGCTGAAAAACTGCATATTAAACATGAATTGTGATTTTCCATCTGGCCCTACTGGTTAGGAAGCTGCAGTTGGGCATGATCTTCACTGTCAATCAAGAGTCCCCAACTGCGAGATGCAAACCTCATGACGGAGCCCACCCCAACTCATTAAACCAAAGCAAACTGTATGAAGTGCGCCGCTGTGTGATTTTAATATTTGGTGCATGTGACAGGATCATTTTAGTGATTTGCAGGATTTATCTCCTCTTAAAAGTACTGCCTAAGGCTACTCTAATTGGTAGGAAAGCAAATTCCCCCTTCTCCTCCTGTCACTCTTTGTTTTATTTACTGAGAACTGCCGAAACCTATTTACACAATAATGAGGATAAATCACCGTGATGCTTTCAACACAAAGAGAAATGTTGCGTGAGTTGAAAGCTGTACAATTAAAACTAAATTCAAAATATTTCTGAAGTAGTGCCTACAGTTAGTGGTAGTGAAATAAAATTAAGACAAACGATGGGAGCAGACGCTGCCGATAGACGGCTGGAATCGAAATTCTCGAGGCATCTTTTATGACGGACAATTTCATTCAAGATTGCAATTAAGTAAATGCGTGTAAGATGCTGACAGCAGCCCAGATGTTCCTCCTCAACGCGTGCGTGGCTCTTCTGTTTTTCTCCTGGATGTGGAGCTCAGCTGCTCCCACCACTGCTGTCCTGGCCATGGGGCTCCCACCACGGTGGTGATGCTCCAGGCTGGGAGCTTGCACCTCATCCTCTCTCGGATCCTGCAGAAGTTACCTGGGAGGAGACAGAACCTCCTGGCTGAGCACCACGCGGGCCAACACCAAGGATGAGAATGCAGCCCCTGGAGCTGATGGTGCTGTGCTCCTCAGCACAGCCCAGTGCTGACCGAGATATTCCCGATGAAGATTTCCCTTGACTGGATTTCGTGGAGGAGAACAAACTACTGGGCTTGTTCCAGTGAATGATGAACCCTGACTCTGTGACGCTTGATGGAAGAACAACTGGAGATGTGGACACCACTTCACACTGGGCTGCTCAGACCCTGCTGCACTTTATAGAGGAGCAGGACAGTCCTGAAGTGCTTACAAAGCTCACTTTGGGGGTTGGAACCAGATGATCTTCAAAGCACCCTTCCAACCCAAGCTGTTCTGTGATTTTATGTGTCACTACCATGAGGTGTTTTGTACGGGTTATTTAGTAAACAACAATTAGAAATTAAATTCAGGTATGCACGTGGAGAAGATCT
>JAOTQZ010000297.1:34536127-34543627 GCA_026546895.1 Pogonocichla stellata | reverse complement strand
CTTTGTGGTACTGCTCTCACCTTGTTAGGTCCTTTTCTGAGGCGGTTCAAATGCAGGCTGGCCGCAGGTGTGCCTAATTTACCTCGCAACAGAACGTGTTGAGTTTAATTGCACAGTGGTTGTTAGGAAAAATTGGTGGGTGGAATATCAAGTGACTCACTGTATGTGGATGGCAGATGGGCGGCGAGAGGCATCAGAGCTAAGTGTATAGGTGAGGTGAGTTAATAAAAGATGTAAATTTTAGCTTAAAATAGTGGAGTCTTGTGGAAGGTAATACATTTTAATTAAGAGGGTAGCAGGCCCTGTTCTAGCAGTGGGAAAAAAAATCAGAGCAAGGGGATATGGCAGACTGCATTTTTCTCCCTATCACTATTTTAGGAGCAGCTTAGCCTGTTTGGGAAGGCTGTTTTGCAAGGCTGTATTTTATTAAAAAAGGCTAAAATTTCTGCTCGTGATACAAAATGTAACAGGGAGAGCCAAACCTAGACAGGCTTGGATTCTCATTCTTGTCTCCAAGTGTGAGATGAGCCCAAGCAGAGCTCTGCTCCAGGTCCTTGCTCTGCCACAGAGACCTCGTGGCTGGGGTGGGAGGGATGCCCACAGTCCTTGGTGGTCAGCTGAGAGCAACCACCAAGTCAATCATCTCCTCCTGGCACGGAGGAACACCCTGCCTGGGAATGTGGTTTTTAACTTCTGTTGTCTTCCTCTGAAGAGCTTGTCCTGATGCCACCTGTGCTCCCTGAGAGCGCAGAGTAAAGAGTGAAATAAAATATCTCAGCATCAAGGAATGTGGTGGAGCTGAAATGCAAGTGCTGCTTGTGTTCACTCCAGCCTGGCATCAATATTTAGCCCGGTGCTCAGAGCCATCCTAATAAACTTGATGATGTCTAATTTCACCAAGAGTGGGTCCTTTTCACCAAATAATTGAACAAATACCGGTTCCAGTTGATGTTTAGTGAAAGGGTGCTTAATGGCCCTTTTTCTTTGACAGGATGTGAGCTCTCTGTATAGAAACAATTCATCATGAATGCTTCACGCTGAAAACAATCCACGAGGAGCAATACTTAGCATTCCTCGTGCACAATTCATTGGAGAATTTCCGAGCAATTTACAAACATTAGCTCAATAAGCCTCACAACACCCATTTGAGATTAAAAAAAAAAAAAAAAAAAAAAAAAAAGATAAGATACTGCTCTTCAGCCTGGATGTGGCACTAAGGAGCCATAAAGCTGGAGGCTGGTCCCAGCTCCTGGGTCCCCAGCACTGTGTGGTTCTGAATGGAGCTGGGCATGAGCTCACAGTCTGGGCACAGACTCACAGTCTGGGTGGTGGAAACTGTGCAACACCAAATAGAGGTCTGACAGAAAGGATGTTACCTTTAGAATAGTACAATTGTGGAATGGTTTGGCTTGGAAGGGACCTCAAAGATCATCCAGGTCCAACCCCTCAGCAGTGGGCAGGGAGCCTGGCCTGTAATCAATTGATCTTGGGAGAATAAGTATCTCAAACGACAAAATTAAAAATTAATCCAAAACACCAAAAAAACTCCAATACATGGCAGATAAAATTTGGGGGAACTTGTGGCTAACACAGAGGCAGTTTCCTGGAGTTGCTGATAATATAATGACAGCATCCAGAACACCTGAGCATCTGAGCTAGGAGATCATGTCATCCACCACAGAAATCCAGATCTTTTTCAGCTCGACAGCTGAAACCCCTTTACAGGTTTTGGGATAGGAAGTTTTAAAGAAATGTGCATTCAGCTGAACTGACAGCATCGATTTATTTATGCAGTTTCAGTAAACCTGGTTGTTTCCCTGCTTGCCTCTGTGATATGAGAGATTGCTCCTTCAGCATTCGTGTCCTGGGGTAACATCAGGGTGCTGCTCAAGGTTTAATGGAGAAGGAAGAGCTGGGGTTAAAAGCAGCAGTTTCTGATTTGAGGATGCTCCCATAATGCTCCTGTATGACCCTTGAAGCTTCTCAGGAGCGAGTGAGATGTGGTGCAGCCACCTTTGCTCTTTCTGTTGGCCATGGCAGGTCCTTGTTGGGTGCTAAGGAAGGGAAGATGTTCCTGTCTTGCCTCCTGCCAGGAATGCTCCTGAGGTGTGTGCAGCAAGAACAGTCCCAGGCACTTATGAAGGCTGACATGAGTGAATAAACCAAAGTTGCCCATGTTCCGAATGTGAAAGTGTTGCTGTCCAGCATGTACAAAATTGGACTGAAGCATCTGAGGAACTCTGGGCGAGGAGAAAATCCTGAGCTTTGCTTGCCATTAGCGGTCAGTCTTTAGCCAGAAGACCTAATTAAAACATGGTTTTATTATGAGGGATGAAAACATGAGTGCACAAATAAAAAAAAGATGATGTCAGGCTGCGAGTGTCCTCCTGAGGATCCTGTGGTTTGCTTCACCTGCAGGGTGGAGACTTCCCAGCTCAGCTCGCTCCTGCCGTGCAGAAAGGAGTTTCCATCTTCCCAAGCTTCCCCCTTCCCTCTAAGTGCTTGCTGTGCTCCCCTGAGGCAGCGTTGCTGCAAAAACGGTTTATGGGGAGATGCCTGGATGATAAGGGTTAGTCCTAAATAATTGCTGGTTGCCGCTCAGCAGAAATAAGCTGGATTTCGATCCCTGGGCAGAGCGACTCCGCACAGCTGAAGGCTGGCAGAGGTTGAAGAGGTCGTAAGACAGGGCCTAATTTGCCATGTTCCTTCCCTTTCAAAAACAATGAGGGAGCCGGGGCCTTGCCGGTGGGCAGATCCTGCCTGGATCTCCCTGGAGTCAGCTGGAGTTGGATCGAGTCCCTTTGAATAGCGAGAGTTTCCAAACCGGAGGCAAAGCCAAGTGCTTTTCAGAAGATTGATCATTACCTCTGGAATTTTTCGACGTAGAGGTCATTACTGCTAATATAAGTTGCGAAAAAAAAAATAAAAAATGAAAAGTGTTAAAAAAATTAGAGACAAATTCTCATCTGGTGTAAGTCATTGCCTTTGAAGTCAATGAGTCATTGAAATCAACTTTCCCACACCGAGCTAAGGATATGGCCTGGAGTCAATACATTTGTAGTTGTTGAAAAATTAAAAATATAAATTTGCCTTTCCTTGGCAATAATGTTCTGTTTATGACAGAAATCTTATGCTTTAAAATAAGTTCATTAATGAATAGGAAAGTAATATTTCACTACCAGTATTCTTTTGGGTATAACTATTTATGATTAGATTTTATTAAACTTTTTAAAAATTGGATTTACATTTTGATGAATCTAATAGATTTCAATTTCGTATTTTTGTAGATTCTTTCTAAAGTTTTTCCTCAAGTGCAATCAGAACTGTTTGAAGAATGCAGGCAACCCACGAGACATGCGAAGATTCCAGGTACAGATCCCTCTAAATGCATAAATGATGTATAAAAGGCTTGATCACATCTTCATGTTGAACTTATGAGAAAACACAGTCAGTGCTTCCACTCAGTGTTGTTCCAGTGCTTAAAAAAAAATTGCTGTCAGTATTTTACAGTTCTCCCATTAATTTAAGTGCTGGTTCTGGAGTTCTGCCGTGGGCTGTCACGGATCAATGTTGGAGCAAGTGGATCTTTCCTTAAGAATTATTTCCCTAATTTTCCTCCCTGCTATCACCTTGTGTTGTAGTGTGCTGGTTGCTCAGACCTGCAGAGGTTTTACGTAGACTGAGCAGTTTGATCTTGTTTTAAGAACATGGCTATGGAGCACAGGGAATTTGGAGCTCACACTTCTCTGGTTCACAACTTGTAGATCCAGCAGTGGTGGCCCAACGCACAGATTTTTATTTCAACTGTGTTAGAAAATGTTTAATCTTCACTTTCTCCTTGCAGCTTTTGAGATATCCTGTGGTGAATCATAGCACTACAGAGAGGCAGCTGATGGGATGGACAAATTACTCCTTGGTATTTGGGGTCATTCAAAAGGCTCATTAGGAAATAACTTGCCTTTTATTTCAAATTTTATTTCACAATGATTCATACTTGATTCCAGCAATAAAGTAGTATTGAGATGTTCAGGACTTTCTCAGTTTGGAGAAGAATTACTTGTGGTGAAACTTGATAGCAAAACATGTGACATCTGTTTTCATGCCCAGCCAACCAACTGGGGAAGCCAGCACCCTCGAGCCAGCCAACAGAAAAGATCTGTAGCTGGAAAAAAAGAAATATTCCTTTAAAACAATCGAGCCAGGCTTCCATTTTTCATGCATCTCAGCTTCACGTGGCATCGGTGATATTGATCCATCTGAACAGAACAGAAGGTCAAACCTGGAATGAGTGGAAATGTCCTCTTTGTCTCACTGATGACTAAATGAAGCATCAGTCACGAGTGATCTTGTGGTCGACAATGGAGCCAGTAGACACTAGAAAGACTTTCCTGGGTCTCTTTAGCTAATCTCCCTGCCTCTCAGAAGGTTTAACTGGACTTAACAGGATGTCAGATCTTGAACAGTATTTTTACCTGGTTTCCCTGCCTCAGCACCTTTGTGGAGGTGCGCTGCAGGAGTGAGGCGATATAACAAAGCGTAGCACGTCGACTTTCTTTTGCTGAACTACAGTATTTTCCCTTGGTGGCTGACCTATATAGACATGACAGAACAAAAATAGTTGTCATTTTCATATACACCTTGCTCTGTCTCTTTAATACACCATGTTCTAGGAACCAAACCCAGAAATCCTGGCTGGAAATCACACCTCCATGTTTTGCAGTATTTCTGGAAGCCTGGGAATCTCATTAAGAGTGAAAGAGGACAGCCCAGTGGCCTGGCAGCAGCTCTGCGGCCGAGCCGAGCGTGCAACCTCAGCACTCTCCAAAGTGGATGTTGACAAGGGGGAAAGTGTCCACTTCTGGGAGGAGAGAGCTGGGGAAGCAGAGCAGCCTGGCAGGGAACTGCCCTCGGGCTGTTCTAAAGGGTACCGCAGATGGCTGTCTCCAAGGAGGCAGGGTACACAGAAAAGGTGCTGTGATAGCTGAGAGCTAATTATGGCTTGTGAATAAGAAACAGGATCAGAGGTGATCCAAAACATAGAAGCAGACAAGAATTTTCTTCTGATGCCTTGGACCAGCTCAGTGCAAAGGAGGCTCTTCTGCTCCCCTTCCATTTGTGCTCATTAAGTGTTTGGGTTTAGAAGCTGGTGGGAGAACCCTGCAATCATCTTTGCTGCAACCAAAATTTAAATAAATGGAAGGTGGACACTAAAACTTGTCCTACCTTTGGCCACCCTCACCAGCTGGGTCGATAAGGTCCAACTTATCCAGTGACATTATGGACTCTACTCACCCCAAAGGAAACGGAGCGGCCACTTCCTTTAGAAAACCTGGAACCACAGCCAAGGGCCCGTGCTGGAGTATTGCAGTAAGATGTGAATGTCAGGCTGGGATAACAGAGATCCACCTACAGGGCCGTGCTCCCACCACGCCCGGCTCAGCTCACCGTTTCCTCCCCGGCTGGTGCGCTCGCTTCCGGAAGGAGTCCCTCAGCTCCACTGTGGAGGTGTTTGCCTCGGGAAGGTTGTGCCTTTTGCATATGTTCCTTTGCTATTTTCCACTGAGAAGCAGCTGGAAGCCAAAGGAGGCCCTATCCATCATCTCTTCTATGGCCGGACTCTGAACCTGGACACAAGAATAGGAGCCTTTCACTCAAAAATAAAGGAGGAAATTCCATTGACATACCAGGGTCAATCACCATCCAAATGAACTTGAGAAGGGATACTTTTCATGGATTGAAAACACTTTCACTATTCATATTCAACTCGGCCTTTTCAGATGCAAAAAAGTTCATTATCAGACATTAAATGTAATTGTAAAACTGACCTGGAGATCATTTACTGAGGAAAAAATGGGGAGTTACGACGGTTCCTGATTTATTAAGCTTTTTTTATTTGGAATCTTCACAACCCTTCATTTGAAGACAGTCTCAAGTGAACAAATTTTAATTAGATAAACTATCTAATCAATATATCAACAGATCAATCAAAACAGCAGCTTTTAAAATGAGTGGCTAGAGGGGTGTTTCTGAAACTAATGGCTAGAAGAATATTTCCCTGAATTGAATTCATTTGTTAGCATAATAGGAGATTAAACTCTAATTAGTGTAGCAGGTTCTGAAGAGAAACAATTGTGAGTTAAAAATCACCAGTGGTCGCCACGTAAACAAAGATGTATTCAGAGATGTCATTCACTGGGTTTAAATAGAAACAGAAAAGTGACAGGATGTTGTTTTGTCTTACAAGACCTGATTCGGGGAAAATCTGCAGGATTTTTGAAATGTGGGGTTTTGTTTTCTCTTCCAGGTTGTTGTATCAACAACAGTCAATGTGGATGGCCACGTGCTGGCTGTCTCAGACAACATGTTTGTACACAACAATTCCAAACACGGGAGGCGGGCTCGCCGCCTTGACCCCTCAGAAGGTACGGCCCCTTCTTATCTGGAAAATGGTAGGCACACATTTACATGTCCTTTTTTTTTTATTTGCAATGCTTTATTTTATTTTATTTTATTTTTTTATTTCCCTTTTTTATTTTTTTTATTTCACCATACTTTATGTCAAGACACCACTACATTTACTTTTACATCATTTCTCCTCTCATCCATCAAAGCACCCATTAAAAAAAGTCCATTAGTATTTCTCAGCCCTTGTCAACTAGAACACGGACGCTTCTGAATTTGCTTCTGACTTCTTTCTTTATTTAATACTTACAGTTTTGCAGTCACAACCAATTTTTCATCTTTTCCTATTTTATTTCTTCTCTCTTTCTTTTTTTTTTTTTTTTATTTCAGTCTTGTTTTGCTTGCAGCTTTTTCTTGCTCTTTAATTTGACTTGATTTTATTTTGGCTTGTCATATTCCTTGATCCAGAGGTACAGTCTCAGGTTATGTATGCAAGTTTAAGTGGATGGTAAAAACATGACCGAATCCGTAAAGAATTTACTGTGAGGTCAATTTCCTGTGCCTGGGCCTTACTGCAGATTACGGCAGGAGGGAGTTTGGATGAGAAAAACAGCATAAAATGTTTTTCTTCAGCCTGACTCAATGTGATTGACTTCTTGCCTGAACTGCTAAAAGAAGATAGGCTGAGATGAAGAGGAGAATGGAAAGTGTCTCTGAAAATCCAGAATTGTGAAATCCTATCTTTTTGGAGCCCATCAGCCCCTGAATCACTCACACACGATTGCAGCTGCGTCTGGACACGTGCACACATGTATTTATTGTCCTGCAAACCCAAAATAGCAATTTGGATTTAAATATCACTTTGTTTGAACTGTAAAATATACCAGTGCAGGGATGCAAACCAGCTCTCAGAGAATCTCTAATAAAATCAGGATAGGATAGGATAGGATAGGATAGGATGGGATAGGATGGGATAGGATGGGATAGGATGGGATAGAATAGAATGGAATGGAATGGAATGGAATGGAATGGAATGGAATGGAATAGAATAGAGTAGAATAGAATAGAATAGAATAGAATAGAATAGAATAGAATAGA
>JAOTQZ010000297.1:34533555-34535065 GCA_026546895.1 Pogonocichla stellata | reverse complement strand
ATAGAATAGAATATTTTCAGTTGGAAGGATCATCCAGTCCAACTTCCTGAAGACTTTACTGTTGCCAAAAATTTAAATGCACATTTAAACGCATTTAATTTTAATGCATCTCGAGTTCTGGAAGAGTTAGATTCTCAAAGCTGCTATGACCTGACATGCTGGGCCATGCACACCAGTTTCCATGGGACTCCTCTTGCGAGTTGTTACTAACACATTGACAGGATCATGGCTTTTTACACTAATAAAATTAATTAAAGTGATAACAATACTAAGCTGCTAATACAATCACTGTCGTTTTACGTCTCAAATAGTTTTTACCAACGGGCAGGGAGGGGAATGAATGAGGCCAGCACCAACCATCAGAAGGAAACGCGATCTAGACATCAAAAAATGGAAAGCGATTCACAAATCTGCCGCGGTCCGCACACACACACACAACCCTAATTTGTTTTTCTGCATTAATAACTAAGGTATAAGAGACCAAAAATATAATAATTAAAGGTCGCCCTGAGCACCAGAGTCATTATGGTCTATGACGTATTGTTTATCTCTTTCATATGCGCGGAAAGTAGGTGTGTGTTTTGCCTAGCAACCGTCACTAATGAGGTTCACAATTAAGAAGGCTGAATCCTCTCCCCTCGTCCTCTCCTTCCCCAGAGAGCCAGAACTAGCAACATTATAGGTTCAAGTAAGCATGCTCAGCCCTGTGGTGTTAGGTTTTAGTCTAGGTCCAAATTCAGCCTCTTCTAATGAGCTATTATGATCTTAGCAAAATACGAGTATTTATTTTTGTAAGCTGCATGAAAAGAATTTGACTCTGAGCAGCAAATATCGCTTAGAAAAATAAAGGCCACTTTTCCGTGCTACAGAAAAATCTACATAAATGTCACTTACCAACAGCTCCTTTTCTTGGCGATACGGTAATTGATTTGCTTTCTTCAAATGTTAAAAAACACAGTGCCAAATCCTCTTTGCCTAACATCCCATAAATGCTCAGTCGAGTAAGCTGCACCGTTGCAAATGAATGTGAAAATCTGAACGGCTGCTCCTTAAAGTCCTACTTTTAATAACAATGATGGTAAGGAAACAACTCAGAGTAAATAAACGCTGCTGGAACGGGGCGGCAGAGAATCCTGACGCCCTCGAATGGAGAAGGGAATGGCAGGGCCAGAGTTCCACACACTCTGGAATTTGGTGGGGTTCAGGAGATCTCAGGATCCTCGTGAGCAGGGCCATGCTTTGAGAATGAGCATCACCACCAGGTTCTGCTCCCTCTGAAATCACCACCCAACGCCCTGGGATTTTGGTGTACCCGCAATCAGCTTCCACCTCTTAAAATGGGAATGGTGTGACCTGCAAAGAAAATTCCCCAAATCCTGACCTGGCTTGCTTGAAAATCTTTGTTTCCTTCTGGTCAGAGTATAACCCTGGATACCGATACCTTCTAAAAACGATGGGGTGGGTTTATGCCATGCTCCAAGTTCCTCGTGTCCCGGCACCTTCCTTGGCG
>JAOTQZ010000297.1:34521055-34528555 GCA_026546895.1 Pogonocichla stellata | reverse complement strand
AATGATTTATTTATGCCAATTCTTTTAAATACATTTGATTTTAATTTACAACAGCTCAAGAAAAAGTCGGAACTCTGTGGTTTTGCAGTGGTTTTAATGTGAAAATTATTATTTTGGGATGAAATATTGCTGGCTTTTTATCTGAAATGAGTATGAGAGTTCTTCTGGCATTTACCAATGAATTCAACTGAGGTGCAGGGAGGGAAAAGGGAGAAATAGTGATTTAATTTACTGTACTTTTGGATGAGGATTCTAGGTAATAAATTTGATCTGATGAATCAATCTCTCTTTTGAAAACAAAGAGCCTTTAACTGTTTACTCGACAGACTGCAGGGATTCGGGGAGAGTCCTCGCTGCTTATTGGGTAGATAATGCAGATTGCAGATGATGTGCAGATGATGTGCATTTTGATGAATATTTTCCCACTAGACTGCAACTGTTTCTATCTATTAATTTAGATCTAATGGGAAAAGTGTGTTCCTGGGTAGTTTTAAGGGAGGACTTTTGAAACCGTTAACGCATCCTGGGTATGTTTTTGTGTCTGCCTAAGGTCTGTTGTTGAAAGGAACTTTTAAGTGATGGCAGCACCTGAGATTCCTATATTCTCTCTACTCCCAAAGAAATAAAACCTGAGCAAAAATGCTGCCATCCAAACCTGGCTGCCTCACTTGTGGTGGTGAAAGAGAGAATATTTACATTTATTGATCTTTAGGACTGGGTTTCACCAGAGCTTCCAAACGAGATAGTGGTGACTGTGGTGCTTTTGAGGCAGGTGATTTATCCCAACAGCCAGAGTTGTTTTTCTGCAAAACTGGTGAGCACAGGTGGAGTTGTCATTGTTGTGAGCTTAGAAATGCTTTTATGAACAATATTATATATATATATATATATACAGGCACATAGATACACACATATATATGTATATGTAGAGTTCATACAAAGCTACAGCTGAGTATTCTGAGAGTATGACAAGTTAAAAGAGGTGTCCAACAAAATAAAAAATGAATGAGCTAAAAGCCTCAGCCCAGGTTCCAGATATCTGAGCTGTTGGGAGCTGGTGCAGTTCCACGGCGCACAGGGAAGCGCTGCAGATTTGAACCAGATGACGGTCTGGCTCTCAGGGCAGAGCCTGGAATTCTAACTTGCTTTAGAGTAATGTCCTTAACTGATTTCTGAGGTGTGGATTTTGCAAATTTTGCTAATTTTGCTGTTTTCAGATTCTTTCTAATGTGTAAGTGCATATATGTATGGAACTGGAAGAACAACTAATTCATTTTTTCCTTCTTGGGGTTGTATTTTTCTTTATCTCTAAGTAAAGATGTTCAAAAGGATCATGAGAATGTCATGAGCTTCTCCCACTGGAAGAAAATAGTAATAAAGTTATGTAACTAACAACATTTTAACAGAAATAGATATTTAAAACAGCTCTGGAGTATTTTGGAGGGGAAAAAAAAACCAATATCCCAGCAATAAGAAAATAAAGAGAGAAAGCCAGAGCCTGCCTGACCGAGAAACTTCTGCTTTGCTTTATCCTGGAGTGATAGGGTGGCTGAGACAGTCTTTGGAAATTACAGCTGCCATTGAGGGGGAAGCCAAGCCTCGCTCCATTTCAGAAAATGAAAATGCTGTAGCCTGGCGGAGGGAGGGGCCGGGTCCCCAGGGCATCTGTTTCCCATCAGTGTCCCACCATGCTTGCAGCCTGGCTTGGCACTCTAACATTTAACCTTCCCAGCAGGAGGTAGACCATAGGGCAACAAGGCAGCGGAATAATGAAACAAGAGTGTAGTGTGGTGCACAAAGCCTTTGTGAGCGCACAAGTTGAGACATTAAACCGTCGGGGCAGGGAGATGCGAAAGTTCCAGATTTTTCTCCAAAGCCCCCATTAGCCCGGCGCAGAAGCAGGAGCACGCCGGCTCCCAGCAGGCAAAGGCAAGGCCTTTCCCCATCTATCCATGCCTTTTTGCCCGCTGCTTTCAACTATTATAAAGATACAATTACCTTGGGAGATTGTGGCAGTTCAGTTGATTAGCACGGTGAATTAAAAGAATGAGTCACAAATGACATGTCCGGCTCTTCTCTACTAGTCCTTTGTATTCCCAGTGTACCTCACCCCTGTTGTAAGAAGGTCAAAAATTAGAGAGAGATAACAATTTTCAAGCAGCTAGCACTTAGGAGCAGAATTAACAATCATTCTGTATGTAATTGCCAGTTAATAGTAAATTGCCTTCTAGACTGTAAAATGCAATATAAACTGGTGGGCACCTAAAATTAAATTAATGAGGTATTTGCTGCATTTAAAAGTGAATAGTGCAAATTAATAACTGGGTGCAATACTTGTTTTAATACATATCGAGCGGTGCAGAGTTTGCTTGTTTAATACTAATTTTAAAAGTGCTACCTGAAAAATTTGCTGTCTGTGGGTAAATCGAGTGGTCGGTGCAGGTTGTAGCCATAATTTTGCTGGTACAGTCTTCCAGGTTTCTAAATTAAATATCAGAGATTATTTTTTAATTAGAATATAAGCACTGCAGCCTTATTTGATTATGGCAAATTGTGATTTGTATGCTTCGAAATGAAATTATGTTACAGATAAAATTGCACCTTCACACACATATTTTAAGCTCTGCAGATTCTGTTGGTTTGCTCTCAGCTGAGCAGCAGGGCTGTGTTTACAGTGTGTTTGTGCCACTGCCTTCCTGTTTTCTCTGTGTTTTGTGCAGTTTCCCAAACAAATAAAGCGTGCGTAGCCTGATCTAGAGTATACCAAAACGCTTTCAAAGAGTGACTCGTGGCCCTTGGAACTCTTCATGCTGGCTGCTTCCACCCTGAGGTTTTTGTTGCACGCCCCTATTTGGACAGCCTCTTTGGCTTTGAGGCAATGCCCCAAATTGTCAGGAGGCAGCAGCAGCTCCCTCTCAGGGAACCGCGACATCCGAGCGCCATGGGTGTCGAATCCATGGAGCCATTCCCAGGCCTGCAGCGCTTTTGCTGCATCTGAACTCCAAAATAATTCTTCTGCACAAAGGCTCGGGTTGGGCTGGGAGCTCACGAGCCCATAGCTCATGGCTCAGGGTCCCTCCTGATGGAGTGCTGGTGGCGCGGCCGCGCTGGCACCGCACCAACGGGGGGAAGCCCTCTGCACTCGCCACATTGCCCAGATTTTTGGGCTTGGCTCGCTCTCCCCTGGCCTGGACACCTCCCTTGGCTGCTTTCCTGGGCTGGCCCCCGCCCCGCGTCCCCCTGTGAAAGATTTCTGCTCCTCAAGTATTTGGGAGATCTTTTGTGCGCATTCAAATGCGGTTCTGTCAATGGCGCTGTTACACTGTTTGGAGTCAATAGCTCCCTTCCATCACAGCCAACACAAACTGGCTGTCTCATAGGTCAGTGCTCTTTAAACAAATTACTTGTATCCACAGAGCAAATGATTGTTAATTGCCTCCCACAAATCATACTATTTTTACTATGCTAAACTCCGCGCGAAGGCCTTAGTTAAATTTAAATCACCTGATTATTTCTTGTACATATTCAATTATTGCTCTGAAGGATGAAATCTGGTGACTTTGCGAGAGGAATGCTAAAAATATATAGAACGGATCCAGGGTTTTATTGGAAAGCCTTAAAAAAAAAAAAAGCGCAGTTACATTCATTTTAATGAAATCCTCAGCATTTCTAATTCATATATATTGCATTTCTCTTTTTTTTCCTGTTAAGTGCTGTTGTCCTGAAGCAACTTACAGTCACTGTTATTACAGTATTGGTTATTTATTGATCAGACCTTGTGTCAGTATCAGTTGTTAGCAAGCAGAAAAAAAAATCGAGATAGAACAAATATTCTTGCCCTTTCTTCAAGCTAGGTCTCTGTAAGTCAGTCAAAGTTTAGTGCTCCAGAGTCAGACCCAGAAAGTCTCTGTTAATGTGTAAAACTGCTTTATAGGCCTGGAGTAAAATGTATTTTTCTGAGAGCAATAAGTCAAAGGGGAAGGGATTCTGGTGAAGTGTCTTTTCCTATAAAGGAGGTTTTTGAGCATGACATACATTTTTAATTAATAGGCCGATGCTAAACATACAGACATGATTTAGTAGCATCAAGTCAATAGTGTGTTGGATAATGTATATTATATAATAGCTCTTTTTTAAACAGTAGCAATTCCAGGTTTATCAGGGTCATTGCTGTCCCCTTTCTTTTCTGTCTCAAAGGAGGCCAGAAGAATGAGACATACCATTTGTGCTATTGCACAAGTAGACTATTTGTCCTAATCAGTGACACCCATTTACTAGAATTGCTTAAAATGAACTATACCTCATACAGAAATCGCACATTTAGAGTGTTCCATTCATCATCGGAAAATTGAGGGCCAGTAAACTTTTCTGTTCCTCCAGCGGGATCATAGACATGCATCAAAATGTTAAAAAATGATTGGTGAGAGAGAACTGTCACCCATTTATCAAGGAAAAGGAACATTATTTGCTAATTTCCCAACCAAGGCAGTGACAGGGTGCTTCGTCTTTAGACCCATGGTGACCAACATGGCCTTTTTGTTATTAGTACAAGTCAAGCGCTTTTTGGCTGTTGCTAACAAGACACATTTGTCTATCATCAGAGAGTGCTTTATTTTTTTCCAAGTAGCTGTGACCAAAGTCTGCTCTCGGTGCCATGAGTGGCTGCACCTCGCCAGGTCGTGGTAGCGCTGAGTCGCAGCACCACTGATAAATCACAAAGTTTCCGTGTCAAGGTGAAGGTATTGACTCTGCTGTGCCCAAACTGACAAAATGTAGCAGCGAAGAGATGGCAATTCATCTTTAAAAAAAAAAAAAAAAAGGACAAAAGGGTCATCTTGGCTTCTCGCAATAATCAGGAAAATTTGAGTGCTGAATAAGACCTTTGCCTTGTTTTCTCTGAGAAGGGGGGAAAAGGATTTTCTCTTTCTTTTTTTTTTTTTTGGTGGTGGTGTTGTTGTTGTTTGTTGTTGTTGTTACACGCAGTCTGGAGTTAAATAGTAAAATCGGTTTCCTGAATACTAAACTGTCTAATTCTATTTTTCTTTCTATAACTTTAGTTTTACTGCTATATTTTATTACTACAGCCTGATCGTACCACTTGGGCTGAAAACTTCCCCCAAGTTTCAAATCAAGGAAAATAGGTGGAAGGACAGGAAATAAGATCTTTCACTAAAAATGTACTTCTTGTTCTGGTATTATGAAAGCAAGAGAGCAAACAGGCAAATCTGGGTTGCATTGGACAATATCCAGGTGAATTCCTGGGTTTGGCTGGTTGCTGCTGTCCATGACACCAAGTACTACCATTAAATTAATTTGCACTCTCAGGAAAGTGCTGTGGAGATGAAAAGAAACATGTGGACTTTGTGGCCTTTGTGTTGAGTGCAACATAACATGGAAATCGGGAAAATATCCAGAAGCTCATGATTAAGGAGAATAATGATTTTGCTGTATTTTGAAAGTCATTCTGTTGCATATTCCAGTGCTACTGCTGTAATTAAAAAGCGTGGAAGTGTTTTCATGTCAGAAATCTGTGCGTTACAGATATATTTTTTTAGCCAGGTGATTTTCGTGGAAGTTGATTTAAAGGCACTGGCTGAGGCCTGAGGCCTCATGTGCATTTTTGAAAAATTAATTAATTATCACAACTGCAGTGAATGCCATTTTCTGAGGAAAAATGTCAAAAAGCATTTCAAAAATCTGCTGGATGTCCACTGTTATTTCTATTTTACAAGAATTTTGAAGACTCGCAAGGTGAATATAAATTCCTGTGGACGACCATTGATTTTTGAATCAACTCCCATTGTAGCCATGGAAATTGGTGTGGGTGGAAGAGCTCCCTGGTGGAGCTGGGGCTCTCGTCTGGAGCTGGTTGGGGTTGAGCTGGTGCTGATCCCAGCTGGAATATTCCGTGGTGCTTTCCAGGGATGTCTGCTGGCTCTGGATGTGCCAGTGGAGCAGGAGATGCAGCTGTCCCAGCCACCCGTGCTTGGTGAATTCCCTTCACTATCCCAGTCCTTTGTAAGCTGGCAAGTTGCAGTCTAGGACTGGATAGTTTCGATTTTTAATTGTAAAATTCCCAACATGTGAAATTGTTAAAGGTGGAAATAAAGGAATTTTTTGGCAAAAATCTTGGGAACCTGTTAAATTTGGATGTGCATTATGACTCCTCAGAAAAATCTGAATTTTGTTTGTTGCCCAATTAAAAACCTGCAGCATTTGCAGTTTTCTCTAAGATAAATGACTTTAGCATACAAAAGTATTTTTATTTTGAATATTTTTGTATATCTGTATCTTTTAACATGCATAAATATCTTTAAATTTCCATTGAAACCTAAACAGACAGTTTAACAGAATTCTGAATGATTAAAATAATAACCCAGGCTTGATTTCTTTTTTTAAAGTGGCAACATTCACTGTGCTTAAGCATTTAATAAAGCTTTTATAGACTCAGTGCATTCTGTGAGTTGCTTGAGGTATTTTTCCAATATCCACAAGTAATACAGAGATTTCACAACTTTGAGTAAGATCTATTTTTGTTTAAATTATTATACAACAGAGGAATACAGTTGTAGGAGCTCTGTTAGATGATCTTAAGGATCTGATTATAAGTCCTATTTGTCTAAATATTATATTAAAATATTGCAGTATTATATTCTTATGCTGGGTGATCACTACTGAATATAAACGGGGAGAAGTTGTGCAGAATTCCAGCTCTTACAGATGTTTGCTGAGGCATCACAGATTTCATATGGTTCTGAGATGGATAAATACCTCTGAAGAGCTCAGCCAGTGATGACAGGAAAATGATCACATTTGCCATTTGCTGCCATCAAGCATCGTTTTCAGAGTACCTGAAATTCTTATATTTCATTGCTCTCGTATTCAGAGACCTGAAATTCTTATATTGCACAAGGATTGTGTAATCCAGCTCTGTGGCTCAGGAGAGTTTCAGGAAGAATTTCTGTGCTCTCAGGCTCTTGTAGCAGAATTCCAGCATAATTCTCTAAAATGTGTGTGTGGAAGCAAGTGGATGGGGATGGATCCACACAGACCCATCTGTAAGGAGGAGATATTTATCCAGCTGTGAGGCCTAGAAAAGGAAAAACCTCCCAAATAATACCCCAAATGCAAAAATAGATAAAAGCTCAGTTTATTCCAGTAAAATATATCTCAATTAGTAAAGTACCTTGGAGTATTGAGCAGTTGAAATGTACATTTGGCTGCTTTGATGTAGCAGCACATGGTAACACACTTTCCTAAATCAGGAATGTGCCTTACTTCTGGAGTACAATATTTTGTTATTTTAGTCATATGTTGTTTTCATAAAACGCCATGTTTTGTTTTAGTTCCGTATGTGTTGGGCTGTGGGACTTCCTTGGCGTGATGAGAGCATTTATGATTTGATGTCACACAGATTTCCTTCTTCTCTGAAATAGTGCCAAGTGCCTCCCTTGCAATGTTCCCTGCTAAAAACTGGGATGGGTTGGGTGGGAAGGGACC
>JAOTQZ010000297.1:34496364-34506364 GCA_026546895.1 Pogonocichla stellata | reverse complement strand
GGGCATGAATTAGGGGTGAGATGTTGTCTTTAAGGACTCTGCCAGTTTAATTAAGATATGGAAAATTACTTATTGTTCTTCACCACTAAAGTGCTAGGAATTAACAGCCAAATGTGATGCCTGTGCCTTTCATATCTCTACCATGTGTTTGTTTGTTTAATACCCATAAGACTACATCATTAAACCTCAAGCACTGATTTCACTAATTCAGCACGAGAGCTACACGCTACAGCAGCAAACACCTTTCCGAGTCAATCATAATTGAACAGCTGGATGTAAAATGCAATATTATTTTTAGGCTCGTCTCTACCTTTGACTTCAAACCACCAACCCTGTTTTCCTCCCAGACAAAATACCTTTGTAATACATCCCCTAAATATAGTGGGAGCACATGCGTGGCGTGTGATGTATTTTATCCACTTTACCGGTTCCTTGCAATTAGAGACTGCCAACATCACTGCACTTCTCCTGTCTTAGCGAAACATAACGCAGGTTGTTTGTTTTCCTTTAGGAAGTATTACTTAAGAGAGCAGCAGACCTTGTTGAAGCCCTATATGGGATGCCCCATAACAACCAGGTAGGTCAGCGGCGCGCTCTTTGTTCCCACGCTGACACGTGTAGATCAATACCTGCTCTGTGCAGGGCTGGCAGAGCATCAGCACGTTGCCTTTGTACACAGCCGGGCTTTGCCAGCCACCTTGAGGGCAGTGTGATGTGATGCAATGCTCCGAGGGAAACGCTTCATCTTCCTGCTCTCCTCTGGCCGCTCGTTTGCCCATCAGAAATGACAATTAAGTGCGAGGTGCCAAAAGCACAAGCAAGCATTAAGGCAAGAGAATGACCTTGAACTCGGGCCAAAATATACGGTGACTAATGGGAAGTCCTAAAGAAATCTGCTCAGCCGAGTGGATCAGCCGTACTCTGTTTTGCAAACGGCTGAAAATACAACTCCTGCCTCGGATGCATAAAATCCGTGTGATGATTTTCACCCAAGTTCCAGTGCTAAACTGGAGATTTATGCTAATTTCTTTATTTCTTTATACTTACTGTATTGAGGCACAATCGGGCATGGGAAGGAAAAGCAGGAGGTGTTGTTGAAACAGGCAGCAAACCCCTCGCCCTCACCATAATTTCACGTGAATCTCTTCGGTAAATTTTAGCGCTATTGCGACTTGGAGCATTCGCACGAATCTGAGTTGTCAGTGCTTATTTCGTGTCTCTCTAGGAAATAATCCTGAAACGAGCAGCTGACATTGCTGAGGCGTTGTACAGCGTGCCCCGCAACCACAACCAGATCCCCACTCTAGCCAACACTCCCGCCCACACCGGCATGATGGGCGTGAACTCCTTCAGCAGCCAGCTCGCCGTCAATGTCTCCGAAACATCGCAAGCCAACGACCAAGGTAGGTGGGATTTCAAGGGTTAATCCTTCACCTTGTTGGCTGCTTTTGGCCAGCTCTGTGTCCTCCCTCTCTCTGTCCCCGTAGCCGTGTGTCTGAGCGCGGAATGAAATGCCGTCTTTGACTTTCTCGTAATACTTAATTCTCCCTGTTCTTTCGTTTGCTGTTACCATAAAGCATCTCCAGTGGGGGGGAGAAAAAAAAAAGAGAATTGGCAAAGTGTAGAAAGCTCTTTGTTATTCGCAATAAATATACAATGTGTATGGTTGGTTTATAAAATAATTATGTCTCGGTACCTCCACCTGGTTTTGGAATATTTACACAGATAAATCTAATTTGATGTCTGTGATTTTAAAATACTTTGTTTGTAGGCATGTGTGACATATATGTTACTAATAAAAGTAATAGTTGATTTAATTTACCTGTTGTAATTGAAAATGCATGTAGCATATTGCATTTAAAATTAATTTTGATACTAATGAAAGGAGGGAAACAGGATTATCAGATATGTTCAAACGCATATTTTTTTTTGCTTGCAACGTAATTATTAAATTGATTGCTCAGATAGGAACAAATTGTTATTTAAAATCCTGATTCTGCTATGTTACCTCTTCTAAAAAGATTGTCTTTTAATGCATTTCCAAGCTAATAAGCCTTATAAAATTCTGTACTTGCTCTTGAATTAGTTTTCACTGATGGCTACACCTTACGAAAGCTTGTTGTTAGCATAAAAATATCAATCACAAAATGAAGACCCCAAAACAGCCTTTCAAAGTAAATCACCGCAACAAAAAAGTTTTTCTTGTCAGCTCTGGCATTTGGAGGTGTGGAGAGGCTGAAAGTTCACGCAGTGTGTTGGTACAAAGCGGGACTCGAGCCTGTTGATAATTGCTCCTAAAGACAAACGTGAAGGCACCTGACACAGCTGGATCGAAGAGAGCTTTTGTTGGCTGTCTGTGCTAAGAGGAGAGACAACATAGAGTGCTCGCGGATGATTTAAGTAGGGTTGGCGTGATAAGGTTATCTCAAGCTGCAAGAGTTGATAGGGCAGTGAGAGACAACTCAGAGCAAAAGCTGTGCAATCAATTAAAACTGTGTAATATATGCTGCATGAGGAAACCCCCCAGCCCTAAGTCTATCTTATAAAATAACATTATTTTTTTGGGGTGGGGGGGTTTCTAACACAGTAGGTTACAGTCGCAACACAAGCAGTGTTTCCCCGCGAGGATATGTTCCCAGCAGTACTCCTCAGCAGTCCAATTACAACACAGTCAGCAATAGCATGAATGGATATGGCAATGCCGGCATGCCCAATCTAGGTGTACCAGGTTCCCCTGGATTTCTTAATGGCTCCTCAGCTAACTCTCCTTATGGCAGTAAGTGTCTATTTTTGGTAACACATCATCATATAGA
Organism: Pogonocichla stellata; assembly: GCA_026546895.1. Lineage (NCBI taxonomy): Eukaryota > Metazoa > Chordata > Aves > Passeriformes > Muscicapidae > Pogonocichla > Pogonocichla stellata. The sequence goes on along the minus strand of JAOTQZ010000297.1, from coordinate 34,503,551 downwards.
TTCATATTTACTACAAAATCAACTCCTTGCATTGTTTTGATTTCCTCTGTTGTCAGCTACTGGATAAAAGGAGGGGTGACTCTGGAGGCTGGACGTAAAAATGAAAATAATAAATTGATCTGTTTGCGCCAGAATACAATCTCAGATAGAGAAAAAAAAAAGAAAAAAAAATAAAAGAACAAACAAAACAAAACGAAACCAAAAAAACAAAATAAAAATTGGACTGCGCAATTCGTAACAAAAGTCCAACACAAAAGAGTTTGCCTGTTATCCAGAGAGTGGCCAAGCCAAGGCATTTCATTTTTATTTTTTTATATATATTTTTTTTATATATATATATATATCTCTATATATATTTTAAGAGGCAAGGCCCTATCACTCTCTTTTTCCGTGTTTGCCGTGAAAACCTCAATCTGAGTCCTGATTATTTTTGCTTTATTGCAGTAGTGCCGTCAAGCCCTACCATGGCAGCCTCTTCGGTCACCCTCCCTTCAAACTGTAGCAGTACACACGGCATTTTCTCATTCTCACCTGCCAATGTCATCTCTGCAGTGAAACAAAAGAGCGCCTTCGCTCCTGTTGTCAGGCCCCAAGCCTCTCCTCCACCATCTTGCACCAGTGCAAATGGAAATGGACTTCAAGGTGAGCCCCATCTCTCTCAATTTTCTCTCTGCTGCTTCTTTTTTTTTTTTTTATTTTTTTTTTTTTTCCTTTTGGTGTTTTTTTTCTTGGGGAGAAAGGTACCTGGTTGTTTTTTTTTTTTTTTTTTCAGTGCTCTAATAGTGATGCAAAAGCAGGGGGAGAAACAGGGTAGCGTGAATGGTCTGCTGAGATTTTCAGGTTTTTAGTTCATTTTTGATGCTTCCATTAGAGCAAACACCAGTTGTTTTTCTGGCATTTTCCCTTAGGAGTTTGTGCCTTAAATTTTAAGGGAAGACTGTATCCCTGAATGCCTCTTGGAGGGTTTGTGTGCTCCTGGTGTTTATATGTTTTCTGAACACATTTCTGTGGATGTTTAAGCCCAGCAGTGTTCTGGCAGGACACGGTGTGATTTCCTCACTTTATGTAGGGTGCAGTAGTGATTTTGAATATGTCAGGTTAATATAAGTCAGGTTAAGCAGTGGACTAAGCTTCCCTGCACTAGGTATGCAGTGGTTTGCATGCTCTGATGTCCCAACTCTTACTGTGGTGTTAGGGTTACATCCCTAAATGAATGAAATATTTTAATTAGGGCAGGCAATTTTAATATTTTGCCTTTCTGTTAATTTTTTTTTTTTTTTAATCTTTGTGATTTCACGTGAGCAATGCAAGGAACAACTGATAAATCAGTGGCAGAATGTCCATGGTCACCTGCAGGGTGTGGGGCAGGAGGAATTATGACACAATGGGAGAACGGAAACACAGAGGTCACCCTACAAAGGAAGGCTCATGGCCCATTTGGCCATTTTAGGGGGTGTTTGGACATGCAGGAGGTGAGACTGTAGGTGCTTTAGAATAGTTGGGAAGGTTGGTGTGCCTCTGGTGGAGTCTGGGTGCACAGGGCAGTGGACTGAGGCACTTCAGATCCCATTGAAAGCAGGCAGGGTTGGGGATGCTCCCATCCCAGAGGTCATCACTCCTCTTGACTTCCTCAGTTAAGCAGCAGCACAGGATTATTTATTATTTGTATCACCATGACTCCCATAATCCCACCAGCACCCACAGGCAAACAGGTGAGGGGGATTTTAATCTGCCAGACCAATTCTGGACACCTGCATTTTGTGGGGCACTTTGGAGAAGCATCATCCCAATCCCACAGAGCTGCACTCCAGGATCAAAAAATGAACCTTCCTGTAGCTTGCTCTTAACTTCTTGGCTCAAAAAAAACATCTGAGACCTTGTTATGCACTCAGGTCAACAAAGAGCTGAGAATCCAGACATGCAAACCCCTTGTAGCATGAATATTAAAGGAAAGGATAATTAAATGAATAGTTTTTTGTGTATTTCTTTAGTGGAAGCTTTACTGTGTTACTGCTGTAAGTAGAAAACTACATCCATATTCTTAGAAAAGATAATCCATTCATAAAATAATCCAGTGTCCTATTTTCCTCTTTTTGTAGGAAGACACTGCTATGAAAAGTAAATACTGAAATAAAATAATGGGAAAAAAAGGAAAAAAGATTATAAAAATAAAATAAATAAAAATAATAAATGTGAAATAATAGACAAAAAATAATATAAATGTGGTAACATGCGGCTCAGATCTGAGGCAGGAAGATCAACTAATTGATTTTGATTTACTCTGAACAACACAATTATTTAAAGATCTAAATCAAAATTATCTAAATTTTTGCCAGTACAGTATGTGAATAAGGGGCTTCCTGTCATACACTCCAGGTTTTAGGTACTTGAAATCTCTAGATTACCTCGAAGTGGGGTTTTGAGGAGAACTGGGAGGGCTGAATGCCTGCACTGAGCACCCAATGTCCCTTAGCACCTCCCCAGGCCCCAGGAATTGCACATCTCCATCCTCAGGTACAGGAAGCTTTTTGTGTAAAGATCAGAAGATGACTTGGATTCAGCCAATACTGATTTGTTAAATAGGTCATGAATTCAGCTCTCAGGCTGAGCCCAGCCTCACTTTGCACTAAGCCTTTTTTCATGCCCAGAGAGCCCAGTGAAGACCTAATGATGCCTTCAACCCCCAATGTTTGGATGCTGCAATCCAAGCAGCAGACTTGGTGTCATCCTTTTGGGTTTTGGATCAGCATCTGAACCGAAAATCAAGTGTTGAAAGTAAATAGATAATACATAGATACACAAATAATTAATTAAATAAAAATTGTCAATTTTCCTCTGTCATCTGAACCTGAATCATTTTGGGTTGAGCAGAATGACCCAGGGAAACAAGCAGAATGTCCATCTGGCCTGGAAATTAGAACAGTGATTTCCAGGGTTGTGGCAGTAATAGTAATAATAATAATAATAATAATTTATGCTAAGTAGACAGCACCACAAGGTGATGCTCAGTATCGTGGGAATTAGGGAACTGACATGGAATCATAGAATCCTGGAGTGGTTTGGGTTGGAAGGGGCCTTAAAGACCATCCAGCTCCAACTTTGGGCAGGGACCCCTTCCACTACCCCAGGGTGCTCCAAGGCTGGTCCCACCTGGCCTTGGGCACTTCCAGGGATCCAGGGGCTGCCACACTTTCCCTGTGCCAGGGCCCCACCTGCCCCACTCTGTGAGCTCCTTCACCATCCCAGCACAGGCACCATCCCTTTCTCCACCCAAAGCCTTGAGTCAGTTCAGGCTGAACTCACAAAATCCCTCAGGCTGAACTCACAAAATCCCTCAGACTGACAGAGCTTCCCCCATTCATCCAGATCTCATCTGCAGCCAGGGCTGAGGGGCAGGACAGGCATGAGTTTGTCAGCTCCCTCCTTCATGAGACACCATCAAGAGAAGCCACCAACACTCCTGTGCTGGCACTTATTTACACTGCATTTGATCCATAGAGCTCATTAGGGAGTTTCTGCTTCTTCCTTCCTATTTTCCCAGTCATTTGTTGACCAGGAACTCTTTTTAAAGTTTAATTAGTTGCTTTCTGGTCTCTGAACAGTCACCTCGAGAGTTTTCTGATCAGCACATTTTCTACATTAAGTTAAAATATGGAATTTGAGAGCTGCATTCCAACGCAGCTGAAGTTTTTTAGGTGATCTTCAAGTGCAGAGTCTCATTTTAGGGCAGGATGTGAAGGAGCTGAGTGACAGCTGAGGAGATGTCACTGTTAGGAATGGTCACATTCAGTCATGCCAAGAGGGCAGTAAGAGCTCGTGGCCACTGGTGTTGCATAAGAGGCAAATCCTGCAGTTTAGACTTGGATAAGAATGGATAAGAATTCAGACAAGGGTGGCCCTTTCGCAGGGATTTGGGGTTAATTGACCCCTCCCTGGTGGGTAAACCACTGTGGGGTATCTCTGTGTGGGAAAAATGCTGCTTGTGGTACATCTGGGTTGGTGAGAACAGCAGAACTAAGCAGTTCCAGCTGGACCTCAGGGGGACTGCTTTGTCTCCTAACAAAGAATTAAATAGAAGTTGAGCTGCTCTAACTTCTGGCTTGTGCTGGTGTAACCCTGAGCATCAGGACCACCCCAGCCCACCACACCAGAAGCAAGATCTGTAAGCACAGCCCCAAACCCCTCTCTGTGCTGCAGGACCTACTGCCCAAGAGTGAACGTGGAGACATCTGTAGGTGACACTTTTCATGTAAAGAGATCCAAGACACCTTCTGGTGGAAGGTGTCCCTGCTCATGGCAGGGAGTTGGAACCAGGTGGTCATTAAGATCCCAACCCCAGCCATTCTGGGATTTTATGATTCAACAACGAGGACAGAGGTTAAGAGTGAAAAATACAATCTGGGGGGATGTCAGACAGGTCAGGCTGTGGGCAATGCCAGCCTGGGCTGAGGTTTACTCCTCCTCCCCCTTGCTGCACCCATGCCAGCTGCTCGTCCATCCTCAGCCAGCCGTGCCTGAGGAGGGCCAGCACTCAGAGACTGCAGCTCTTGGAGGAGACACCTCCCTCCCTCCCTGCTTCCCCAGGGCCTGACCCACTCCTGTGAGCAAGCCTACAAAAAAAAAAAAGGGCTTTTGGGCCATATCCAAAAAGCCACAATCTTGTTGACTCTGCGTGACCTCCATAGTCTATGAGCAGAAAGTCAAGTACTCACACGAATTTTTTAAGAGCAGGATCCTACCGTGTGTGTTCCTTAGGGCAGAGAGTCTTTTCCTGTTTAAAACAATGAACATTAAAGGTAGAAAAGAAATTTTTCAGTGAGGGACTACTGGCTCGCTGCAAAGTTGGAAGCACAATATGTGTTCAAAATTTGGTTTTCAATCGTAATTGACTTTCTATAGATTGTGAAAGATATTGCTCTCTGGTTATAGGACTATAATGCACAGCAAAAGGCTCTCCATATTCTTTTAAAATTGCATCCTGCTTAATTTTCTGGTCTTCCTCCAGATGAAAGTATTAAAATTATTATTAAAAAACTTACCAGCTCATTTTTCTTTAAGAAGGTGTTTGGTATCAATTTGCACAGCAGGAAGCTCAGTGCAGAAATTCACAATTGCCAAAGATTGCTACTAAAATAAATTGTGAAATACACATCTAGAGCACCAGCCTTGCACTCCCCCTCGGACTGTGCCACAAAGAGACTTCAACAAAAATGGTTAAATTAAAGAACTGGGATTTTTCTTTCTTTCCCAAACTAAAATAAGGCTGATGGAGGGTGGAACAGAGGAGGTTTAGTGAAGGGCTGTTTTTAAGGGTTTCTTGAGGGGCTGCCCAGGGAGGGTTGGAGTGCCCATCCCTGGAGGTGTCCCAGGAATTCCTGGAGGTGACACTGAGTGCTCGGGGCTGGAGACAAGGTGGGGATGGACACAGCTTGGACTTGGTGATCCTGGAGACGCTTTCCAACCAAAATGATTTTGTGATTCTCTGAAAACATGATAGGGAAACGGAATATTTTGGGTAGAAAGGCTCTCTGCCAATATACCCACTGTTAAACTTTGCAACTTCAGTTGCTGGTTAGGTTTAAAACTAAAAAAAGTCATCATTGTGAATGTTGCAAAATTATAACTTCAGTTTTGATTTTGATACATTTGACATGTTTAACTGGGGAGAAAAAATGGCTAAGTTGGAAGAATTTATCCTGTTTCAAGAACATCACCTGAGCTGTGTTTTAGGGAGGTCTAACTCCATCCAAATCCACAAAATGCCCTGGCAGGGCCAGGGGCTGCTGTGGGCTCTGGGTGCAGCTCTTGGAGCAGTGCTGGTTGTGGTTGTGTTACCTGTGAAATGTGTACAGACCCAGCTCTCCCAAACCGTAAAGCTGCAACAGCGAATCTGAAATAAATTAATATTGTTGAAATTAATGAACTGAGAAATTGAAGTTCACATCGCTACACGAACAAATTTATTAATATCTGTTGTACATAAATTAATGAGAAATATCATTACGGCAAAAATTAAACAACACTAAAATTATAGACTGTCTAAATTATGCTTCTACCAAAGAGTTAACCAGGAAAAAAGCTGTGGTTGTTGGCATTTCAGCCTTTATCTGTTAAAGAACCCCAGGATGTGACTGGTCAGGGGTGTTAATATCGTGTCTTTTTGTGATGGTTGAGCTGAAGAGTTGGGAGAAAGTTTAGAGTTGTTGGTTTTGGTCTGGAGAGTTATCAAGAGCTTTTATCAGGAAGCAGAATGGTGGAAAAGGAGGTTTTTCTGCCCAGGGCACGGCGTGTTGATTGGTGGGGATGTCCCCAAGGGATGGGGGCACAGCCAGAGGAGTTTTCAGGAGGCCGGAGAGAGGCTGAGCCTGGGGCACTCGGGGCGTTCTGCCCACAGAGCTCCTTTCTCAGGGAGAGGCTGCTTGGGGCGTGTTTTTGGGAGAAGTGTGCGTGGTCCTTGCTCTGGGGATGCTCTGCGTGCCGTCCCTGGTGGCTCCGAGCCCAGCGTGCCAATAACAGCTCCTTCTCTTCTCTTTTTTCTTTTAGCCATGTCCGGGCTTGTAGTCCCGCCAATGTAAAGTCACTTTTGTTTACCTACCGTAGCACCAAGCTGCAGAGGATGGGCTTAGGGGACAAGTTTAGTATATTAAGACATGCTGATGGAAGCAGTATCTTCACGCAGAATCAGCAACAAAATCGAAACGCTACAGGAAAAAAAAAAAAAAAACACCCACAAAAAAAAAACCCCACAAAAAAAAGAAAAAAAAAAGACTTTGTTTAAAGATTTTATTTAAACTATTAAGAATCTACATGCAAACAACCTACTTCTTCATGAACAATTCCATTTTATTGACTGAATTTTTCTCATATTTTCACATTTCTCAGTCCTGGAGAATAAGGAAAAAGCGACGCCTATTTTGTATAAAGTTTCTGATTACGTCTTGGCTATGTCTAGTACTTGCTATGTGTTGGGAGAAACTTTGTGGATGCACCATTTTGATTATCATGAAACACTGATGAAAAATGCCTCCGAACATTTTTCTGTACTCATAACTAGATTCACAATGGTTGTGTATCTCTATAATGTGAAATATTTTTTTGTGGTGGAAAAAAAAAAAAAAAGGGAGGGGGGGCCAAGGAGGTTATGAGCCATCAAACTGGAAAAAAAAAAGAATAAAAAAAAAAAAAGG
>JAOTQZ010000297.1:34452600-34466901 GCA_026546895.1 Pogonocichla stellata | reverse complement strand
ATATATGTATATATGTATATATGTATATATGTATCTATGTATATATGTATATGTGTATATATGTATATGTGTATATATGTATATATGTATATATATATGCATGTACACACACAAATACACGTATTTCGTTAACGCCAAGTGTGTATTTAAATTTTCTGGGTTATTTCTGTTCAAAGCCCCCCCCAGACCCCCAAACCTGGGGGGACCCGGCCCCGCCGCGCCCCCAGCGCGCCCTCTGTCGGGCAGCGCCGGAACTGCACCGCCTGTCCCTGTCCCTGTCCCTGTCCCTGTCCCTGTCCCTGTCCATCCCTGACTATCCTCATCCCTGTCCCTGTCCCTGTCCGTGTCCCTGTCCCTGTCCATCCCTGACTATCCCCATCCCTGTCCCTGTCCCTGTCCCTGTCCGTGTCCCTGTCCCTGTCCATCCCTACCTGTCCATCCCTGACTATCCCTGTTCCTGTCCCTGTCCCTGTCCCTGTCCATCCCTACCTGTCCATCCCTATCCCCATCCCTGTCCCTGTCCGTGTCCCTGTCCCTGTGCCCGTCCATCCCTCCCTGTCCCTGTCCTTAGCCCTGTCCCTGTCCTTTCCCTGCCATCCCTGCCCACCTCCACCTGTCCCTCTCCATCCCTGACTGACCCTCTCCAAGTTCCTTTTCCTGTCCACCCCTTCTTGTTCCTGTCCTATCCCTGCCCTGTCCATTCTTGTCCCATCCCCCTGTGCCTGTCCCTGCCCATCCCCTGCTTGTCCATCCCCGCCTGTCCCTGCCCAGCCCAAATCTGTGCCCCAGAACAGGATTTCACTCCCAAAATTGGCTGTTTCCCTGGGAAGGGCATTACCTGCCCAAACCAAGCACTCCCCATCCCCATCCCCACAAAAACAAAGTCACATTCCTGAAAAAGGCAGGGAAAAAAAACCCTATGGAGGGATGCAAATGTGGGAAAGGTTAAAGTTGACGCTTGCTGCTGCCTGCTTTTGGTGGCAGCATGTATTAGAGATATAAAAAAATAATAAAATACACCCAAACTGTACATATTATAAGGCCGTATTTTTATCTCGGGGTTCTGGTGACACGTACAAACCACTTGAGCTTTGCTTCTGTGCTTTATATCGCCACGAGAAACCCTTGATAAAAATACAGCTTTATATGGTACAGTGGGGTATAGTTTATTTTCCCCATATATCACACCCTGTGTTTTATTTATAAACAGACCCAAAGACACTTGTACATGCAAAGCAGTTTTTTTATTGAAGTAATTCCGAGGTATCAATAATCCTGCATTAACTAACGCACTGCCACACAATAATTTTTGGGGGGTAGCAATGGCCTTTCTAAAGAGACATCCATGAAAATATGATAAAACGCATAAAAAAATCAGTATTTCCATGTTACAATTTACGATTCCCATACTGGAAATTTCAGCTTCTGGTGGCTGGTACTCGCAGAGAACTCTGCTAAAACCACCTCAAAATTTAGTTTTAATGTCTCTTGAATCCTTCCAACGGAGAGGCTACAGGAAATAAAGCTTTGGATAACAGAGCAATGCAGAAATCTGAAGGAAAACTCAAATGATAAAGGAATGTGCACTGATAAGGAAGCAACTATGATGAGCTTTTCAGTATTTTGCCTAATTTGGACAACGAAACTGCTTATCAAAAATATACAATTTGTCAGCAACATCTCTTCCCCTGCTCTACCAAAAAAAAAAAAGAAAAAAAAAATATATTCCATCTCCCCATCCAAAAAGAAAAGGCAGGAGTTTTTTGCACAGACTTCCCTGTGCTCCCTTCACTCCTGTTCAGGTAAAACACAATTTTCTGCCCCAGAGAGGGGAGGGGGAGCTGGGCAGGGGCGGGCAGAGCCTGGTGTGCCAGGCTGGGCCAGACACCTCCTCAGGGGGAAGCTTCCACCTCACATTTGCCACGTCCCTCCCACTCCCTTATCCTTGCTTTAATGGACATTAAAAATAGAACAAAACAGGGCTGGAGATGGGAACAAAATCCATGCACAACAGGCCTGGATCGCTGTAGTCATTCTGCTGTAAAATGTAAAAACAAGAAAGGGCAGCCGAGCTGCCTCCCCCAGGACACATCCTGCTTCTTTAATATAGTGGTGCCACCACACATTTCACTTTGGATGCTGCATTATATTTCTGTGTCACTCAAATATTTACCATTTTCTTCCTGAATTCTGCTGGGTGCTCTCAGAGCCTTGCTGCCAGCCAAGGAGCCGTGGTTGTGTGGCTGGTTAGGGACGTGCCAGCTTCTCCTTCTGCAGCTTCTCCTGCAGCTTCTCCTTCTGCAGCTTCTCCTTCTGCAGCTTCTCCTTCTGCAGCTTCTCGTGGGCCAGCAGCCACTCCTTCATCAGCTGTCCCCCCCCGTAGTTGCCACTGTCCCCACTGCTACGGATCACCCTGTGGCATGGGATGATGATGGGGATCTGCAAAACACCCCAAAACCCAGGAGAATAAAGGGTGAGCCAGCAGCAACGGGATGTGGCCCTGGAGGGGATCTCTGGATGGGCTTGGTGTTTTCCAGCCTGAATGATGCTGTGATTCCATGGGTCTGTAAATCCAGCACCCTAAAATCCAGCACTGGGATTGCAGGGACACGGAGCAGCCCCACCAGGGCCACGCTCCTGGCAGAGCCACAAACAGAAGGAAAACTGAGAAGTGGGAGCAATGGTCTCCACTGCCCCTGGAGACCACCCCAGCTCTTAGCAAAAAACAGGCACAGACAGGAATCTTAATACATAAAAATGATGTAAAGTCCTGAAAAGGATAAACCTGAGATATTAAATCCCATATATAAAATCTTCCCTGCAGCACCAGGTTCTGCTGCCCTGCACCAGCTGAGCCCTCAGTGCCCAGGGTGGGGAATGAAGCCTCACAGACCCAAAATGCACATGCAGAACTATTTAAATTGGACACTGGGATGGAATTGTTCCCTGGCAGGGTGGGCAGCACCTGGCACAGATTCCCAGATTTGCTGTGGCTGCCCCTGGATCCCTGGCAGCGGCCAAGGCCAGGCTGGAGCACCTGGGACAGGGGAAGGTGTCCCTGCCATGGCAGGGGTGGGATGGGATGAATTCTAAGGTTCCTTCCCACTCAACCCATTCTGGGATGCCACGATCATCCCAGGACTAGAAGATTTCTGGGAAAAAAACAGATTATTGAGCAGAGATCCCAGTGCCTCAGCTCCCCAGCAGATCCTCTTCCTGCTGCAGCACCTCCACCTGCACCCTGGAGAAACCCTCTGGAGAACCAAGGCACAACTTACTATTTAGCAGCAAGCCAATCCAAAATGGGCTGTGAAGTTTTAAAACCCCCAACAGGAGAAGTTTGATTCCAACCTAACCAATTTTAAGAACTCTTTTTTCCTCCTCTCTGCCTTCTACTCCCTATAATTTATCATCACACAACACAGATTCTGCAAAATCAATGCCAGAAGTTACATAATGGACTGATAATGCAGAGGAGAACATAAACGTGGGGTTTTTTTTTTATTTTTTTAGACTTTTTATTACAGGTGATTATCATAGCTGAAGTACACACCATAAAAGCTGCAATACATCATCTCTAATCACGGGTGTGTTTTGGTAACTGCATAGTAATGGCACTGCAGCCGTGGAGCTGGGACAACAATCACTCACCCAAAAGGGCAGTTCTCACAAATCTGGGTATTTCAAGTCAAAAATTGCAATTTATTTCTGTGTAGACACGCAGACAAATTACACACTTTGCCCTCACTTATTTTAATCCCATTTAATCACACAGTTCAAGCACTGTGGTACTTTTGAGCCTGGGATACACAAACCCCAAAGTAACTGAGCAGCTACTGGCCAGACCATAAACTGAGAGGGTTTTTTCTGGGGGTGTTCTTTTAGTTTACTTAACTAATTTCAGTGCCTGAAATTTAAAATCTTAATCTCAGCCCACATTGAATGGGAATACATGCAAGTGCTTCTTGTTGATTAAGGTTTAAATAAAGAAATGCTCCCAATATCTGCTTTATTTGGAGGAGGCAATGCCTCAAGTGATTCCTGCATCTGTGACAACTCCAGTGAGTACCAATAAAAGCTTTGCTCCGTGCCAGGCCATCCCATAGTTGGTTTATGGCTTCTTCAAAGAAATTTGGGCTTTTTTTTACAAGTGTTTTTCTGGTTTGGGGTTTCTCTGCCTTTACAGTCCCTGCAGTTACTGCAGGAGGCTTGGCTTGAGTGACAAAGCCATAATAATACACTCTAAAACATCTCTGAGGTTCATTTGCAATTCTTTAAAAATACACACAGTAAAGCAGCAGATTTTGGTGGCGAGGCTATAAATCTTGGTGGAGAAAAAAAAAAAAGCAAACAAGAATAGCCTTTATTTTCAGGTTTTGGATGATCCCTGGGTGGGTGCAGGACCTGCTCACAGCACAGGGAAATGGGGCTGAGCTGCCACCACCAAGCAAAAAGAGGAGGTATAAAATTAATGCCACTTTTCCCATGCCCAAAACAAAGAATTCCATGCTGAGATTGTCCCAACACAAGCACCCATCTGTCACCTCCACAGCTCTGGATGCAGAAGTGGTACAAAGACCATACCAGTGCAGTAATTTAAAAATATTGAATATTGCTTCAGTTTGGCTTAATTGTGGTGACAACGTTCAGCCTACTAAAATAATTAAACCTGCTAAAATTTATTAGGGCCCTAAGGACATTTTAGAGGGAGAACTACCCTAGTCTGGAGCTTTAATGCCTCAGCTACATTTAATGCAATTTTTATCAATAACCAAGCAGCTCATAATATTATAGTGCTGCTGAAATCTTCATGCTGTGAAATCTAATTCCTCTCCTCCACGAATCCATCACACACACAGCCCCTACCTCAAACACTGCAAAAACTTCCAAACCCAGAGATTTGTCTCCAACAAAAAAATCACATGAAGGAGCCCTCGGATCGATGCTGGAGTCCCTCTGATTCGGGCACCAGCTGAATATTTTCTCCAAGTTCTCTTTTGTTCTTCTGGGGAGAGGCCCACAAGGGAAAGAGCTTGTTTTCACTTGCAGCCTCATCAATACCTAAATCCTGGTGAACAAGTGACACTGAGAAGCTGTAATCAATAGCTCCCTGTGCGTTTTTTCTTCTGGTCAAATGGTTCAGCACTACTGACAGCCCTGACACTGGGAACATGATGCTAAATCTTTATCAACAGCCATCTGGGTGAGTGGCAGAACAAGGCTGGGCTGGTCATTAAAGCTCCTGGTGATCTGTGAATAAACCAACTCCTCCAGAATGGGTTTGTTTAGGAAAAAAAAAAGGTGGGGGGAAAACTCCCTGCCCACAGGATTGATCACTCTGAACTGCTTTTAGGAAATTCCAGCGCTCTGGTTGTTCCCAGTGTTCAGGCTGAGGTGAGGGAACTGTCCCATGGTGTGGATGAAGGGCTGGAGAGCTCCTGGATCCATCCTGGAAACAGCTCAGGGATCACACTGAGACACACTCAGCAAAAATCAGTCCTGTGGTTTGCTCATGTCACAGAATCCCAGACTGGCTTGGGCTGGAAGGGATCCTAAAGACCATCCAGTTCCACTCCCAGCAGGAACAAACCCTGTGATGTGACCCAGCGTGGATCTCAGGTTATCACTGGCCACCAAAGGAAGAAAAGGTATTGGGAATGAAAATAGCAGGGAAAGGTTCATCCCCAGAGGTGCTGGCACTGCCCAGGCTCCCAGGGAATGGGCACAGCCCCAGAGCTCAGGAGAGTTTGGACACCAGGGATGCCCAGGGTGGGGTTGTTGGGGTCTGTGCAGGGCCAGGAGCTGGACTGATGATCCTGTGACACTCCCTGATTCAATGGATGAACACACAGGTACTTTCCTGTGCACACAGTGTTTCAGATCCACCCACCACAATTTTCTCACAAATGCATGACTGCTGCCCCAGTGCTCAAAACATTTTGGTTGAACATCCATGACTTAGCTCAACATTATATCCACGGTTCAGGATGGGTTGGTGTAATATCCTCAATTTAGGATAGACTGCTACCAGGATCAGGCTGGGGTGAGCCCAAGGAGCACAGACCCAGCACAGGCAGCTCTGAGTGCTGTGAGCAGACCACTGAAGACATCTTATTTAAGGCTCAGAACACTCATTTAGGATGGCCTTGGACTAATCAGCCCAACATTCTCCATTTCCCATGAGCTTCTGTGATTTCTTTTTGATCCTCCTCTACCAGTCTAATGAGATTTTTAATTGAACTTTATGGGTTCCCTTTGAGGACCACAGACCTTGCAATCAGTGTGAACCACAGCAAACTCTGGGAAGTCTCTCCTGCAAAAGGTGAGCCATCCCCACCCTGTCCTGGGCATAAACTGAGGCAGCTGCTGCTGGCACCTCTTCCAGCTTCTTGTAAAACTGAAGGTCAGCCCAGGAATTATGTGAATGAGCATCTCAGCTGCAGCCTGTGCAATGCACACTACCCAAATTAAAGACTAAACCTTGATTCACCAAGCTGGTGGAGAAAGGTGAGTGTGTGATTTTATCCAAGTGTTTGAGGGACAATGTGATGCCCAGCTCAGGGTTATTTCAAAGGGCCCTTTTTCCTTCCTACCACCCTCACTAAATGATGTTTATCACAAATCCATCCACCCCAGCCTGCTCCAAGCCCCATCCACCCCAGCCTTGAGCACTTCCAGGGATTGGTTTGGAGTTTGGGCTGAGGGTTTAGACCCTGGGTGGTTGCTGAGCAATCCCTGACCTCGCAATATTTCCTTTAATCAGATTTCTATGAGGCTGCAAGGTGGAGCTGCAAATTGGGTCAGAAAATCTGTTTTCGCAAGAGTTGACGGCTTTTATATATAGAAATAACAAAGGTGAGGGGGGTTTCTGCAGTGCCACATTTTGTCTTTATCTTTCACCTCATGCATAAAATCCGTGTGTATCAGGCACAGGCAGCCTGCCCATGATGGCTCACAGCTGAAGGACCACAGAGACATTTCTGTGGAAATGTGAGGAGCAGGGAACAGTTGCTCACACTGAAGTGCAAAAGGACCATGTGTGTGTGTGTGTGTGTGTGTGTGTGTGTGTGTGTGTGTGTGTGTGTGTGTTTGCATGTGGAATATGGATGGAATTTCAGATTACCTCCAGGAGATGAGCAGTGGCAAAATTGTGGTTTGAGATGGGCAGGACTCTCATTACAGCACTGATTTTTTTTTTTTTTAATCATCAGCTTTTTATGATGAAATATTGAGGTGGTATTATATTAATACAGCTCCTTTTCCCTACAGCTATACATTATTATCTATAACTATAGCTTAAAATTTTTCTGCTGGGGACAGAAACCACTGCAGACACGATATGGGCTGGGAAATGGCAGTAATAACTAGGACCCCACTTAAAAAAAATTGCAGGAGCTTTGCTGTATATTTTCAGAACTATTTTCATCCTTCCTCACAGGGGAAAAAGCAGGAATTTTCACACCACAACCCGCTGTTACCACTACTTTGGATGCTGCTGCTCCACTGCAGCCTGAGGGCAAAGCTGGGTACATTTCTAGGCAATAGCAATTACATCTCCTTTTGCACAACACTGGATTGTTATTCTTTGAGAACTGTTTCCTGTAGGTTTGCATTGGATTGCCTTATCTTAATGTACACCAGATTATATTGGAAAGCATTCCATCACATTAAAATAGTTTGTATTGTCAAGTACAATGTGGGGTATTGACAAAACACTGCTGATGCTGCTTATAGGAAGTGCTTCACAGGGAAAGCTGAGGGATGCTGGAAATACCAGGGTGGGCTCAGAGCTGAGCCCCACATGGAGCTGTGGGTCTCCCTGGCTGGGTGCTACCCATGGGGAATTGTGGAATGAGGTGGGCTTCAGGGTCCCTTCCAACCCAAACTGCTCTGGGGTTCTGTGATTCTGTGGGTTTAGGGATTGAACTGCTCCTCAGACAGGGCAGGTGCATCCATCCTGAGCCCCCAAACCCCCTGAGCCAGGATGGGGCTGATCCCAACCCAGACACCCCAGGATACAGCACCCACTGAACAACACACCAGCTCCAGACACCAACCCAGGTGATCCAGCTGAAAAAATGCACCTGAGAAGCTAAACCCGGACAAAAGGGGAAAACACAGATCACTTAAGTGTAAGAAAATATTATCCCCAAATCCATGGGGCTGACCTAGAGTGCTGCTCCTTCCATCTGGTTCAAATTCAAACTCAGCTCCAGAATCCCAGACTGGTCTGGGTTGGAACCAGTCCCATTCCACCTGCTGCCATGGGCAGGGACACTTTCCACTACCCCACGGTGCTCCTGGCCTTGTCTGCAGAATTGTATTTGTGCCAGAGTGGCCAGGCTGCTTTTAACACAACCAAAACCACTCATAACCTGCCAACTGAGGTCCACATGGAAGACAAAAGACTTCCCTGACCAAAAAACACACAAGGAAGTTTGAGAACAACAAGAAGGTGGTGAGGAACAGAAGTGTTGCTCTTCCCAACCCAGCCCCACAAATGGTAGGGCATAAATCACACTAAACTGGGCTGTGCATTATTGCTGATTAGAGACACTTACTGACCTTATTCCTCGTGGCAGACCAGTTTCCAGAGCAGATAAATTTAACCCAATGCCATTTAGCCTGCAGAGCTCTCTAAATCCAGCATCTCCCAGCAGCTCTGGGCTGGAAGGTGCCCTGGACTCACCGGGTTGCTCCTCATGGCTCCTCCCACGGCTCTGGCTGCACGGCTGTTGCCAGCAAGATCTGCCAGCTGCTTGTAGGAAACAGCCTCCCCAAACTTCACATCGTTCAGCAGCGTCCACAGCACCTGCCTGGTGAAGGAATCTGCAAGGGAGAGGGGGAGAGAACGGCTTGACTGGAGAAATTAGGATGGAACAGCCAAAAAAACCCAATGCAAGGTCAGCCCCAGTGGCAGTTTTCTAATTTAAACTGGAACAGCCCCATGCACTGTCCTGTTATTGTGCCCTGTATGACTACATTTAAATACATGATTATTAGAGAGAGCACTTGGAGTAACTGATCACTATAAAAAAAGGATTTAAGGCTTTGATTTTCCTATATTTTTAATTTGCTTCGAGTACAATTATCCTGTTAGCTCGCACAATGTGGCTTTTCCCATTAAATTGGCAGAGCAGAAATTAGCATAGAGCCAAATTAAAAGGGAAGGAATAAGTGGCTGTACCTCTCTGACAAAGGCCTGGCATCTCCAGCTAATTCCCAACTTCAGCTGGGACGTGGCAGAGACGCCCTAGAGCCAGCACACTCTGAATTATTTCATAGTGGGACCCCCAAGCTACTGCTCAGCACTGCACACACTGCCACATGTAGGGACTGGCTGTGACCTTGAATGTCCTGCACATCCTTAATGATACAGGGGGAAAAAAAAATATAATGTATCAGCCATTATTTTAATTTTAATCCGGCAGCAAATTGCTTTAAGTGTTCCAACTGCTGAAATAATGAATAAGCAAGTGCATTAGGAGAGGCTTCCTCCAGCATCTCAGGGTGTTACCCAGCCCAGGACTGTTTTAAGGAGGGAAAAGGAATTCTGTTTGGATTTGAGTTGGGTTGAACACCTCTTGCTCTTCCAAGGCACTTGGAAAGGCTCTGAGGAGCTAACTTGTGGATAACTTACTGAGAGGAGTGAGCTGGTGACTAAAAAAGGGGAATAAAAAAAGGAAAAGAGACCCCTTCCCCCAGCTGAGAGCCTCAAACTCCCACTCTGGCAAAGAAACAAACTGATTAAAACCATTCTCTTTCTTTAGTTGTCAAAAAAGACATTGATTACCTTCTGTAGGAAAGTAAAGAAATGTGATTTTGTTCTTAAAGGAAACCCATACAGCGCTATGTGTGTGTGTTAAATAATAAAAATCACTTCTTAACTGAAGGGAATGATAATCACTTCATTGAAAAAATCTGTTTAGTCTTTATTATAACATTAAGCAAATTAAACATCAGCATAATCCAGGTGATACGAGAAAAGGGTCATCAAAGAAATTAACTTTGTTGTTCATTAATTTACATGGATTAGTAGAGGGCAAAGAGATAGCAAATCTGCTCTAGTTTTTTATGATATAATTTCAAACTGTACACCATTTGTGGCAGTAGGGTGACTTTGGGGTTAATCAGACTGATTTGTCCTTTTAATTGCTTTCTATTCAAAGAAAATTCATTAGATAATGTTCTCTTCAAAATTCATGAATCAATTTAACTGAAGAAACCACATTAACAGCTTTGGGTTCATTAGCACAAGCAGTTGTGTTACTGGCTGATTGCTACCAGGGTTTCCTTAGGCAAACAGATTTTGTTTACTGTGATTCCTTCAGAAAGGTTTATTTCAAACCAAACTGGTCCTTATTATTATTTTTTTAATCTGGCAGGATTAGCTTTAATCCCCCCTGCTCAAGGGTCTTGGGGAGTCACTGCCCAATGGCATCTTTTAAATGGCCCAGAAAATCCCTTTTTTACCCTCAGTTTTGGCAGGTTGGGACGGGATGGAGCTGAAACTTTTGGGAACCTGTTGGAATCAGGGAGAGAAATGGAGCAGAGTGCACCTGGACATGGAGCAGCTGAGGGAGGATGGGGCAGCTCCAGAGAAACCACAGCCCCAGAGAGCCAAGTGATGCCCAAATTCCCTGGCACAGGGACACAGATCATCCTCCTCCCACACTCAGGGCCACAGATTATCCACTTCCAGAGCCACTGCACATTTTTCACAGGAGAAATCCATGCCTCTGCTCCCACACGAAACACTTGTGAAGTGAAGAGTTCAAAAAAATGAAATATTTAGCCATCATGCACATCACTTTGGAAATGTATCTGAAAACTCAATTTCATCCAGTGGGGAGCAGAGGCATTAATTAGTTTAAGCAGCTCCAAGAGGCAGTGCCAAATCCTGTTATTAAAGTGTCTGCAAGTGTGAGTGCCTGTGAGCACAACCTGCCCACATCAGGAGCTGAACCTGCCCCTGTTCTCACTGCCAGTGTTTTATGCTGTTAAATACCATCATCAAACAAACACACAGGAATTCTCTGGTTCCACTCAGTGCCCTGGGGAGGCTGATGCCAGCAGAGCCATCAAAGGCAGCACCATGAACTTCTGTCCTTCCTGTGCCCCCACCTGCAGGTGGGGCCAGCAAAAATCCCCCTCGAGGTGACCAGGTGAGCCCAGGGGCACCTTCAGCATCCCAAACCCCAATGTCCAACCTGGCCCTGGGCACTGCCAGGGATCCACAGCTGCTCTGGCAATTCCATCCCATCCCCTCCCCACCCTCCCAGGGAAGAATATTTACAGATAAATTCCCCTGAACCTGTTAATGCCTAAATGCACAGAGGTCCCCCCTACCAGCCCACTGGGCCTTAATTCTCCACACAAACATGTTAAATCCACGGGGATAATGGAGAGAAAATCAATTTTACTTGAACACCAGCTGTATTGTAACTTTTAACAGTGTAACTGAAGGTGGGAATTAGTCCAAAGAAGTAAAATCATACACTTCTAACTAATAACCATGGAGTTATGGAATGGTCTGGGCTGGAAGGGACCTTAAAAATCATTTCACCTCTTGCCATGGGCAGGGACAACTTCTGCTAAATAGTATCTATTATATTTTATTTATATATATATGTTTGTATCTAATCTCTACCAAGGATTTTTGGTGTTGGTGAGGGGCTCAGTCCCTCAGGATTCAGGATGGATGAGGGAAGAGCAGAGGGACCAGTGCCAGTCCCTTCCTGTCCCTTCTATGTCTCACCTTGGGGCCAGAAAGATTCAAAAAACCTCATTTTCCACCCTTGTTAATCTCTTTGATTAAGAGGAATTAAAAGCAGACTGATTTTTCCTTCCCCTCAACACTGATTGCTGGGAATGTTAGTTTTTGTTTGCTGTGTTGGTTTATTTTTGTGTTTTTTTTTAATTCTGCTTTTCTTTTTGTTTGTTTGTTTTCCCCCCAGAGTTTTGCAAATGCAAAGACAGTTACAAACACTTGCTCCTCCTCAGCTGCTTTTTCACAGCCTGCCTGGGGTGCTACACACACAACTTTTCTTGTTTTTTTTTTTTTTCACTCATTGGTTCTCACTGTTATTACTATTAGTAAAAAAAACCCCAAACATTCGAGCAGCACGGTTCAAAAATCCCCAAATCTGCCTAGAGAACAGCAGCTCCCACTGCAGCAGCAGCAGCTCCCACCTGAGCCAGAAAACTCAAACTGGCCCTTGGATCTGGGAAGAACAAATTCACACTCCAATTGCAGAGTTTTCCTGACAACAGGCAATGGTGAAAACCATTAATCCAAGCACGAGAGCAGATTTTCAGCAATTCTGAGACTTTTTTGTTATTAAAGCCATGTTAAACCTGTCACCCTACCCCAGACTGACCTAGCAAGTGATGTGTGAAGAGATAATTGTTTAATGCAAATGTTTTGCTCTTTTCATGAGGCTGCCCCATCCCTGGAAGTGTGCAGGGCAAGGCAGGACAGGGCTTGGAGCAGCCTGGGACAGTGGAAGGTGTCAGCCCATGGCAGGGGTCCCCTTAAGGTCCCTTCCAGCCCAAACCAGGCTGTGGTTCCATGAAATATCAGGCACTTTTATTAAGGTATTATGCATTGCCTGTGCATGTATGTTTGCAAAATGTGATGTAATAAAACAGAAACAGGACTATGATGTATAAACTTGCTGTCTGCCTACCTCACTTCAGTGAAAAATGGACCAAAATGCTTCCTTTTAACACCTGGCACATTCAGGCTGGCTCACACTGAGTGAGAGCTACATTAAAACCCAATTAATGGGAGCTGCTCCTGATCTGTGCTTTAACACAGTTTTGCACATGGTTCCCTTCAGATTTCTGAGGGGGCCAAATTCTATCCTTAGCAGCAAGGAACTCTCCCTGGACCTCATCCAGCAGTATTTCTGCAGTTAAACTCCCTGGAAGTCAGGGGGTGTTTCACTCCAGCAGGAACTGATACTCTGACCCATTTTTTTACACTTTTACCTCAAGAGCAGTTTGCTACAACCTGCAGGAGCAGGTGGAATTTCAGAGCTGATGGAAATGAGGAGCTCCCCTGGATTCCCACTTCCAAACCCAAATCCAAACCCAAAGTTCCAAACCCAAACCCAACCAAGGCTTTATTCAGACCACGACTCCTCCGACACCAGCAGCTCCATCTCAGCTGAATTTTCACACCAGATTTGGAAAGCCAGGACATCCCTAGGCAGGCTGGGGCTGGATTTGGGACTCTGTGGAGGGGGGAGTTGCAAAGCACGTGCCAAGTCCCTGCTGGATGCCCCAGCACTCCCTGGCAGGTGCTTTGTGAGGCTCTGAGGCTCCATCAAGGAGCCACCTGATCATCCTGAGCTGCAACTGCTCCAGGAGAGGAGGAACAAAAGCTCTGGATGAAGAGACAGAGGAAATCTCAGTCTCTGCTCAGCCAACAAACTGTGGCAGCCAAGGTTTGTGCTGCAGAGGGGATGGGGAGAAGCACAAAATCAGCTCCAGGGAAAGCCCTGAGCCCCTTCCAGAGCCTAAAGGGGCATCAAGAGAGCTGGAGAGGGACTGGGGACAAGGGATGCAGGGACAGGACACGGGGAAATGGCCTCAAGTTGCACCAGGGAAGGTTTGGGTTGGAGATTTGGGAAAATTCCCCCACCCAAAGGGGTGCCCAGGGCAGGGCTGGAGTCCCCATCCCTGGGGGGATGTAAAAGCCCTGTGGATGTGGCACCTGGGGACATGGGGCAGGGGTGGCCTTGGCACTGCTGGGATGGTTGGACTCGATGATCCTGGAGAACTTTTCCAACCTAAACAGTTCTGAGATTCTATTTCTCCATCTGCTTCTTTCCCTCAGCAAAGCTGCCTGATCCAGCACTGCTGCTGGACACACAGCACCTCCAAATTCTTCAGGTGCACCATCATCCCAGGGAGCATCCAAAGTACAAAAACCCCTCCAGCTTCCATTTTCCACCTTCCAGCCACTGAGCAGCCTGAATCAAACAGGTTCCAGGAGGAGTTAAGGCCAGATCTGCTCACTTGAGGCACACAGAAAGCTTAGTCAGGCTCAGCTTTACCTCCCTCCCAGGAATATAAACACTCTGACAACCCCAGTGTCATTCTCAGGGCACAGGGACAGAACCTCATCCCTCATCTTGCCTTGACACCCTCAGAAATGAGCATTTTGGGGGAGGTGTGCTCTGCCCAGGTAAGGCTCAGGTGGGCAGAGCAGGAGAAAATCTCACCTCCAGCAGCAGCATTTACATTTAAAATTATTTTAATATTTAATTTATATAAAAAGAGGACCAAAAAAAA
>JAOTQZ010000297.1:34424885-34433627 GCA_026546895.1 Pogonocichla stellata | reverse complement strand
GGCAGTGCCCAAGGCCAGGCTGGACACTGGGGTTGGAGCACTGGGACAGTGGGAGGTGTCCCTGCCATGGCAGGGGGGCACTGGGGGGGATTTAAGGTTCCATTCCAAGGCAAACCATCACACACACACTCCTCACTTCTCCAGGTGCTCCCTGGCAGGAGTGTTTGGATAGAATTTATTTTTCGTTTTCTTTTCAATTGCTGCCTTTAATCACAGTGCCCTGCCACTGCTGAACATCTCCAGATGTTTCTGGTGGGGCCACTCTCCCAGCAATCCAACACCAGAGGCTTTCCCAGCACCTGCCACCTCCACCTTGGCCAGGAAAGGGAATGCCTTGCAAGGCAGAAATGAATTTGCTCTCCAGGAATTCACTGACTTCTCTTTTCCTCCATGTGCCAGAGCTTCAAACTGGCAGCAAGCAGAAAAAACAGAAAAACCTTCATGTTAATTTTGCTTGGCTAGAGATGGCAACAGCTATTCCTGGGCATTTGACAGCTTTAATAAAGAAAAAAAAAAGGAACATAACTCATGCATGGGTGTCTCCTGCTGCTCCTCCTCCCCTCCCTGCCCTTCCCTCTTCCCTCTTCCCCTTTCCCTTTCCAAACTTGCACAGCAGAACTCCCTCAGCATTAAATATCCGACTGAAAACACCAGCTGCCTTTTAAAGGATTTTCTCAGGCTTCAAAGCCTTAAGGACCTTTCAAAAAGCAGAGTCAAAGTGGTCTCAAAACATTGGTAAGAAGAGCAGAGGAGTTACATCATGGGAAATTCCCTCCTGGAAGGAAATCCCTCTGCTCAGTGTCACATTGCTTGGAAGGTTTCTGAACCGACTCCAGGCACGGATCTCTGAGCACCTCTGAGTGGAGATGGACAGGAGCAAGTTGAAATTTAGAGAAAAACACACACTGCAGAGTTATATGAACTACCTGAGCCCAGCTTTAGGAATGAAAACCAAAAAAAGGGCCTTTGTTAATGTCCTGCCCTGGGTGACCCCACAGAAAGGATCAGAGGCACCAGAGCACACAGGGTGGTGGCCAAGGTGGCCACTCACTTTTCACCTGTGGAAAGTTTAGGTCAACTTGTGATCAACAAGATGCAATTTTACTTTCATGCAGGAAAATAATATAGGTGTGTTCATTGAAAAATAAAAAAACCCTAACCCTAAACTGACTGCTTTGCTTTCACCCTGCAGAATTTTTTTTTTTTTCCTTAAAAACCACCAATTTATTTTTTTTTTTTTTTTTTTTTTTTTTTGCAGTGGGGCTGGAATAAGGAGAAACATTTATTTAAACCACATTAATATTATTTAAATCACTTTCATCAGAGTCTGTCACTGCATTTGTTTTCATACCTGAATTATGCTGGGTGCTAGGTGGAGGTTTTGCATTTTTACCTCATCAACAAACAATTGTTGCTGTCAGGTTTTAGTGTGCATTTTATATTTTATTTTATTTTATTTTATTTTATTTTATTTTATTTTATTTCTTTTTATTTTATTTCTTTTTATTTTATTTCTTTTTATATATTTTATTTTATTTCTTTTTATTTTGTTTCTTTTTATTTCTTTTTATTTTATTTTTTGACCCAGATTTTTTTTGTTTGCAGTAACGTGGTGGCCTGTAATATGTCAGCAGTGTCACATACCTGTCACACACCTGCCTCACCTTTTGGGGATATTTGGGATAAATGGATATTCAGCTCCATACGACCAGCATGGCTTTACAGGGGGATGCTTCATTAAAACTACAAACTCCTCAATCAGAAATAAAAGCTTGCTTTAAGTGATCTAAAGACAACTAGAAGGAAATATGTATTTTTTTCCAGTTGGACGTGTCTCACAAAGAGCCTTTTCTCAGGCCAGGCACCCATTGCTGCTTTCCCAGTGGCAGGAGAGCCCAAGATCAATCCTGATGTGGGAATCCACCACAGGATTGGGGTTTTCACACACCACAGCTATTCTACACCATTCCTCCTGCAATCCTGGATATTCCTGCAATCCTGGATATTCCTGCAATCCCATATATTCCTGCAGTCCCATATATTCCTGCAATCCTGGATATTCCTGCAGTCCCATATATTCCTGCAGTCCCATATATTCCTGCAATCCTGGATATTCCTGCAGTCCCATATATTCCTGCAGTCCTATACATTCCTGCAATCCTGGATATTCCTGCAGTCCCATATATTCCTGCAATCCCATACATTCCTGCAATCCCATATATTCCTGCAGTCCTATACATTCCTGCAATCCTGGATATTCCTGCAGTCCTATACATTCCTGCAGTCCCATATATTCCTGCAGTCCCATATATTCCTGCAGTCCTATACATTGCTGCAATCCCATATATTCCTGCAATCCTGGATATTCCTGCAGTTCTATACATTGCTGCAATCCTGGATATTCCTGCAATCCCATATATTCCTGCAGTCCTATACATTCCTGCAATCCCATATATTCCTGCAATCCCATATATTCCTGCAGTCCCATATATTCCTGCAATCCCATATATTCCTGCAATCCTGGATATTCCTGCAGTCCCATATATTCCTGCAATCTCATACATTCCTGCAATCCCATATATTCATGCAATCCTATATATTCCTTTCCAGAGCCTGCAATCCAAGCTGGCTCCTGCATCCACACTGAGAGCAGTCTTCTTCCCAAGGCTCCATCCCAGCCCTGCCTCTCCTGTGCCTCCTCACGTCTGCAGGGGATGAAAGGAAGGAAAAGCTGCTTGGAGCAGAGGGGAGGAAAGCAGCAGCACCTGTTTCAGTTTTACAGGCTCCTTCCAAAGCCCCTGCCAAGAATTTGGAGTTTCTAAGGCGCTTCCAAAATAAACATGTAAGCAGGGGATTGGCTTTGGGATCATCCCAAACAGCTCAGCCACGATGAAACCCAGAGAAATGCTGGCAGCAGCCATGCCCTGAAGTGGCAGGATGTTCATTCTTCATTTCTCAGCTGCTTTGTGCCTCAGTCCTTCAGGAACTGAAGGGAAACAAGGAGGACCTTGGGCTGTGCTGAAAGGAAGGAGTGGAACACAGTGACTCTGCTGGCACATTCCCTGGGGAAAGGCAGGAGCTGGCAGCTCCCTTAGGATAAATAAATACCATGAGAATGTCACAGCAGCTCCCAGAACACAGTTACAAAATAGATAGCTATTTATCAAATATTTGTGTGTTTTAAATATAATTGATTGGTTGAATGGAACATCCAAACCCCACATCCACTGCCTGGAGCCACACACATCTCAGTTTTTTATCCCTGGAAAACCATCTCACCTTCCAGTGGTTTGTCTAAGGAGAGGTTTAGAAACTGAGTTAAAGAAGAACTGCCCTTTAATTTTAAAATTTTCAATGTCTTTACTTTAAGACAGAAATGAAAAAAGCTCCTCAACTAAAAAAGATTGCAACTTGTCCTAGCCTGGAGTCAACAAAGTGCCACTGATTCATGTGGGTATCAGACTCAGATTGTATTATTAATTCTAATTTTTAATTTTTTGGTAGTGTTTAATAATTAAAAATTTGTCCTTCTGTAATTTTACCTTATTTTTAATTTTTTGGTGGTTTTTTTTTGGTGATTTTGTTCCCCAGTGGGGCGAATAGCCTGGTGGTTATTGGTACAAAGCTCTATGAGTGTCATTAGTATAGATAATTCTTAATATTTATATAAGTTATATATATATGTATATATATGTAAAATAGTTAATAACAGACTCCTAAACCAGAGTACATGTTTGCAGAAGTCACTGTTTATCCTGAATGGTAACTCTTGCCATGAAATCCATACGAGGGGCCAGAATAATTTTAAAATTATTGGTTTTTAAATGACATTTCTTTGTTTTATCAGCAAATGACTGAAGACAAGTTGTCACATAACTCTCACACACATGAATTTGTAACAGAAAAAAGTTGCACTCCCTGAAAACTGAAGGCTGTCATTTTCTTACAATTATACAGATCTGTGCTTATCTTCCCAAACTAATTTTCTCTTAGAGAAATAGCTGGTGTGTTACCTTTCAAATGGAAGAACCAGTGATGATTAACACACAAAAATGAACATTAAAATGGGACTTGGTGAGGCAGCATTGTTTGCTCCACAACAACACAGAGCGAGTCGACGTTTTTACTGGAGCCTTCATTGTGAAATCAACTAAAAATGTATTTTATCCACACCTAAATGTCATTTAAGCAGCCTTTCTTTGATAGATGAAGGCTAAAGCCACCCCAAAACTGCAGCTGAATGATCAGGTCTCTAATGACTCCAAACCGATTATGGGATGCAGAGCAATCTCGTTACATTTTATTCCAAACCTTACTACACTGCTGTTTTCTCTTATTTTTCTATCAATGAAGCCCAGGAGGTTTAAGGACAATTCATTATGTATGAGACCCAACTTACAGTGCTTGACTGTTGATTAATAGCAAAGTTTGCTGGGTGTACATTTGCAGCATTAGATGCATACAATATGCTAACTTATTCTTCCACCCAAGCTAATTATTTACCAAAATGACTACTTGAGACTACAATTTATTAAATGCATGCATCCAGTCTCGATTTGGCCCCAAAAGACAGCCTGGAATGAAGATCTTTTACTTGATGTGACAACTTCTGGAAACAGTGTTATTAATATTGTAAATGTGGCAAATCAAGAGTTCAAATAGCCGGGTGGCTCTGCTGCATTTCTTCCCCACAACTGAATCGAGGAACAAAGTGCCTTTTTAGGTTTAAAATTCATGGGGCAGCACATCCTGACATAGTTTAATTTAGCTGCTTGTAAATGAAGTGGCTCTATGATGGGAGGGAGAGATTAAAAAAGGGATGAGAGCTGCAATAAACAGCAACAACCCCCAGTTCCTTTCAAACAGCCCCGACACTGCTCCTCTTAAGACCTCTTAAGAAAAAATTGATGCATTTAGGGAAGAACACAAGAAGTCAGAGCTGAGTCAGACTTAGTCCTTGTCATACAACCTATGCAATGTTTTCCTTATTCTGTTTTTATCTGTTCTGGAGGATGCAAATTCTTACTGATCTGACTGGTGAGGAATTCTGCATCCTCTCCTTAACCCTGGGAAAGAAGCACCTGCACAGAGATTTGGGCACCATACACATGACATAAATTCCAAATAACAAATAAATATGTCACTAATTACATAATACATGAATAGATTATATTATTGATACAATAGGTAATAAATAACCACACCTCTTGAGTAAATACAAAGGTATCCAAATAGCCTCATTTTTTTCCTGACTTCAATTAATGACATTAAATTTGGGGGCCAAACTGGGCTTGCCCAAGCCCATGATCCCTGCAAAGCTGCTCCCTGCTTATTCCCTGCTCCTGGTGTGCACCAGCAAACACTTCAAAGGATGGAGTGAGACTCCTGTCTCCACATGCCAAGATAAGGAAAATCAATGTCAATGCCCAAAAGACTCAAGAGATAGCACTGAAGGTCATTAAATGCTGCTCACTGCCCTGGACCATTAAAGTTTTGATTGGAATCCTATACAGGGAGACACAGATTTCAAACAAGATCCTGCCCTGGGATGTGGCACTGCGAGAGCACGGCGGTGACTTCCCAGGAACACCTGAAACCCATCCAAGGAAAACAAAGCTCTGTGTGTGTGGGCTTGGCTCCCTTTCCCCTAGCATCTACTGTGTTTTCACAGCAGTGAATCCCATTAGCAGCAAAGATCTCTGTTAAAGCAACAGCCAGCTGGAAGGACAACCACCAAGTTCTGGTTCTTCAGCCACCTCAGGCTCCTCCTGTGCATCCCAGTGCCCTTTGCTGTGTGCTCCTTCCCTCAATCCCAGACTGGTTTGGGTTGGAAGGGACATTAAACACAACCCTGTTCCACCCCTTCCACTGTCTCAAGCTGCTCCAATCCCCAGTGTCCAACCTTGGGCACATCCAGGGATGCAGAGGCAGCCACAGCATCTCTGTACCAGAGCTTCCCCACCCTCAGGAAGAATTTCTCCCCAGTATTCCATCTATCCCTGCCCTCTGGCAGTTTGAACCATTCTCCCTTCCCTGTCACTGCTGTCCACAGCTCTCTCCTGGGACAGGGGAGTCCCCCTCTCATGGGACTTCTCCATGGGAGCAGCCATGTCCTGAAGTGGCAGGATGTTCATTCTTCATTTCTCAGCTGCTTTGTGCCTCAGTCCTTCAGGAACTGAAGGGAAACAAGGAGGACCTTGGGCTGTGCTGAAAGGAAGGAGTGGAACACAGTGACTCTGCTGGCACATTCCCTGGGGAAAGGCAGGAGCTGGCAGCTCCCTTAGGATAAATAAATACCATGAGAATGTCACAGCAGCTCCCAGAACACAGTTACAAAATAGATAGCTATTTATCAAATATTTGTGTGTTTTAAATATAATTGATTGGTTGAATGGAACATCCAAACCCCACATCCACTGCCTGGAGCCACACACATCTCAGTTTTTTATCCCTGGAAAACCATCTCACCTTCCAGTGGTTTGTCTAAGGAGAGGTTTAGAAACTGAGTTAAAGAAAAACTGCCCTTTAATTTGAAAATTTTCAATGTTTTTACTTTAAGGCAGAAATGAAAAAAGCTCCTCAACTAAAAAAGATTGCAACTCCTCCTAGCCTGGAGTCAACAAAGTGCCATTGATTCATGTGGGCAAACTCAGATTATATTATTAATTCTAATTTATTTTTGGTAGTGTTTAATAATTTAAAATTTTGTCCTTCTGTAGTTTTGCCTCCTAAGGCCACCTGTAAAGTTCTGCCCTTTTGCTGTGCTGAGCCCCCATGGTCTGGACATCTCTGTCTGACCTTACAGCTCTGCTGAGGATCTGCTCCACATCCACACTGGCCACCCATTCCACTGCTGCTTTCTTCCTGTCTCCCACCCACAGCTTTTCCAGACTCATTCCTGCTCTCTCCAGGTTTCCTCCTGCACCTTTCCACCCTGTTTGAGTGAGCAGGAATCATCCAGGCCAAGACAACCCCAGCTGGCTCTGGAGCTCATCAGCGCCGGGAGTTCTGTCAGCTCAGAGACCTTCCCCAGAGACACCCACTCCCCTCCATGAATGAAACCCTTCAAAGACCAACAGCTGGGCCCTGCTGAGAGAGCACAACTATTCCTAATATCACACTGACCTCTTCACAAATATTTCCTTTTCAAATCAGTAGGTCTGGCAGCAGAACGACCGGAAAATTTGCCGAAAAGATAAAAAAAAGCCCAATTTCTGTGCATCTTCTGTGCTGGAAAGGACCACCCTGTTCTAGACTGAGAACAGGGGAGATGGAGCCAACCAACAACTGAGCAGATGCTTCACATTAAATGTTTGAAAGCAGGAAGCAGAACTGGAGCCAAGTCCCAAGCAGCAGCACACTCTGCCCGAGATGTTCGGCAACATTAAGCATAGGTGATATCATCAGTTCCAGCTTTAATTAGGTTAAAAGAAAGTCAGTTAATTTTAGCACTTACAAGAAATTGTTACAAAACATTTTTTTTCTTATATAAAAGAAGTCTCCCACCAGACCTGGGAGGTCGGTTTTATCACAGGCAATTAACTGTGCTAGGGCTGGCTGCAGGGGACCCTTAAACCACACACGGCATTCCCTGGGCTGTGCTGCTGTCCCTGCTGCTTTTGGGGATTCACCTCCATCCCAGCCCTCTGCAGTGCTGCTTTTGGGGACTCACCTCCATCCCAGCCCTCTGCAGTGCTGCTTTTGGGGACTCACCTCCATCCCAGCCCTCTGCAGTGCTGGTTTTGGGGATTCACCTCCATCCCAGCCCTCTGCAGTGCTGGTTTTGGGGATTTACCTCCATCCCCAGCCCTCTGCAGTGGCCACAAACCCACCAGCCCTACTCAGCACCCTGACTTGCAGTGATAACCCAATTGCTAACTGGTATCCGAAGTAAAATTTAAACTTTTCTACATATCTCACACAGGTACAACCCAAATAATGCATGGATTAAAAAAAAACCCAAAAAACCAAAAAAACCCACTAAGCCTAAGGGAGTTAAAATAGACATTACAACCCTTACACTGCAGGACCCAGGGCTCTGATCTGGTGCATGGGGACACTGAAGGACAAAAACTTAAGGCTGAATTATTGGAACTGGGCCCTGACTTTGGATGTCCACCTTGACGTGCGTCAGTGCATGAATTCCAGATGACAGTGAGCACCAGGAATTATAATCAACAGCACCTGCAGATCCTCCAGCCTATTAAAATGAATTAAGATACAGATAAATCAGGAACCTCTTAAGAATTCAACTCGCCAGGACATTTTTCAAAGCGAGTTCCCAGTGTGGGTGTAAAGTCTGTGACCCTGAGCATCTCCTGCTGAAGTGAGTCCAGGGGCCACAAAGATGCTTCATGGCTGGAGCCCCTCTGCTCTGCAGCCAGGCTGGGAGAGCTGGGGGTGCTCACCTGGAGAGGAGAAGACTTTGGGGACACCTTAGAGCCCCTCAGAAAAGTATATCCCAATTAAAAGAGCATAGTTAACAGAGATCTCCTTTCCAAAGCCTTTCTGCAGGGCTTTGAGAAGCTCTCCCAAAATGGCATCACCCACTCAAAAGTGGCTCCACAAAAATACAACAGCAGGGAGAACAAAGAATAAAGAATATTTTCCATCATTTGGATCAGCACTCCTTGTCTGCTCTTCCCAACACTCCACAGGGCCTTGGTCACCTCTGGGCAGGCTCTGGCAGGATGGGCCCTTCTGCACAGACCAAGAGAGCCTCCCTGCCACAGCCCATCCCTG